>OX602114.1:0-52500 GCA_951449985.1 Falcaria lacertinaria | reverse complement strand
TCTTATTTTTAACATTCTAATTTTCTTCTAGTTTAAATACAGTTTTTGATTCCCGTTGCAAATAATTTAAATTTTCAGATGATTATTTTCAAAATTTGGAGTTTTTATTTCAAAGTTTTCTAAATCGACATTCTATTTATTTTATTTTTTATCCGGCTTGCTATTTTATCTTACTATTTTACCTATTTCAAATTATAGACTTGTGGACGTCAGCGGCAGACCATCCATCCTGGGGAGACCCAGGCTGACGGTTGCCACCGCGGCCTTGCTGCTCCATCGCAAATGCTGGGGCATGTGTCAGCATGCGGCCAGTCATTTGCGATGTATATACCTTTGCTGACCGTCGGTGATCAACAATATCCATCCCCAGGTAGGAGGGTGCCACCGTCGTCCCCACTGACTTCTTTTCGCTCCGCACATCCCCAATCCTCTTGCTCCCTCCTGTACTCCGCCGGCACTCATCCACGCCATCGTAACTTCGGACTGGCACTGCTCTCCGGGTATTACGTCTCCCGGTGGAGACCCTAGTGTTATCACCAATTATCAGCCACCATGGCATGCCAGGTTTTTCTGCTTTTAACTGGGCCAGTTTCCCACGAAACTGGTCCCAGTTTTGTGACGCTGTATTAGTGCCGTGGTGAGCTGAGCCGGTGTGGTGGTCCACCGAGATCTGTACTTCCTCTGAGCAGGCCGTTTTGACGGCGTGGAGGGGTGCCTGCAGACTGAGCGCCTCATGACCGCCAGACCTAATGTCTGCTCGGTGATCGGCCTGACTCCACGTGGTGCCCTTAGGAGTACGCGATGCTGGCCCGAGCCAATGCGTCCCACTTGCGCCGCACCGGACACTCCGTACTAAACGCATTGTGGTCAGTCCGGTCCAGTTTGGCGCTGATGCAGTTGCAGCATCGTGGGACTGCATTGGTGGGCCAGTCCGCGCACTCGGACTTCATGTGAGGTCCCCCGCAGTGGCTACACTTGACGACGGTTTCTTCGCAGAACCGCCGCCCGTGCCCGTAGCCGAGGCAGAGTGAGCACTGTACGAGTGGCGAGTAGTCCGCCACTCGGACCCTTTGGAGGTCTACGTGTACCGCTCCTGCCTCAGTCACTCTCGACCATACTGCTGGGGACACCCGCATTACCACGTGGCCGGCCTGAGGGTTCCGAGCTTTCCTGCGAAAGCGGACCTCCAGCCGGACGTCTTCCGCATCGAGGCCTTCCAAAAGGTCCCGGTTCTGTATCCTCAGGGCGTTCATGATGTCCTCGTCGCTGTTATACGACAGAACGTCCCTGAGGATCAGAAGCGGGTCCTTGTTTTTGACGTCCTCGACGCAGAGCCGATCACCTGCAGTCCTGAGGCGCTCCTTCACCTTATCCCTTTCCGAAACAGAGCCGCAGCCAATTATAATTTTCCTGTCTTTGGCCTTTCGTATCCTATCGACCCTGACCCACCCGTCCTTGGCGTTTATCGCCTTTCGGACGTGGGTCAGGACCTCCTCTCCCGTCTCCATCTCGTCCATGGAGGTGACCACCACCGAGTGCAGCGCGGCTTGTACCGGAACTCGTTGCTTGGTCCCAGCCGCAGCTACACCCGCATATGAGGCCCTCTCCACGGACGAGACCGACTCCCTGTGTTTCTCCATGACATCCTGTAGCTTACTCATCCTCTCATTACTTTCCTGTATTAACAATTTATGTTCTTCCAATCTTTTCATCAACTCATTTTCCTCCTTTTCCCTTTCTATTTCCTTCCCCATAGGTTTCGGCTGCGGCTCTTCCTTCCTTTTTTCTAGAACCATCTCCACGCCCCCAGCGGCTTCGGCCTCTTTGACCAGCTGATAGAGCCTGTCTATTGCCTGAGTAACTCCCGCCTTTATATCTGTTTTCAGATTGCGGGATTTACTTAGGAATAGCTTGGCTCTATTGAGGCAGGCCCTCGCCTCTGCTGCGCGGCTAGTAGGCCTCTCCGATGGGCTCCCCGATGCCTCAGTCAGCGAAAGGCGGGCGGTCACTTTACTCTCTATCGAGGGTGCCACTGCCCTCGCCTTTGGCTTCGGGGAGGACCTTGGAACAGTGACGGGAGATGGGGGCGGGGACCGTGATTTTCCGTCAACCCGACCCGCCTCCCATTCGCCTATACTTCGCCGCACCATCGAGGTTTTTGACGGGCCTGCCCTGGCCGCCGTTTTTTCAGGGGTCGTTGGAGGGTCCGCGCTCCTGCGCGCCTTCTTCACTGGGGTGCGAATACCCATCATCTTCCTGTGCTATCAAGGGACGCGAACAAATAAATAATCAACAAAATATTTAAAATGTAAACTTGTATAATTTGTAAAATGGATTGGTGTCAATAAAGGTGTAAAGTGTATAAAAGTGTATAAAAATAGGTCAAGTCGAAGGCCCAATTAGGCCTTCAAAGGTCAATATAAAAATACGGCCTCAAAAGCCACCTGTCTTCCTTAGACACTAACTTAAATTAAATAAAAATGTAAAAATCGTCAAAAAGTCCTAAATCTTAATTTTTTGGGAACAAATGGGTGCGAAACTGATTGGGAAAGGGTCCAGGAAACCGACGCAACCTGTTCCAATCAATTCCGCAGCTAAAAACCGTTTGTTTCCGTCTTGTTGGAATAATTGTAAAAATTTCTCAGGTGCAGAGTTGATATACCCAGTGACGACAAAGGGCGGGTGGGCGGGGAAAATTTTGATTTTTTATTGCAGGTATGGGCGCGGACCGACGCGGGCGAGCTCCGGGAAGTTAACAACAAGCATTTAAATGATACATCGTGCAGAAATTTTGAAGAAAACTCGATATTTAAGCAAAAAAGTGACTAAGTGAATTTTTTGAGGAAAATGACTAAATAAATCTGTGAAACTAATAGCAAGGGGTCTCTAATTTGTGTATCCGTGTAGTATACGACCTAGCGGATTGGTATCGTAACTGTAGAAATTTATTCCTAACTTTTAAATTTTCAATTCGATGTGTTTGTATAGGGAATTGCAGAGCTTAGGTAACCTCGGTTGCCTTGAAAATTTTGAAGTGTACTAATTTTGATTTTTTATTGCAGGTATGGGCGCGGACCGACGCGGGCGAGCTCCGGGAAGTTAACAACAAGCATTTAAATGATACATCGTGCAGAAATTTTGAAGAAAACTCGATATTTAAGCAAAAAAGTGACTAAGTGAATTTTTTGAGGAAAATGACTAAATAAATCTGTGAAACTAATAGCAAGGGGTCTCTAATTTGTGTATCCGTGTAGTATACGACCTAGCGGATTGGTATCGTAACTGTAGAAATTTATTCCTAACTTTTAAATTTTCAATTCGATGTGGTTAGGTTAGGTTAGGTTAGGTTAGGTTAGGTTAGGTTAGGTTACCGTGCCTCCCTCGATTCGGCAGGACGGCCCGGGTCCCAGGGCTCCAGCCAACGCGCAGCCGGCCAAAACCCGCAATGGGAATAAAGGCCGAAAAGGGACTCGGGCCGCTCCGGTGCCTGAGCTCCCCGCCGTTCCACCTGGTGGCCCTCAGTCGCAGGCTGCAGGCCAGTCCAAGACTTGGGCCAGGGTGGTCGGCGGGAAGTCGAAGGAGGCTCAGAAGAAGAAAACCCCTAAGACGGCCCCAAAGCCGCCTAAGAAGAAGAAGTCTGGTGGGCTCCGTGCCCCTCGATCGGCTGCAGTGGTGCTCACCCTGCAGCCCGAGGCGAGGGGCAAAGGAGTCACCTATGCCGCGGTTCTCGCTGAGGCAAGGGCGAAGGTGGACCTCGGCAGCTTGGGCATCACGGCCCTGCGCTGCAAGGTAGCAGCAACAGGGGCCCGGGTCCTTGAGCTGCCGGGTGTGTCCACTGCTGAGAAGGCAGAAGCTCTTGCCGAGCGATTGAGGCAGGCACTGAGCGTGAGCGAGGTGCGCGTGTCCAGGCCGGTAAAGTGCGCCGAGCTGCGCGTATCCGGCCTGGACGACTCGGTGACTGCCTCTGAGGTGACCGCGGCGGTGGCTCGGCTGACCGGCTGCGCAGAAAGCGCCATTAAGGCTGGCGACATCCACGTCGCTCCTTCTGGCCTTGGAGCGGTGTGGGTGCGCTGCCCCGTGGAGGCGGCGAAGAGGCTAGCGGACAAGGGTCGGCTCTTGGTCGGCTGGGTGAGCGCGAGGGTGCAGCTCTTGCAGCCCCGGACCGCTCGCTGCTTCCGCTGCCTCCGGCCCGGACACATGGCGCCTACGTGCACCTCACAGGTGGACCGTAGTGCGCTGTGCTTCCGCTGTGGGCGCCCCGGACACAGGGCGCGCGACTGCTCGGCGGCCCCGCACTGCGCCCTATGCGCCGAAAGCAAGAGGCCGGCCAATCATGTGGCTGGCAGCAAGGCGTGTAGGGCACCGCCTACCAAGCCGGGCAAGCCGAGCAAGCGCGTCGCACCTAGTGCTGCCGGGGCTGCTGGAGCTGCGCAGCCGGCCGGCCAGGAGGCCAGCCAAAAGGCCAGCCAAGAGGCCAGCCCAGAGGCCAGCCAAAGGGCCAGCCTAGAGGAGGAAGCGGTGACCGACAATGGACAGTAGTCGCTCATACAGGGTTCTCCAGGGCAACCTCAACCACTCTGCTGGGGCGCAGGATCTATTCTTGCAAACCATGCTGGAGTGGTCTGTGGATATTGCGGTGGTCGCGGAACCATACTTCGTCCCGAACAGGTCAAACTGGGCGGGCGACGTCACTGGAACCGTGGCCATTGCAGGTGCTGGAGACCTTGTAGTCAAGGAGAGCGGCCAGGGTTTCGTCGTTGTAGCGTGGGGGGAGGTTGCCCTTATTGGGGTATACTTCTCCCCGAATAGGACCCGCGCCGAGTTTGAGGCCTTCCTGGACGAGGTTGGGGCGGCGGTGAGACGGGCATCACCGCTGCCGGTATTCGTCCTGGGAGACTTCAACGCAAAATCTACGGCGTGGGGTGGTCCTGCTACAGATGCCCGTGGCGAAACCCTGGAGGAATGGGCGGCCCTGGTGGGGCTCTCCATCCTAAATCGGGGATCCGTCGATACCTGCGTGCGGCAGCAGGGAGGTTCAATAGTGGACATCTCGTTCGCTTCCCTTGCTGTCGCGTCGCGAGTTCGGGGTTGGCGGGTCGTCGAAGGGGTTGAGACGTTGTCAGACCACAGATACATACGGTTCGACGTCTCCCCCACGATGGAGGCCGGAAGGGGCCGCAGAGGTGTCGGTCGGTCACCGTTTCCGAGGTGGGCGCTGGCCAAATTGGACAGGGACGCCCTTGAGGAGGCGGCTATTGTGAGGTCTTGGCTCACACAGCCTCAGTCGCGCCTAGACGTGGAGGAAGAGGCGGCGTGGTTCCAGGAGGCAATGGCGGAGATCTGCGACGCGGCGATGCCGCGCGCACGACGCCTACCACCAAAGCAGGAGGTGTATTGGTGGTCGGCGGAGATCGCCAGCCTCCGTGCAGACTGCGCCGCCGCGCGCCGAGCCTACGGACGATGTCGTAGGCGGCGCGTGCGCGACGAGGCAAGCGAGGGCCAGCTGTACAACGCCTATAGGGCTTGTAAGGAAGATCTGCAGCTGGCCATCGTACGAGCCAAGGCTAGAGGCCGGGAGGAGATGCTGGAGGGGCTCAACCGCGATCCGTGGGGTCGCCCATACCGGTACGCGCGAAACCAGCTGCGTGGAAGGGCGGCCCCGTTGACCGCGACCCTCCAGCCCCGCCTCCTCAAGGAAGTCGTGGCGGCGCTATTCCCCGCGTGTGCTGACTTTCAGCCACCGGAGATGGCGCCGCATAACACTGGAAGTGACTTGGACGCTGCCCCCATACCCCCAATAACATCTGGAGAAATGGGAGCAGCGATCCTACGGCTCCGCGCCAAAAACACCGCCCCAGGGCCCGACGGGGTTCCAGGCCGCGCGTTGGTGCTGGCCCTGGGAGCGTTGGAGGCCCGTTTCAGGGGGCTGCTCGACGCGTGTTTTGCGTCTGGGCGGTTCCCCTCGGCATGGAAGCAGGGCTTATTGGTCTTGTTGAAGAAGGAGGGACATCCTCTCGACTCGTCAAGGGCGTTCCGGCCCATTGTGCTGCTGGATGAGGCGGGCAAGCTCTTTGAGCGCATCATCTCTGCCCGCATCTCGGAGCACCTGCGCACAGTGGGACCGAACTTGGCCACCAGCCAATACGGCTTCCGGGAGGGACGATCCACAGTGGACGCAATTTTGTGCGTAAAGTCCCTCTCCGAAGCAGCCGTCACGGGGGGTGGGGTGATGTTGGCAGTCTCGTTGGATATCTCGAACGCCTTCAACACCCTGCCCTTCAGCTGTGTGGCCGAGGCGCTCCGGTACCATCAGGTGCCGGGGTACCTGCGACGAGTCGTTGAGGATTACCTGCTGGGCAGGTGTGTCGTCTGCGTCGATGGGGACGGGGAGCTGCTGCGCCAGCGTGTGGTGTGCGGTGTTCCACAGGGATCGGTACTTGGTCCGCTACTGTGGAACATCGGATACGACTGGGCCTTGCGCGGCGCTCTCCCCCCCGGGGTAGACGTGGTGTGTTATGCGGACGACACGCTTGTCACAGCTGGAGCGAAGAGCTTCACCGATGCGGCCCACCTGTCGGAGGTCGGTGTGTCAGTGGTTGTGGACCGGATCCGACGGTTGGGCCTCAAGGTGGCTCTGAACAAGACCGAAGCCCTTTGCTTCCACGGGCCTTATAGGAAGCCACCAGCGGGGGTGCAGCTGGACGTCGGGGGCGTGCCCGTCGGGGTCGGGACTGAGATGAAGTACCTCGGTCTCGTCCTCGACGGCCGGTGGAAATTCCACGCGCATTTTACGCGCCTCGCCCCCAAGCTTGTCGCTGCAGCTGGTGCGCTTGGCCGGCTCCTGCCCAATACGGGAGGACCCAGTGCGTGCTGCCGTCGCCTATATACCGGGGTGGTGAGGTCGATGGCCCTGTACGGCGCGCCGGTGTGGGCGGAAGCCCTGGACGCCCGTAATAAGACTCTGCTGCGTAGACCGCAGCGGGTCATGGCGACCAGGGTGATCCGCGGATACCGCACGATATCACACGGCGCAGCCTGCGTGTTGGCCGGGACCCCACCCTGGGATCTCGAAGCCAAGGTGCTCGCAGCCGTTTACCGGCGGAGCGCTGAGGCTCGAGAAGGCGGCGGCACCGCCGCGCCCGAAGAACTGAGGCGCGTGCGGCACAGAGCGGAGGAGCACGCACTGGAGAAATGGCAGGAGCGGCTCGCGGAGCCGGAGGCCGGGCGCCTCACGATAGAGGCTATTCGCCCGGTCCTCAAGGAGTGGTGCAGGAGGAGGCACGGGTCGCTTACCTACCGGCTGGTGCAGGTGCTGTCGGGCCATGGTTGCTTCGGCAGGTACCTGTACAGGGTGGCCGGGAGGGAGGCGACCCCCAGGTGCCATGGATGTGACTGCGACGAGGACACCGCGAAGCACACGCTAGAGCATTGTCCAGCCTGGACGATGCAACGCGGTGTCCTCGTCGCCCATACCGGATCTGACCTTTCGCTGCCGGCCGTGGTTCGCGCTATGGTTGGCAGCCCACAGGCTTGGGACGCGGCCGTGTCCTTCTGCGAGGAGGTGATGTCGCAGAAAGAGGCGGCGGAGCGGGTCAGGGAGGATAATCCCCTGGCTGACCCGATCCGCCGTCGCAGGACCGGCCGCAGGAGGCGTGTCGCTATTCAGCACATGCCTCCTTAAGAGGGCTGCGGGCGTCAGTTCGGGGACACTGACGCCCACATCATAGGCCCTCGAGGTTGAAGGGCGCGCTCGGTGTTCCGGCGCGCCCTCCCTAGGAGTAAAGGCGGGCTGTAAGCCCGCTGCTCGAGAAGAGGCCCAACTGGCCGGTCGCTGGGGGGGTCGCGGTTGCATGCGAAAGCGATCCCGTGGCCCCCCTGTATAGCGAGCAGGAGGAACACCGTGGGGGTTTAGTTGGTAGGTCTGCCCTTTTCAGGGCGGGAGTCCAACATAACCAGTCTGCGTCCCCGAAGCAGGCTGTGTATCCATGAGGATTACCCACGTTAAAAAAAAAAAAAAAAAAAAAAGGTTAGGTTAGGTTAGGTTAGGTTGGGGTGCGGTGCCAGGTAGCCTCCTCGAGTGCCTGGACCTATTGCTTCTCCCAAGGATTCGTCTGAGGGAGCGGCAATGGGACTGGGACGGCGCACCCTGGACTTCATGCGATGGTTGCTTCGGGAATTGCAGGCGACGTTTCGTCGCCAGTAATTCCCGAAGCATTTATCGTTGAAGACTGATACCTGGCGGGGGTAGGGGGTTAGGGAGTGAATTTTTTTTTTTTTGTTGTTGGAAATGTGCTGGGGGGATGAATGGGATTGAGAAGGTTGTTTAGGGGTAATGGGGAAATGGGGAAATGGGGGGGAAAATGAAGTGGGTGGAAGGGACCTCACCCTTGGAAAAAAAAGGAAACCCACCAACATGACAAAGGCTAAGGTTGACGCCATTCTCCAGGCGGGTTCCGGCAAAGCCGGGGAATCCCGCGCGGGGCCTTCGGGCTCCGTCAGCCCCACCGTATCTGGGGGGGGCAACTTTTGTCACGAGGTGGATAGGGAGGAGGTAGAAAGGAGAGAGAAGGATGGGGAGGAGGTAGAAAGGAGAGAGAAAGATGGGGAGGAGAGTGGCCAGTGCTGTGCTGGTCCTCTCAAACGACTAGGCGAAGTGACCAAGGATACCGAGGCTTCTGGTGAAGAGGAAATGTTAACTCGGGAGGTGGCACCGCAGAGGTGCACCACCCGTGATGGGATGAAGGAGCTGCGCGTGGTGGTGGAGCGCGCTCCACTGGACAAGGAATCCAGGGGCCGGACGAGGTTCTGGAGTCGCTCGGAGACGGAGGCTAGCGGCCGCAGGGCCAGCCCGTCCTCGAGCGAGGAACCCCCGGCCCCCAAAGGAAAAGAAAAAGCGGCGAAGAGGCCCGCGACCCAACGCGGCCGCCGGCCCTCTACGCCGCTACCAACGCGGGATGACCGAGGCCGCTTCATGCGGTGCCCGGCAACCCCTATACAGGAGAAACCGGAATCTCAGTGCGAGAGCGACTGTTCCTTCGCCTCGGCATCGTCGGTGCGAGGTGGTGGCGGTCGCCCCCGCACTGATGGAGAAACTCAGGACGACGAGGAAGACGAAACTGCCAAGGCGTTGCAGAGCGCAAGAGAGGCGCGTGAGACGCTTGGCCTTGAGCAGGCTGTAAGGCTGCGGCAACCGACTGCGGCGGCCCTCAATAAGAGAGTCCTGGAGGACACGGAGATTATCCTCAGAGTGGCCGCCAAGTCGAAAAATCTTAAGGGCACGTGTCAACGGGCCCTTAAGGACGCCGCAGCCTCCATCAAGGAAGCCGTGGCGGTGATGCTCGAGAGCTCCGCCTCTATGGAGACGAAGAAGCTGCAGGCGGACAATGACCGCCTGCAGGCGGAGATGGTGGAGCTCCGGAGGGAGCTGGCAGAGCTGCGGACCGAGCTGGCGAGATCCAGGCCGCAGCAGATGCCGGCGACCCCAGTACCGGCATCACCGCCCCAGAGTGAGGCCATGACGGCTGTCCTCAAGGAGATGGCAGCCCTGCGCAGCCGCTTTGCTGCCCTCGAACGGCAGACCTGCCCTCCCACCAAGGCGGCCATCGGTGACGGTACCGTGCCCCCTCCGAGTCGTCGGGATGGCCCGGGCCCTCAGGCTCCAGCCAAGGCGCAGGCATCCAAGGCGCAGTCAGCCAAACCCCAAAGAGGGGAAAAAGGCAGAAAAGGCGCGCGTGCTGCCCCGGTGCCAGAGCTCCCCGCCGTTCCGCCAGGTGGCCCTGAACAGTCACAGGCTTCAAGCCGGTCAAGGACTTGGGCAAAGGTGGTCGGCGGCAAGCAGAAGGAGGCCCGAGGCGGCAAGGCCAAGAAACCCCAAAAAGGAGCCCCTAGGCCGGCCTCTAAGCCGCCTAGAAAAAGGAAGCCAGAGGGGCTGCGCGCCCCCAGATCGGCTGCAGTGGTGCTCACCCTGCAGCCCGAGGCTAGGCACAAGGGAGTCACCTACGCCGCGGTCCTCGCTGAGGCAAGGGCGAAGGTGGACCTCGGCAGCTTGGGCATCACTGCCCTGCGCTGCAAGGTGGCAGCTACAGGGGCCCGGGTCCTTGAGCTGCCGGGTGTGTCCACTGCTGAGAAAGCAGAAGCTCTTGCCGAGCGATTGAGGCAGGCGCTGAGTGCGAGCGAGGTGCGCGTGTCCAGGCCGGTAAAGTGCGCCGAGCTGCGCGTATCTGGCCTGGACGACTCGGTGACTACCTCTGAGGTGACCGCGGCGGTGGCTCGGCTGACCGGCTGCGCAGAAGGTGCCATTAAGGCAGGCGACATCCGCGTCGCTCCTTCTGGCCTTGGAGCGGTGTGGGTGCGCTGCCCCGTGGAGGCGGCGAAGAAGCTGGCGGAGAAGGGCCGGCTTTTGGTCGGCTGGGTGAGCGCGAGGGTGCAGCTCTTGCAGCCCCGGACCGCTCGCTGCTTCCGCTGCCTCCGGCCCGGACACATGGCGCCTACGTGCACCTCACAGGTTGACCGTAGTGCGCTGTGCTTCCGCTGTGGGCGCCCCGGACACAGGGCGCGCGACTGCTCGGCGGCCCCGCACTGTGCCCTATGCGCCGAAAGCAAGAGGCCGGCCAATCATGTGGCTGGCAGCAAGGCGTGTAGGGCACCGCCTACCAAGCCGGGCAAGCCGAGCAAGCGCGTCGCGCCTAGTGCTGCCGGGGCTGCTGGAGCTGCGCAGCCGGCCAGCCAAGAGGCCAGCCAAGAGGCCAGCCAAGAGGCCAGCCCAGAGGCCAGCCAAAGGGCCAGCCTAGAGGAGGAAGCGGTGACCGACAATGGACAGTAGTCGCTCATACAGGGTTCTCCAGGGCAACCTCAACCACTCCGCTG
The DNA here is from genome assembly GCA_951449985.1 of Falcaria lacertinaria. NCBI lineage: Eukaryota > Metazoa > Arthropoda > Insecta > Lepidoptera > Drepanidae > Falcaria > Falcaria lacertinaria. Next base: position 41,634 of record OX602114.1, on the reverse strand, counting down.
GGGCGCAGGATCTTTTCTTGCAAACCATGCTGGAGTGGTCTGTGGATATTGCGGTGGTCGCGGAACCATACTTCGTCCCGAACAGGTCAAACTGGGCGGGCGACGTCACTGGAACCGTGGCCATAGCAGGTGCTGGAGACCTTGTCGTCAAGGAGAGCGGCCAGGGTTTCGTCGTTGTAGCGTGGGGGGAGGTTGCCCTTATTGGGGTATACTTCTCCCCGAATAGGACCCGCGCCGAGTTTGAGGCCTTCCTGGACGAGGTTGGGGCGGCGGTGAGACGGGCATCACCGCTGCCGGTATTCGTCCTGGGAGACTTCAACGCAAAATCTACGGCGTGGGGTGGTCCTGCTACAGATGCCCGTGGCGAAACCCTGGAGGAATGGGCGGCCCTGGTGGGGCTCTCCATCCTAAATCGGGGATCCGTCGATACCTGCGTGCGGCAGCAGGGAGGTTCAATAGTGGACATCTCGTTCGCTTCCCTTGCTGTCGCGTCGCGAGTTCGGGGTTGGCGGGTCGTCGAAGGGGTTGAGACGTTGTCAGACCACAGATACATACGGTTCGACGTCTCCCCCACGATGGAGGCCGGAAGGGGCCGCAGAGGTGTCGGTCGGTCACCGTTTCCGAGGTGGGCGCTGGCCAAATTGGACAGGGACGCCCTTGAGGAGGCGGCTATTGTGAGGTCTTGGCTCACACAGCCTCAGTCGCGCCTAGACGTGGAGGAAGAGGCGGCGTGGTTCCAGGAGGCAATGGCGGAGATCTGCGACGCGGCGATGCCGCGCGCACGACGCCTACCACCAAAGCAGGAGGTGTATTGGTGGTCGGCGGAGATCGCCAGCCTCCGTGCAGACTGCGCCGCCGCGCGCCGAGCCTACGGACGATGTCGTAGGCGGCGCGTGCGCGACGAGGCAAGCGAGGGCCAGCTGTACAACGCCTATAGGGCTTGTAAGGAAGATCTGCAGCTGGCCATCGTACGAGCCAAGGCTAGAGGCCGGGAGGAGATGCTGGAGGGGCTCAACCGCGATCCGTGGGGTCGCCCATACCGGTACGCGCGAAACCAGCTGCGTGGAAGGGCGGCCCCGTTGACCGCGACCCTCCAGCCCCGCCTCCTCAAGGAAGTCGTGGCGGCGCTATTCCCCGCGTGTGCTGACTTTCAGCCACCGGAGATGGCGCCGCACACTGGAAGTGACTTGGACGCTGCCCCCATACCCCCAATAACATCTGGAGAAATGGGAGCAGCGATCCTACGGCTCCGCGCCAAAAACACCGCCCCAGGGCCCGACGGGGTTCCAGGCCGCGCGTTGGTGCTGGCCCTGGGAGCGTTGGAGGCCCGTTTTAGGGGGCTGCTCGACGCGTGTTTTGCGTCCGGGCGGTTCCCCTCGGCATGGAAGCAGGGCTTACTGGTCTTGTTGAAGAAGGAGGGATATCCTCTCGACTCGTCAAGGACGTTCCGGCCCATTGTGCTGCTGGATGAGGCGGGCAAGCTCTTTGAGCGCGTCATCTCTGCCCGCATCTCAGAGCACCTGCGCACAGTGGGACCGAACTTGGCCACCAGCCAATACGGCTTCCGGGAGGGACGATCCACAGTGGACGCAATTCTGTGCGTAAAGTCCCTCTCCGAAGCGGCCGTCTCGGGGGGTGGGGTGATGTTGGCAGTCTCGTTGGACATCTCGAACGCCTTCAACACCCTGCCCTTCAGCTGTGTGGCCGAGGCGCTCCGGTACCATCAGGTGCCGGGGTACCTGCGACGAGTCGTGGAGGATTACCTGCTGGGCAGGTGTGTCGTCTGCGTCGATGGGGACGGGGAGCTGCTGCGCCAGCGTGTGGTGTGCGGTGTTCCACAGGGATCGGTACTTGGTCCGCTCCTGTGGAACATCGGATACGACTGGGCCTTGCGCGGCGCTCTCCCCCCCGGGGTGGACGTGGTGTGTTATGCGGACGACACACTTGTCACAGCTGGAGCGAAGAGTTTCACCGAAGCGGCCCACCTGTCGGAGGTCGGTGTGTCAGTGGTTGTGGACCGGATCCGACGGTTGGGCCTCAAGGTGGCTCTGAACAAGACCGAAGCCCTTTGCTTCCACGGGCCTCATAGGAAGCCACCAGCGGGGGTGCAGCTCGACGTAGGGGGCGTGCCCGTCGGGGTCGGGACTGAGATGAAGTACCTCGGTCTCGTCCTCGACGGCCGGTGGAAATTCCACGCGCATTTTACGCGCCTCGCCCCCAAGCTTGTCGCTGCAGCTGGTGCGCTTGGCCGGCTCCTGCCCAATACGGGAGGACCCAGTGCGTGCTGCCGTCGCCTATATACCGGGGTGGTGAGGTCGATGGCCCTGTACGGCGCGCCGGTGTGGGCGGAAGCCCTGGACGCCCGTAATAAGACCCTGCTGCGTAGACCGCAGCGGGTCATGGCGACCAGGGTGATCCGCGGATACCGCACGATATCACACGGCGCAGCCTGCGTGTTGGCGGGGACCCCACCCTGGGATCTCGAAGCCAAGGTGCTCGCAGCCGTTTACCGGCGGAGCGCTGAGGCTCGAGAAGGCGGCGGCACCGCCGCGCCCGAAGAACTGAGGCGCGTGCGGCATAGAGCGGAGGAGCACGCACTGGAGAAATGGCAGGAGCGGCTCGCGGAGCCGGAGGCCGGGCGCCTCACGATAGAGGCTATTCGCCCGGTCCTCAAGGAGTGGTGCAGGAGGAGGCACGGGTCGCTTACCTACCGGCTGGTGCAGGTGCTGTCGGGCCATGGTTGCTTCGGCAGGTACCTGTACAGGGTGGCCGGGAGGGAGGCGACCCCCAGGTGCCATGGATGTGACTGCGACGAGGACACCGCGAAGCACACGCTAGAGCATTGTCCAGCCTGGACGATGCAACGCGGTGTCCTCGTCGCCCATACCGGATCTGACCTTTCGCTGCCGGCCGTGGTTCGCGCTATGGTCGGCAGCCCACAGGCTTGGGACGCGGCCGTGTCCTTCTGCGAGGAGGTGATGTCGCAGAAAGAGGCGGCGGAGCGGGTCAGGGAGGATAATCCCCTGGCTGACCCGATCCGCCGTCGCAGGACCGGCCGCAGGAGGCGTGTCGCTATTCAGCACATGCCTCCTTAAGAGGGCTGCGGGTGTCAGTTCGGGGACACTGACGCCCACATCATAGGCCCTCGAGGTTGAAGGGCGCGCTCGGTGTTCCGGCGCGCCCTCCCTAGGAGTAAAGGCGGGCTTTAAGCCCGCTGCTCGAGAAGAGGCCCAACTGGCCGGTCGCTGGGGGGGTCGCGGTTGCATGCGAAAGCGATCCCGTGGCCCCCCCCTGTATAGCGAGCAGGAGGAACACCGTGGGGGTTTAGTTGGTAGGTCTGCCCTTTTCAGGGCGGGAGTCCAACATAACCAGTCTGCGTCCCCGAAGCAGGCTGTGTATCCATGAGGATTACCCACGTTAAAAAAAAAAAAAAAAAGGTTAGGTTAGGTTAGGTTAGGTTAGGTTCCCCCTCGAAGGGTTCCCGGCTTGTCGTGCCGAGGGGGCTTAGTAGCTGTGGAAACACGGTGAAGCTAAGAGGAACCCGAGGTGGGTCGCTCCTGCCCTGTCGACTTATCGACTCGGTGAGGACGCGGCAACACCCGTTTAGGTGCAGGCGCATCTAGGCGGGGTTTGTTTGTCTCCTCATTCATTGAGGAGCAAACCTTTCGGCGGGTCCGCTGAGTCGGGTAGGCCGGACAGCGGACGGAGGCATGCTTAAGCATGCCGCCGTCGGGGGGCTTGGCTTTACCGCCCGGCCCCAGAGGAAGGACACCTCTAAGATAAAAAACCACCCAATCCCACGTTTTGGGAGCGCGACAAGGGGATGAATGGCCGTAGGGTTTGGTTATTAATAATTTTTATTGTTAATAGCCAGCGGTCGCTAGCGCTCCCACCTGCTGGTACCTGCCGACCCCAGCAGTATATAGGCTTACTCGGGTATTTAAGGCTCTGCCCGGGCTGACATATATTTCCTTTACACTCGTGGGACTTGATATGGATAAGTTTAACAAAACCAAAACCGAAAACGATGTAGTGGGAGATAAAGTACCTCTGGTACTAGTGGAGCGGATAGGCGTGCAGTCAGATTCTGACAGCGCGTCTAGCCACATGAGTGTGGCGAGTGCGGCGAGCGTAAATTCGAAACGCTTGCGCAAGCGCCCGAGAGAGGGTGCAGACTCAGGGTCGGGCTCGGCCCTGAGCGACACAGCGGTGCCGGCCCCCAAGGTCGGTGCCAAAAAAGGAGGGAGGGGTAGGCCCGTTACTACCGGCAAATATGTCGGTATCGGCCTATCCAGGCTTGAGGCTGCGGCTGCAACTAAGGCCGCAGCTGTCGCCGAAAAATTGGAGGACGACGAGCGGCAGATTGCGGCTCTGACGAAAAGGGTGACGGAAGGGAGAGTCACCCGTTTGTCGGAGTCGTCGTTTGCCGTCTCTGATATAGAAGTCGAGGCAGAGGATCTTCCTGCCGCAGACCTGAACCAGAGAATGGCCGACGCGGTTGCGGTTATTAAGAGGGTGAGCAGGGTCTCGAAGGGCCTTAGCGGCTGCAGCCAAAAGGCACTTAAAGAGGCCTCGGTCTCCATTTTAGAAAGTGCCCAGGTGCTTATGACCCGCACCGCAACCGAAGAGACGGCGCTGCTGCGGGCTCAGAACGCGAAGCTCGCAGCGCAAATGGCGGAGCTCCGCAAGGAGCATGAGGAGCTCAAGGCGGAGATGGCTGAATTCCGCCGCGAGCACCTCAGGCGCGAAGCGGGCCTTCCGCACGCAGCGCCGCAACCGCAACCGCAGTCACAGGAGACGGAGTTGACTCGCCTGATCCGTCAGGAGATGGCGAGTTTCAACGCGCGATTCTCGGTGCTTGAGGGGAGGATTTTACGTCCCCCTCTAGCTGCAGACCAACGCAGCACACCGACACCGACATATGCGGCTCAAGCAGCAGCGCCCCGTGCCGCCCAACCGGCACAAGCGGCTGCTGCTGCAGAAAAAAGGACGGTCCCAACTGCCGCCTCACAAAAGAAAACTGCGGGGCCCAAATCCAACAGGCAGTTAAAAAAGGAGGCGAAACTGGCCAAAAAGGCAGGTGCTCCGCCTGCACAGTCTGCTGGGCCAGTAGTGCATGAACCCGCCAAAAGACCTGAGGCGGAGTGGACGGTTGCGGGCGCCGCCAAAAAATCTAAAAAGGCGCGCCAGTGGGCCAACAAGCAGGCCCAGAAGGAGCAAGCGGCGGCCAAGCGCCAGACCGCGAGGCTCAGTACCCCCCGCTCTACAGCAGTGGTTCTCACCCTGCAGCCAGGGGCGGAGGAGCGGGGCCTCACATATGCCGGGATCCTGGCAAAGGCGAAAGCGGAGATTTCGCTGAGTGATCTCGGCATAACGGGCCTCCGGTGCAAAACCACTGCTACCGGCGGTCGACTGCTGGAGATTTCGGGAAGTACTAGTGGTCCCAAGGCAGACGCCCTCGCCGATAAACTCAAGGCGTCGCTAGGCACGGATGATGTAAGAGTGACCAGGCCAACTAAGTGTGCGGATTTGCGCATTTCGGGCCTGGACGATTCCGTCACTCAGGAAGAGGTCGCCGCTGCCGTCTCCAGGACCGGAGGATGCCCGCCGGAGCAGGTCAAGGCGGGCACAATACGCCGGGGAGTCGCCGGTCTTGGGACAATTCTTGTCAGCTGTCCCGTAGCGGCGGCCAAAAAGATTGGAGGGAAACGGCTCCTGGTTGGATGGGTCTCGGCGCAGGTCGCGCTCCTAGCGCCCAAGCCCTATCGGTGCTACCGCTGTTTAGAAGGAGGTCATGCGGGGGCACGGTGCACCGCTGGGGTAGACCGCAGCCAAATGTGCTTCCGCTGCGGTCAGCCCGGTCACAAGGCTGGCACTTGCACTGCCACACCGCACTGCGTCATCTGTGCGGCATCTGGCAAGCCGGCCGACCATCAGACCGGGTCAAAGGCCTGCGCCAGGCCCAAGAAGACCAGGAGACAGCCGGCTCATCCGCTGGCTACCACGGACATGACAAAGAAGGCAACCAGCTCCTCGCAGCCGGTTCACCCGCCGGTTGCGGCCGAACACCCGCCGAGGGCTGGGGAGGAGGCAACGGCCATGGACACTTAATAATGGCCCTACGTCGTCTCCTCCAAGCCAACATAAACCACTGCGCCAGGGCTCAGGATCTCTTGCTCCAGAGCATGGCGCAGTGGTCGATCGATGTGGCAGTTGTCGCCGAGCCGTATTTTGTGCCACCCAGGGATGACTGGGTGTGTGACACGAACCGCTCGGTGGCACTGATCATGAGGTCTGCCGCCGACACCCTTCCCTTCGAGGCCGTCACCCGAGGGCGGGGCTATGTCGCGGCAATTTGGGGTAGTGTTATGGTCGTGGGGGTGTATTTCGCCCCCAGCCTTTCTCTCGCCGACATGGAGGATGCCATCCTGGAGTTGGGCACGGTCGTCAGTCGTAGCCATCCTCGTCCCGTGATCGTCCTGGGGGACTTCAATGCCAAATCCACGGCTTGGGGCTCCCCGGCTACGGATGCGCGGGGCGAGTTAGTGGAGGAGTGGGCGGTCGAGCAGGGCCTGCTTCTCCTGAACCGGGGTTCCGTGCAGACGTGCGTGCGGCAGCTGGGTGGGTCTATAGTGGACCTATCGTTTGCTAGCCCCGCTCTCGCGCGCACTGTCCGGGACTGGCACGTACTGGAGGAGGTGGAGACGCTGTCCGATCATCGATATATTCGATTTAGCGTCTCCGCCCAGACCTCGGTTGGGCCGGTCCAAGCGGCCCCGGTGGGCGTTGGTGATGGCCCGCGTTGGGCGCTGAAGCGGCTGGACAGGGAAGCCCTCCTGGAGGCCTCTATCGTCAAGGCTTGGCTGGACTCTCCGGACAGGCCAAACAGCATTGACGAGGAGGCGGAGTGGTTTCGGGAGAGCATGTCGCACATCTGCGACGCTGGCATGCCCCGAGTCCGGCCGCTACCATCCAGGCGCCAAGTGTACTGGTGGTCGCAGTCGATTGCGCAGTTGCGCATCGCATGTGTGCAGGTGCGGCGCCAGTATGCAAGGTGCCGAAGACGCCGCCGCCCCCCCTTTACGGCGGCGGCCGAACAGGAAGAGGCGGAACTATACAACCGCTATAGAGAGGCGAAAAGCGCCCTCCAGCTGGCCATTGTCAGGGCAAAGGCCCAGGCCAACGAGGAGCTGCTGGAGACTCTGGACCGAGACCCGTGGGGACGCCCCTACCTTATGGTACGGGGCAAGTTGCGCCAATGGGCTCCCCCACTGTCCCAGAGTCTCCAGCCACAGCTGCTGGAGGAGGTGGTGTGTGCGCTGTTTCCGTCGAGACCGGAACACACACCACCGGCTATGGTTCCGCCTCGCAATGCGCCCAACGCGGAAGACGACACGGACGACAACGTGCCCGAAGTGACCCGGGCAGAGCTGAGAGTGGCGGTGGCTCGCATCAGGAACACCGCCCCAGGGCCCGACGGCATTCCAGGTCGTGCATGGGTCCTGGCCATGAGGGCTCTTGGGCACCGACTAATGGGGCTCTTAAGCGCATGTTTGGAGCGGGGCCAGTTTCCAAGCCGGTGGAAGACCGGAAAGCTGGTCCTGCTCAAGAAGGAGGGGCGCCCCGCAGACTCATCGTCTGCGTACAGGCCAATCGTGTTGCTGGACGAGGTGTGTAAGATCTTTGAGCGTATTATCGCTAGTCGCCTCGTCCAGCACATGACCAGGGTCGGGCCAGAGTTGGCGGACAACCAATTTGGTTTCCGCCAGGGGCGCTCCACGGTGGATGCGATCATGCGCGTGAGGGCCCTTGCGGAGGAGGCAGTCGCCCGGGGTGAGGTGGTCTTGGCGGTGTCGCTCGATATCGCCAACGCTTTTAACACCTTGCCCTGGAGTACCATCCGAGAGGCACTCCGGTACCACGGGGTGCCGCGCTACCTCCAACGCATTGTCGGGGCCTATTTGTCGGCAAGGTCGGTGGTATACCCGGGTCGAGAAGGATGGGGTCGGCGAGAGATGTCGTGCGGCGTTCCGCAGGGTTCGGTGTTGGGGCCGCTCCTGTGGAATGTGGGGTACGACTGGGCTCTGCGCGGTGCGCTTCTCCACGGCGTCGGCGTCATTTGTTACGCCGACGATACGCTAGTCACAGCGCGTGGGAAGTCGTACCGGCAGGCGGCCATACGCGCGACTGCTGGTGTCGCGCACGTCGTGGGTAGGATCCGGCGGCTGGGCTTGGAGGTGGCATTGCACAAGTCTGAGGCCCTGTGTTTTCACGGGCCGAGGATGCAGCCGCCTCCGGGGGCCCACATCATAGTGGGAGGGGTCTCCATCGCTGTTGAGTCGACGATGAAGTACCTTGGACTCGTCCTCGACAGTCGATGGAGCTTCGGGCCGCACTTTGCGCGGCTCGCACCCCGGTTGTTGGGCGCCGCATCTGCGCTCTCGCGCTTGCTGCCCAACCTGGGGGGGCCCAACTCCTCCTGCCGGAGGCTCTACATGGGGGTCGTACGGTCGATGGCGTTATACGCCGCGCCAGTGTGGGCGGACGCCTTGACGGCTCGCAATGTCGCCGCGCTGCGAAGGCCGCAGCGCGCGATGGCCGTCAGGGTCATAAGGGGATACCGTACGGTCTCCTTTGAGGTAGCGAGCCTCCTAGCCGGATCCCTGCCTTGGGACCTCGACGCAAGACTCCTCGCGTCGCTCTATTGGTGGCGCGCGGAGGCGGTCGAGCGGGGCGAGCGCCTGGCGCCTCGAGAGATTGAGGCACGCCGGGCAGAGCTCCGCCTGGTCCTAGTGGCGGAATGGCAGACGCGCTTAGCGCAACCCACGGCGGGGCACGCCGCTGTAGCGGCGGTAAGGCCCGTTCTAGAGGAGTGGCTCAATAGGAGCCACGGCGCCCTAAGCTTCCGGCTGACGCAGGTGCTAACCGGACACGGGTGTTTCGGGAAGTACCTGTGTCGTATAGGCCGTGAGCTGACGTCCCAGTGCCACCATTGTGGTGATTGCCGCGACGATACGGCGCTGCATACGTTGGCGGAGTGCCCGGCTTGGGCCGAGCAGCGCCGTGACTTGGTCGCGGCCGTAAGTGCTGCGGGAAACCTCTCGCTCCCGGCCGTGGTGTCTGCCATGGTTGAGAGCGAGTCAGGATGGAGTGCCGTCGCCACCTTTTGCGAAGCTGTAATGCTTGCAAAGGAGGCGGCGGAAAGAGAGAGAGAGGCTGCATCCTCCCTCCCCTCCCGCAGCAGATGCACTGGGCGTCGTAGGGTGGCCGACTTCCGGCCACCGTAGGGCGCGGCCTGCGGGCGACAGACTGGGGGCGTCTTGTCGTCCGACCAGCAGCAGGCCTCGAGGCGGCGGCGTCGTGTTCCGCGCGCGCCTCTTAGCGAAGTCCAGCGGCCGGGGTGACGGCCGCTGTGAGTGACGAGGCCCGCCTGACCATCTGGCGGGCCAATACCCGTGGGGGGGTAGCGACGAATGCTTCGGCGATACCCGCCCCTCCACGCACGGGTACATGAGGAACACGGGTTGGTTTTTAGTCAGTAAGAGTCTGACAGTCCCCTTCGCCCTTCCCCTGGGGAGAAGGGACTCCATGAGGATTTTCCAACCCGATACCAAAAAAAAAAAAAAAAAAAAAAAAAAAAAAAAAAAAGGTTAGGTTAGGTTAGGTTGGGTTAGGTTAGGTTAGGTTAGGTTAGGTTAGGTTAGGTTAGGTTAGGTTAGGTTAGGTTAGGTTAGGTTAGGTTAGGTTAGGTTAGGTTAGGTTAGGTTAGGTTAGGTTAGGTTAGGTTAGGTTAGGTTAGGTTAGGTTAGGTTAGGTTAGGTTAGGTTAGGTTAGGTTAGGTTAGGTTAGGTTAGGTTAGGTTAGGTTAGGTTAGGTTAGGTTAGGTTAGGTTGGGCGGGTCTGGGTTTATTCATTAATAGTTGCTTTGCCTAGCTTGCATGCCTCGCGCTGCTTGTTTTGGATAAACTCAGGCCTTCCTTACTCATCCCGGATGGGTAAGGAGGCAAGGGTCTTGGGGGAGAGCGCAGGTCGTGATGATCCCCAAGGCAAGTCTGACGGTTACCTTCCCGTGGTGCTGCCTGTTATTGGTTTATTTCCTTCCGAAATAAACGCAACAGAACACCGTCAGGCGCCGCGTGTATTGTTATCTATTTGTGTATGTATATGTTTATATTGTCTCTGTATATATTTGTATTATATGTGTATATATTTTAGTTCACAGGGCTATTTAACCCCTTATTAGTAACAAAATTGTAAAATGCTCGGTACAGACCGGGGCCGTATTTAACTGTTTGTCATCTGTATTATACGTGCTAAGGTGCTTAGTACCTCTGTAAGACAGATGACAAAATAGACTTACGGTGTATAAATTGTAGTTTTAAGGCAAGGCTACAGATAATTTGTCATGTTTATGAGTAGATGAAAAGCAGTTTGGCGGTGTGTGTGTTAAAATAGGGACCCCTCTAACTGGCAAACACCAGCGCCTACTACCGTCAAACATATTGTTACATAATCGAAAATAACCGCTGTCTTTTATTTGGTAGTGACCCCTGTTCCGATGACTCACGTTATTGGAGGCGGGGACAAACTGGCTGGACTAGTTCCAAAACCCCGATGATGAGTGTATCCTCAGACTTCGGGAAAATACCTCCAAGGTATTGTCAGTCTTCTGAACTCTAAACTTCCGGAGGCTTGAGTAGAAAGATTGAAGCCTGTCCATTCCCCCCCAAAATTTGCTTATGGTCACGATCTATAATTATTCTTTTATTATTTCTTATGTCGAAATCGCTGACCATGTCGAAGATAAATAGAGATGCGAAAGGTAAATTTACCAAAGTCCCTTCTCAGGGCCAAGTTATGAATGTTTTGTCTGAGGACCGCTCGAGCGGCACTATTGAGAGCTTGAAAAACGGCCCTTCTCAGGGCCAAACTTCACGGGTTCCTTCCCGGGATCCGTCGGAGGTCTCCATGGGAGATGAACGGAGGTCGGACGTGGAGTCCGTATTTGAAGAGTCGGGTGACGAGGGTGACAGCCGCAGGAAGCGGCCTTATTCCTCATTCTACGCGCCCGGCTACTTAGAGTCGGACACAGAGACCGAGGGGACCGCGGCCGCCAAGGTCAATACGGCGCGGAGGGGAAGGGCGAAGGGCACCAAAGGAGGCCCCACGCGAGACGAGTTCCTGAAGCCACCGCCAAAGCCACTGGTGGAGGAGTTGGCTGAGGTCCTGCAGGGCAGGAAATTCAAAAAGGGGTCGGCCGCTGTGGCCGCTGGAAGTCTGCTTGACACCGGGAGTGATTCCGATGTCCATGCCGGATTCGCTGACCTCAGTGTGCTAAATGCCCAAGAGCTGAGGGCTCAAGCAGGAGGAATGCTCGCCTGCATTTTAGAGGTTGCCAAGAAATCTGGCAACCTAAAAGGCGAGTTTGTTGCTCGCCTGAAGAGGTCCGCGTCGACCCTGAGGGAAGTAGTTGACGCCCTGGCCTGCAGGAGCGAGGCCGAAGAGACGCGGCGGCTGAGAGCCGAAAACAGTCGCCTGCGCCTCGAAATGGAGGCCAGCAAGGCCGAGGTGAAGGCGCTGCGTCGAGGCTTCACCGAAGCCAAGACCCAAGCGGCTGCCGCTACGTCTGCTGCTGCAGCAGCCGCTGCCACCGAGACGCCAGCCCCCCCTGCTGTTGTACCGGGGGCAGATTTAGTTGAGGAGATGATGCGGTCCTTGACCACCACGTTCGGGCAAATGCTCAATGCCCGACTCGCTGGTATCGAGGATCGCCTCCTGCCAGCGCCGGTCCTTCGCCCGCCTCTCCGAGCGGACGCCAAGAAGGCTGCAGCAGCGGTTGCCCCCCCACCCCCGAAACCGACCCCTCGAAAGCGGGTTGCCCAGGCCCCGCAGGCTACTGCTGCCACGCCCTCGACTTCGGCTCCCATCGCCCCCCCCTCGACTGCGGCTCCCAACGCCCCCCCAAAAACGACTCCAACTGCTGTTGCCAAGGCGGACACCTGGGCAACAGTAGTAAGAAAGGGGAAAGGCAAGGGGAAGGGCAAAGCGTCCTCCTCGGCAACGCCCACTCCCGCTCCTGTCCCAGCAGCTCGTGCCCCCCCCTCCGCCGTGAAGCCTAAGGCCAAGAAGGCTTCCGCTGCCGCCGGGCCCAAGAAGGCGAAGGCGCTGAAAGCCTCCCAATCCGCGGCTGTTGTGCTGACGCTACAGCCCGAAGCCGCGGAAAAGGGGGTAACCTACAGCGCCATCCTCGAGACGGCGCAGGAGAAGGTCGATCTCCAAGGATTGGGGATCGACCGGATCAACTACCGACAGACGGCCACGGGAGCCAGGATGCTCGAAATTCCTGGCTCCCAAAGCGGCGACAAAGCGGACAGGCTCGCGGAGAAGCTCCGCGGTGTCCTGTCCGAGGTGGCCAACGTCGCAAGGCCCGTAAAGTCCGCGCAATTGCACGTGACGGGCCTGGACGACGCCGCCACAAAGGAGAAAGTGGCGGCGGCGATCGCCAAGGTGGGCGGCTGTGACGTACTCCACGTCAAAGCCGGGGAGATACGTCGCAGCTACGGCGGGACCGGCTCTTCCCTTGTATCCTGCCCAATCCCAGTAGCCAAAGTGTTGCTGGCACAGGGCAGGCTGTTGGTGGGGTGGAGCTCGGTGCGCGTGGTGGCACTGGCGGCGCTTCCCATGCGCTGCTTCAAGTGCATGGGACTCGGGCATACGCGTCCCCAGTGTCCCTCGTCGGCAGACAGGGGGGACCTGTGCTTCCGTTGTGGAGGCGCAGGCCACAAGGCGGCGAGCTGCCAGAGGAGGGCCCCGCACTGCGCGATATGCGCAGAGTCGGGGCGACCTGCCGAGCACAGGATGGGGGGACAAAACTGTGTCCCCCCAAAGACGAAGGGACAGGCCGCCAGGACCCCGGCCATCCCCCGACCGGCAGCCAAAGCCGCCGCTCCTGAGGTTGTTCGCCGCGAAAGTTCGGCGAGCATGGAGGTTGTAGTCTGATTGATGGATCAAGTCGGACAGCACAACCTCCTACAGACGAATTTAAACCACTGCGTCAGGGCTCAGGATCTGCTAATGCAGTCCCTGGCGCAGTGGCGGATCGATTTGGCGGTTGCTGCGGAGCCGTATTACATTCCCCAGTCCCATCCCTACTGGGCTGGGGATCTAGACGGCTCCGTAGCCATAATTGGACGTGCCGGTGGCGGCCCCCCCCTCTCGGTGTCAGAGAGGGGTTCGGGGTACGTGGTGGCCAAGTGGGAGAGGTATGCGGTAGTCGGCACATACTTCTCCCCCAATAGAACCGTCGCGGAGCTGGAGGTTTATCTAGACCTCCTGGCCGCGGCGGTAAGAAGGCAGGCGCCACGTCAGGTCCTCCTCATGGGGGACCTGAACGCCAAGGCCCAAGCCTGGGGCAACCCCTCCACTGACACTCGCGGGGAGATTGTCAGGGAGTGGGCGGTTGCCGCAGGGCTGACCCTGCTCAACAGAGGGTCAGTCCACACGTGCGTGCGACACAACGGGGGGTCCGTGGTGGACGTTTCGTTCGCCACCCCGGAAGTCGCAGCACGTGTCCAGGCCTGGAGAGTGGTGGCGGAGGTGGCGACTCTCTCGGACCACAACTACATACGGTTCGAGATCGCCACCTCCCACCAAGGAGGGACTCGGCGCGTGGATGGGGCACTCTTCCCGCGCTGGGCGATTGGTCGCCTCGATGCCGAGTTGGCTGAAGAGGCGGCTATGGTGCAGTCGTGGGTTGCCGGCCCCATGCACCCGGAGGTGGCCGTCGCGGCGAGCCGGTTCCGGGAGGCGGTGACGGCAGTCTGCGACGCCGCCATGCCGAGGTCCCGACGCCACCCCGAGCGCCGCCAAGTTTACTGGTGGTGCTCGGAGATTGAGGATCTCCGAGCGCGATGCTCGGAGACGCGGCGCCTCTATTACCACTGCAGGAGGCGCCGCCACGGCCGGACGGACGACCAGCTGCCGGCGGAGCAGCTGGCGGCCGAGCAGCTCCTGTATGGCAATGTAAAGATAGCCAAACAGGAGCTGAAGCTGGCCATCGGCCGGGCTAAGGCCCTCGGCTGGTGCGAGCAGCTGGAGGGCCTCGACAGGGACCCATGGGGGCGCCCTTATAAGTCTGCCCGGAATAAGTTCCGGGGCAGAGCGCCCCCTATCGCGGAGTCCCTGGAGCCAGAGCTCCTGGAGAGGGTGCTGGGGGGGCTATTCCCCGACAGCGACCCCCACTACACCCCTCCACCGATGGCCACCCCGTCCTTCCAGGAGGAGGAGGACCCGGCCTCCATTCCGCCTATAACAGAGGTGGAGATGGAGGTAGCAGTCTCCCGCCTGAGAGGCAAGAAGACTGCCCCGGGACCAGACGGGATTCCCGGGCGGATCCTCAGGATCGCCCTTAGGGAGATGGGCGGTCAGCTTCGGGAACTGTTCGACGCGTGCCTCACGTCGGGTCAGTTCCCGAAGCTCTGGAAGGACGGGCGATTGTGCCTGTTGCGGAAGGAAGGGCGAGACGCAGACTCGCACGCCGCATACAGGCCAATCGTGCTGCTGGATGACACGGCGAAGCTGCTGGAGAGAATAGTGGCTTCCCGTGTCATCCGGCACCTGGGGGGAACTGGGCCTGACCTTTCAGAGGCCCAGTTCGGATTCAGGGCAGGGCGGTCAACGATAGACGCCCTGCTCTGGATCAAGGGGTGGACGCAGGACGCAGTCGGCGGGGGGGAAAAGGCGTTGGCTGTCTCGCTTGACATTGCCAACGCCTTCAACAGCCTACCGCACGGGACAATACGGGAGGCGCTCCGCTATCACGGAGTGCCCCTGTATCTGCGTAGGCTGTTGGCCGACTACCTCCGGGACCGCGAGGTCCTGGTGGAGGGACGCGACGGTCTGAGGCGACGTCGCGTGTCCTGCGGGGTTCCACAGGGGTCAGTGTTGGGACCGCTCCTGTGGAACATTGGCTACGACTGGGTGCTCCGCGGCACGTTTCCCGCAAGTATGCGGGTTGCGTGCTACGCGGATGACACGCTAGTCGTAGTCAAGGGGAGGGACCTCGGGGAGACGGTGCGGCGGGCCACGGTGGCCACAACACTCGTGGTCGGCCGCATACGTGCCCTGGGGCTGGAGGTCGCCCTCTCCAAGACCGAGGCCCTAATGTTCCATGGGCCTCGGGGGGGACCCCCTCCAGGAACGAGGATAGACCTGGACGGGGTCCTGGTCCGGGTTGGGACCCAGATGAGGTACCTGGGTCTCATCCTGGACGGGCGGTGGACTTTTGGGGCCCACTTCACTCAACTGGCCCCAAAAGTCATAGGCGCCGCTGCCGCCCTTGGGAGGCTGCTGCCCAACGTGGGCGGCCCGAGCGCCACATGTCGTCGCCTGTACTCCGGAGTGATCCGGAGTATGGCCTTGTACGGGGCACCTGTCTGGGTGGACGCCCTCGGTCGCGCCAATAAGGCCCTGCTGCGTCGTCCGCAGCGGGTCATCGCGACGAGGGCGATACGCGGGTACCGGACGGTGTCCTGGACGGCGGGATGCGCGTTGGCCGGTGATCCCCCCTGGGAGCTCCAAGCGGAGGTCCTCGCCGAAGTGTACCACTTCGTGGCGGCGAGGAGAACCCGCGGGGAGCCTCCAGCGTGGGAGGAGGTAGTGCTGTGCGGATCATCGGTGGAGAGTCGGGGGATTCTCCACTGGCTTGCACGATCCCACACGTCTGGGGGATGGCCCTAATGAGCTGGGTCATCCCTCCCTTGGCCGGGGCCCGTCACCGGTGACGGGCCAACCGCCGGGGCGAGATGGTGATTGCTAACGCTACCCCATCTCGCCCCGACTAGGCGGCAGACTGCTCATCCCGGGTTTTTAGTGGGTAACCTCACTTACTACCCCCCCGTGGGGGTAGTAAGGCCCCTCAGGCGAGGACTCCCACATAACCACTCTGCTCCCCCCGGAGCCGGGTGGTATCCATAAAGGATTTTCCCGGGTCAAAAAAAAAAAAAAAAAAAAAAAAAAAAAAAAGGTTAGGTTAGGTTAGGTTAGGTTAGGTTAGGTTAGGTTAGGTTAGGTTAGGTTAGGTTAGGTTAGGTTAGGTTAGGTTAGGTTAGGTTAGGTTAGGTTAGGTTAGGTTAGGTTAGGTTAGGTTAGGTTAGGTTAGGTTAGGTTAGGTTAGGTTAGGTTAGGTTAGGTTAGGTTAGGTTAGGTTAGGTTAGGTTAGGTTAGGTTAGGTTAGGTTAGGTTAGGTTAGGTTAGGTTAGGTTAGGTTAGGTTAGGTTAGGTTAGGTTAGGTTAGGTTAGGTTAGGTTAGGTTAGGTTAGGTTAGGTTAGGTTAGGTTAGGTTAGGTTAGGTTAGGTTAGGTTAGGTTAGGTTAGGTTAGGTTAGGTTAGGTTAGGTTAGGTTAGGTTAGGTTAGGTTAGGTTAGGTTAGGTTAGGTTAGGTTAGGTTAGGTTAGGTTAGGTTAGGTTAGGTTAGGTTAGGTTAGGTTAGGTTAGGTTAGGTTAGGTTAGGTTAGGTTAGGTTAGGTTAGGTTAGGTTAGGTTAGGTTAGGTTAGGTTAGGTTAGGTTAGGTTAGGTTAGGTTAGGTTAGGTTAGGTTAGGTTAGGTTAGGTTAGGTTAGGTTAGGTTAGGTTAGGTTAGGTTAGGTTAGGTTAGGTTAGGTTAGGTTAGGTTAGGTTAGGTTAGGTTAGGTTAGGTTAGGTTAGGTTAGGTTAGGTTAGGTTAGGTTAGGTTAGGTTAGGTTAGGTTAGGTTAGGTTAGGTTAGGTTAGGTTAGGTTAGGTTAGGTTAGGTTAGGTTAGGTTAGGTTAGGTTAGGTTAGGTTAGGTTAGGTTAGGTTAGGTTAGGTTAGGTTAGGTTAGGTTAGGTTAGGTTAGGTTAGGTTAGGTTAGGTTAGGTTAGGTTAGGTTAGGTTAGGTTAGGTTAGGTTAGGTTAGGTTAGGTTAGGTTAGGTTAGGTTAGGTTAGGTTAGGTTAGGTTAGGTTAGGTTAGGTTAGGTTAGGTTAGGTTAGGTTAGGTTAGGTTAGGTTAGGTTAGGTTAGGTTAGGTTAGGTTAGGTTAGGTTAGGTTAGGTTAGGTTAGGTTAGGTTAGGTTAGGTTAGGTTAGGTTAGGTTAGGTTAGGTTAGGTTAGGTTAGGTTAGGTTAGGTTAGGTTAGGTTAGGTTAGGTTAGGTTAGGTTAGGTTAGGTTAGGTTAGGTTAGGTTAGGTTAGGTTAGGTTAGGTTAGGTTAGGTTAGGTTAGGTTAGGTTAGGTTAGGTTAGGTTAGGTTAGGTTAGGTTAGGTTAGGTTAGGTTAGGTTAGGTTAGGTTAGGTTAGGTTAGGTTAGGTTAGGTTAGGTTAGGTTAGGTTAGGTTAGGTTAGGTTAGGTTAGGTTAGGTTAGGTTAGGTTAGGTTAGGTTAGGTTAGGTTAGGTTAGGTTAGGTTAGGTTAGGTTAGGTTAGGTTAGGTTAGGTTAGGTTAGGTTAGGTTAGGTTAGGTTAGGTTAGGTTAGGTTAGGTTAGGTTAGGTTAGGTTAGGTTAGGTTAGGTTAGGTTAGGTTAGGTTAGGTTAGGTTAGGTTAGGTTAGGTTAGGTTAGGTTAGGTTAGGTTAGGTTAGGTTAGGTTAGGTTAGGTTAGGTTAGGTTAGGTTAGGTTAGGTTAGGTTAGGTTAGGTTAGGTTAGGTTAGGTTAGGTTAGGTTAGGTTAGGTTAGGTTAGGTTAGGTTAGGTTAGGTTAGGTTAGGTTAGGTTAGGTTAGGTTAGGTTAGGTTAGGTTAGGTTAGGTTAGGTTAGGTTAGGTTAGGTTAGGTTAGGTTAGGTTAGGTTAGGTTAGGTTAGGTTAGGTTAGGTTAGGTTAGGTTAGGTTAGGTTAGGTTAGGTTAGGTTAGGTTAGGTTAGGTTAGGTTAGGTTAGGTTAGGTTAGGTTAGGTTAGGTTAGGTTAGGTTAGGTTAGGTTAGGTTAGGTTAGGTTAGGTTAGGTTAGGTTAGGTTAGGTTAGGTTAGGTTAGGTTAGGTTAGGTTAGGTTAGGTTAGGTTAGGTTAGGTTAGGTTAGGTTAGGTTAGGTTAGGTTAGGTTAGGTTAGGTTAGGTTAGGTTAGGTTAGGTTAGGTTAGGTTAGGTTAGGTTAGGTTAGGTTAGGTTAGGTTAGGTTAGGTTAGGTTAGGTTAGGTTAGGTTAGGTTAGGTTAGGTTAGGTTAGGTTAGGTTAGGTTAGGTTAGGTTAGGTTAGGTTAGGTTAGGTTAGGTTAGGTTAGGTTAGGTTAGGTTAGGTTAGGTTAGGTTAGGTTAGGTTAGGTTAGGTTAGGTTAGGTTAGGTTAGGTTAGGTTAGGTTAGGTTAGGTTAGGTTAGGTTAGGTTAGGTTAGGTTAGGTTAGGTTAGGTTAGGTTAGGTTAGGTTAGGTTAGGTTAGGTTAGGTTAGGTTAGGTTAGGTTAGGTTAGGTTAGGTTAGGTTAGGTTAGGTTAGGTTAGGTTAGGTTAGGTTAGGTTAGGTTAGGTTAGGTTAGGTTAGGTTAGGTTAGGTTAGGTTAGGTTAGGTTAGGTTAGGTTAGGTTAGGTTAGGTTAGGTTAGGTTAGGTTAGGTTAGGTTAGGTTAGGTTAGGTTAGGTTAGGTTAGGTTAGGTTAGGTTAGGTTAGGTTAGGTTAGGTTAGGTTAGGTTAGGTTAGGTTAGGTTAGGTTAGGTTAGGTTAGGTTAGGTTAGGTTAGGTTAGGTTAGGTTAGGTTAGGTTAGGTTAGGTTAGGTTAGGTTAGGTTAGGTTAGGTTAGGTTAGGTTAGGTTAGGTTAGGTTAGGTTAGGTTAGGTTAGGTTAGGTTAGGTTAGGTTAGGTTAGGTTAGGTTAGGTTAGGTTAGGTTAGGTTAGGTTAGGTTAGGTTAGGTTAGGTTAGGTTAGGTTAGGTTAGGTTAGGTTAGGTTAGGTTAGGTTAGGTTAGGTTAGGTTAGGTTAGGTTAGGTTAGGTTAGGTTAGGTTAGGTTAGGTTAGGTTAGGTTAGGTTAGGTTAGGTTAGGTTAGGTTAGGTTAGGTTAGGTTAGGTTAGGTTAGGTTAGGTTAGGTTAGGTTAGGTTAGGTTAGGTTAGGTTAGGTTAGGTTAGGTTAGGTTAGGTTAGGTTAGGTTAGGTTAGGTTAGGTTAGGTTAGGTTAGGTTAGGTTAGGTTAGGTTAGGTTAGGTTAGGTTAGGTTAGGTTAGGTTAGGTTAGGTTAGGTTAGGTTAGGTTAGGTTAGGTTAGGTTAGGTTAGGTTAGGTTAGGTTAGGTTAGGTTAGGTTAGGTTAGGTTAGGTTAGGTTAGGTTAGGTTAGGTTAGGTTAGGTTAGGTTAGGTTAGGTTAGGTTAGGTTAGGTTAGGTTAGGTTAGGTTAGGTTAGGTTAGGTTAGGTTAGGTTAGGTTAGGTTAGGTTAGGTTAGGTTAGGTTAGGTTAGGTTAGGTTAGGTTAGGTTAGGTTAGGTTAGGTTAGGTTAGGTTAGGTTAGGTTAGGTTAGGTTAGGTTAGGTTAGGTTAGGTTAGGTTAGGTTAGGTTAGGTTAGGTTAGGTTAGGTTAGGTTAGGTTAGGTTAGGTTAGGTTAGGTTAGGTTAGGTTAGGTTAGGTTAGGTTAGGTTAGGTTAGGTTAGGTTAGGTTAGGTTAGGTTAGGTTAGGTTAGGTTAGGTTAGGTTAGGTTAGGTTAGGTTAGGTTAGGTTAGGTTAGGTTAGGTTAGGTTAGGTTAGGTTAGGTTAGGTTAGGTTAGGTTAGGTTAGGTTAGGTTAGGTTAGGTTAGGTTAGGTTAGGTTAGGTTAGGTTAGGTTAGGTTAGGTTAGGTTAGGTTAGGTTAGGTTAGGTTAGGTTAGGTTAGGTTAGGTTAGGTTAGGTTAGGTTAGGTTAGGTTAGGTTAGGTTAGGTTAGGTTAGGTTAGGTTAGGTTAGGTTAGGTTAGGTTAGGTTAGGTTAGGTTAGGTTAGGTTAGGTTAGGTTAGGTTAGGTTAGGTTAGGTTAGGTTAGGTTAGGTTAGGTTAGGTTAGGTTAGGTTAGGTTAGGTTAGGTTAGGTTAGGTTAGGTTAGGTTAGGTTAGGTTAGGTTAGGTTAGGTTAGGTTAGGTTAGGTTAGGTTAGGTTAGGTTAGGTTAGGTTAGGTTAGGTTAGGTTAGGTTAGGTTAGGTTAGGTTAGGTTAGGTTAGGTTAGGTTAGGTTAGGTTAGGTTAGGTTAGGTTAGGTTAGGTTAGGTTAGGTTAGGTTAGGTTAGGTTAGGTTAGGTTAGGTTAGGTTAGGTTAGGTTAGGTTAGGTTAGGTTAGGTTAGGTTAGGTTAGGTTAGGTTAGGTTAGGTTAGGTTAGGTTAGGTTAGGTTAGGTTAGGTTAGGTTAGGTTAGGTTAGGTTAGGTTAGGTTAGGTTAGGTTAGGTTAGGTTAGGTTAGGTTAGGTTAGGTTAGGTTAGGTTAGGTTAGGTTAGGTTAGGTTAGGTTAGGTTAGGTTAGGTTAGGTTAGGTTAGGTTAGGTTAGGTTAGGTTAGGTTAGGTTAGGTTAGGTTAGGTTAGGTTAGGTTAGGTTAGGTTAGGTTAGGTTAGGTTAGGTTAGGTTAGGTTAGGTTAGGTTAGGTTAGGTTAGGTTAGGTTAGGTTAGGTTAGGTTAGGTTAGGTTAGGTTAGGTTAGGTTAGGTTAGGTTAGGTTAGGTTAGGTTAGGTTAGGTTAGGTTAGGTTAGGTTAGGTTAGGTTAGGTTAGGTTAGGTTAGGTTAGGTTAGGTTAGGTTAGGTTAGGTTAGGTTAGGTTAGGTTAGGTTAGGTTAGGTTAGGTTAGGTTAGGTTAGGTTAGGTTAGGTTAGGTTAGGTTAGGTTAGGTTAGGTTAGGTTAGGTTAGGTTAGGTTAGGTTAGGTTAGGTTAGGTTAGGTTAGGTTAGGTTAGGTTAGGTTAGGTTAGGTTAGGTTAGGTTAGGTTAGGTTAGGTTAGGTTAGGTTAGGTTAGGTTAGGTTAGGTTAGGTTAGGTTAGGTTAGGTTAGGTTAGGTTAGGTTAGGTTAGGTTAGGTTAGGTTAGGTTAGGTTAGGTTAGGTTAGGTTAGGTTAGGTTAGGTTAGGTTAGGTTAGGTTAGGTTAGGTTAGGTTAGGTTAGGTTAGGTTAGGTTAGGTTAGGTTAGGTTAGGTTAGGTTAGGTTAGGTTAGGTTAGGTTAGGTTAGGTTAGGTTAGGTTAGGTTAGGTTAGGTTAGGTTAGGTTAGGTTAGGTTAGGTTAGGTTAGGTTAGGTTAGGTTAGGTTAGGTTAGGTTAGGTTAGGTTAGGTTAGGTTAGGTTAGGTTAGGTTAGGTTAGGTTAGGTTAGGTTAGGTTAGGTTAGGTTAGGTTAGGTTAGGTTAGGTTAGGTTAGGTTAGGTTAGGTTAGGTTAGGTTAGGTTAGGTTAGGTTAGGTTAGGTTAGGTTAGGTTAGGTTAGGTTAGGTTAGGTTAGGTTAGGTTAGGTTAGGTTAGGTTAGGTTAGGTTAGGTTAGGTTAGGTTAGGTTAGGTTAGGTTAGGTTAGGTTAGGTTAGGTTAGGTTAGGTTAGGTTAGGTTAGGTTAGGTTAGGTTAGGTTAGGTTAGGTTAGGTTAGGTTAGGTTAGGTTAGGTTAGGTTAGGTTAGGTTAGGTTAGGTTAGGTTAGGTTAGGTTAGGTTAGGTTAGGTTAGGTTAGGTTAGGTTAGGTTAGGTTAGGTTAGGTTAGGTTAGGTTAGGTTAGGTTAGGTTAGGTTAGGTTAGGTTAGGTTAGGTTAGGTTAGGTTAGGTTAGGTTAGGTTAGGTTAGGTTAGGTTAGGTTAGGTTAGGTTAGGTTAGGTTAGGTTAGGTTAGGTTAGGTTAGGTTAGGTTAGGTTAGGTTAGGTTAGGTTAGGTTAGGTTAGGTTAGGTTAGGTTAGGTTAGGTTAGGTTAGGTTAGGTTAGGTTAGGTTAGGTTAGGTTAGGTTAGGTTAGGTTAGGTTAGGTTAGGTTAGGTTAGGTTAGGTTAGGTTAGGTTAGGTTAGGTTAGGTTAGGTTAGGTTTTTTTTTTTTTTTTCCTTGGTCCCCAAGGGGCTACACCACCCCTTGAGGGAGTTTATTGCAACTTAGAATCCTAAGTAACAATATTGAGAGCTGTGTACTATCACAAAGCCGCTGCGATTGGATACAATCGGCTTTGTGACTAACATTTGAGCTTATATTTAAATTTATTTAAACAATTGGTTTATCATTTATCTAGCTATCAATCAGTTTTATACTTGTTTAACAATATTACAATCAGTAAATGAGAATATTTTAAGCAGTTGTTTTAAATATAGGGTAAGAGGGAACTATATATTATTAAACCTATTTATATGGATCCTTACTGTAAGTATTACATTTATCTTTGTGTTTATATTTAAAATGAATATTTGGAAGCGTTTGTGCGATTGTTGCGTTATTCACAGTTATCAAGTGTGATATGATCATTGCAGTGGCTTGTTGGCATATATGTTTAAACTATTGTAAGGATCACATATATAAAAGATACAACACAAAAATATTAAACAGAATATTAGAAGACTCTTTGGTGTTTTAGCAGCGTGGTTTGAGATGTGATCTGTACATAAACGCTTAAAACATAAATCTTTAATGCTAAATACAACCTTATGTTATTACTATAATCGATAGAATATAATTTTTAATATTTACGTGGACATCAAACTATCCAAAAACAAAAGTGCAGACTTAACATTAGGTTATGTTAAACATATTTATACATTATTAAATAAAGTTAATAATTAATAGAAGTGAAGTTAAGAAGTTCAGTTTAAACAGTATGGTTTAGAAGTGATCAAGACATTGAGGTTGCGTCTTTACATTCATCTGTATACACATGATTAAATTATTAGTGATTCAAAATAGTATGCAAGATTAATCAGTTGTTTTGTTTTAAGCGATGAGGCTAATTGGATTAATATTTACATTTGCTTAAACAGATAGCAGATAGACCAATAGGTCGACCTGCTATGTCCAATTGGATTTAGTTGTAACCAGATCGATGCTAATACCAACAAGACAAGTCCCAATCAGATTTCATTCTTACTGGCTACTTATTCTGCTAGACAATTTACATTATTGGAAAATACACGAGTGATCACGACAGGAGGTTAATACTAACATTTTACAGCGACTTCAGGCGATATGCGGATCATGGTTTGTTTACTTATTAATATAATCATTTCCTATCCTAAGAAATACGGAACTAAAAATAAAATATACAAGGAATGAAAATCAGCGCCATCTAGCGATTCTGTCGCGTATTATGTATATGTTTGAACTATTGTGAGAATCACATATATTAAAATACTACACAAAAATATTAAACAGAATATTCCAAGTCTCTTTGATGTTTTAGCAGCGTGGTTTATGATGCTATCTGTACACTTCGCTTAGAACATAAACCTTTACAATATTAAATGCACGCTTACAAGATCATAAGAACAGATAAAATATAATTATTTATTTTTACGTGGACGTCGTACTATCTATAAATAATAAACATGCATATTCTACCATATACTACAGCAAACATATTTACGAGTTGTTTACTAATTGCTTTATATAATAATTTCTTATCCTAAGAAATACAGAACTAAAGATTAAATATACAGGGATAAAAATCAGCGCCATCTGGCGATTCAACTGCACATAATGTTGCTTGGTACTTTTGTGCGAACATTGAAGGCAGATCGAGCCTTTGGGTTGAAAGGCCCTGCAGTGTCACCGGCGTCTAACTTATTTAATTGGGACCGTTTGTCAATCACCCATTTCATAATTAGCATTTAGCTGAGAGCTCGAGTTGCAGTTATAATTTAAAGATGTTGCTCTGAGCTGCCGGGAGGGGTCGCCCTGACGTACAGCCCCAGAGAAGATAATTTACTAACATTTTTATAATATTGAAAGCATGCGAATTATGAAATAAAGGAAAAGATTATAGCAACTACACTAGTGATAAAAGGTTTACAGTGTTAATTGTTAATTGAATGATTGGGGGTTATATAACAAGTTTGTGGAGTGCGATTATTACCTAAGTTAAATATAGAGTATTGAAAACAAATAACAAGAATTAAGTTATCATAAAAGGTTGACAATAGTAGTAGTAGGTTTGCTATGTACATTTGATGGCAAAGATCAATCTTATTACTATAGGATGACATACGATTAGCCGAAGCGACGAGAGATCAATTTTAGTTGGGAAGAGATGGTATTCTAATGCTGGCAAAACTATTACTAATCACATTACATTTTGACTGGCATTATGCTTGACAATTTACATTATTGGCAATGCACGGGTAGTCACAACAGGAGGTTAATGCTAACATTTTACAGTGACTTCAGACGATATGCGGATCATGGTTTGTTTGCTTATTGATATAATCATTCATTTCGTATCCTAAGAAATACGGAGCTAAAAATAAAATGTACAGGAAATAAAAATCAGCGCCATCTAGCGATTCTATTGCACATAATGTTGCTTGGCAAGGTTTGCTGGCAGAGAAGATAATTTACTGACATTTTTATAGTATTAAAAGTACGCGATTATGAAATAAGGTTTACAGTGTAATTTGAATGATTAGGAGTTATATAACGAGTTTGTGGAGTACAATTACTATCTAAGTTAAATATAAAGTATTGTAAACAAATAAATAAAAAGAGAATTAAGTTATCATATAAAGTTAACAATAGTAGTAGTAGATTTGCTACGTACATTTTACATTATTGAAATACACGAGTAATCACAACAGGAGGTTAATACTGGCATTTTACAGCGACTTCAGACGATATGCGGATCATGGTTTGTTTACTTATAACTATAATCATTCATTTCGTATCCTAGGAAATACGGAGCTAAAAATAAAATGTACAGGAAATAAAAATCAGCGCCATCTAGCGATTCTATTGCACATAATGTTGCTTGGCAGGGTTTACTGGCAGAGAAGATAATTTACTGACATTTTTATAATATTAGAAGTACGCGGTTATGAAATAAGGTTTACAGTGTTAATTGATTAGGAGTTATATAGCGAGTTTGTGGAGTACAATTATTATCTAAATTAAATATAAAGTATTGAAAACAAATAAAAAGGAATTAAGTTATCATATAAAATTTAACAATAGTAGTAGTAGGTTTGCTATGTACATTTTATGATGGTTAAAACAGAGCGGGCCTTTGGGTTGAAAGGCCCTACAGTGCGGTGCTGCCACTGTCTGACTTATCACCCATTTTATAATTGGGATTTGACTGAGAGTTCAAGTTGGAGTTATAATTTAAATGCGTTGCCCTGAGCTGCCGGAAGGGGTCGCTCTTACGAATAACCCCAGAAATGATAATTTACTGACATTATTTAGATGGATTAGATAAAACTATTGAAAGGATGTGAATTATTAAGTAGAGGAAAATATAATGGTAGCAGGCCGCAGTCCCACACCATTCCGGGCACTTGGAATATTTACCAGTATGTTTACAGCAACTACACTAACGATAAGAGGTTTAAAGATAATATAAGGTGTTGAAGACAAATAGAGTAGATACGATTACGATATTAGGTGTTCCATGTGCATTTAATGATTAAAATCAGTCCTATCAGTATAAAGTACTATACAATTAGCGGAAGCTATGAGAGATCAGTAGCGCGAGCGTGAATGAATGAATGCTCCCGAAACCGTAGTCGAAAGATGTTCCTGCGACCGGCACAAGTGAGCGTTTGCTGTAAACAGACCAAAGAAACTCAAAGCGAATGAAATCCTTATAGCTAGAGCCTTGCGTGTCGATTCGGCTTGCATTGACTGATATCGACATAGCGAGGCGAGGGCGGTGTTGCGCGCTCGCTCGTTCCGGGTGATAGCAACAATAACAAAGATAGAATGGGGCCAGACGGGTTGCGTGAGACAATGGAATGTGGTAGCGGTACTAACAGGTAGATGATAACGTTTTATGATGTTGTTATTTAATGAGGCCGGTTTATAATAATGGGATGATAGGACGGTGAGAATCTAGAGTTGTCTGATAATGGTTATTTACATAGCAAGAAATAGGTACATGTAATTAATTATACAGAAAGGTGCGTTAAGTTAGGAGATAACAGCTACCTGCTAGTTCTATTGATATAATATGGATTAACAAGTTCTAACGCTTAGCCGTGCGACGCGGTCCCACCGTTGCCACACGGGACAGGTCCAGCTGTAGGCGGGGTGGGCCGCCTCGAGGGACAGAGCTTTGCAGCTGCAGCAGGTGGGCGCGGCGCCCCGGTTGGGGCACTGGCGGGAGTCGTGCGGCTCGGCGCAGTAGCCGCAGGTGGCGGCGCCGGTGCACGCGTGCGCCTGGTGCCCGTAGCCGAAGCACTTAAAGCACTGCGTCAGCGGTGATTGATCGACGGCCAGCACGATTTGGTATCCTATTCTAATCTTCTTACCCACAAGGGCAGCCCACACTTCCGGGCTGACTTGTAGTATCACGTTGAGAGTTTGATCGTTCCTGACCTTTGTGCGTCTTTGCACTCTGACCTTTATGTCGGGGAGTGCAGAGAGAAGGGAGGCGTTTTGGTTGCGGACTGCGTCCTCGATGCTGCCGTCCGTAAGGTCACTGCTGAGTCCGATCAACTTGAGGAGCGGGTCTTTAGTGATGGGTTCGCATACCGTCAGCTGCGCGTCGCCCGACGTAATCGCCTCTTGTAGTCTCTCCCTGCCGCGCGGGTCGTCGCACACAACGATCGCTTTGTTGCCTTTCACCCGTCGGATACCACTCACCCCGATGCCCAAGCTGATGATGTTGGCGCTGGCCTTGACCTTGTTAATAACCTCGTCACTGGTGTGACGAGGGTCAATCGAGCTCACAAGGATGGGGTAAGTGGGCCGCGGGGCCGGTCGGGGAGCGGCGAGCGCGGCGGCGTAGGTGGCGGCGGGCGGGGCGCGGCTGCTGGTCTTGGGCGGGTTGCGAGGGTTGATTTCGATCATGTTGTTGGAGTATTCTCTGTTTGTGCGATCTAGTTGTTCTATTTTATTTTCCAGTCTGTTCAAGATAGATTTGGCAGACTCCTCGTCCTTGGCAAGTTTATCTTGTATCTGTTTGAGCTCTTGTATGGATGTTTGGCTGAGTGTGCGGAGGGCCTTTATTTCCTTTGCCTGTGTCTTGTAGGATAAATCTAATTGGTTTTTCAGTTCGGTTCTGATTTCTGATATAATTTCGGCTTTCATTTTTCTATTATTGATGAGTGTGTTGGTTTCGGGAGGTGCGGCTGCCTTTTCAAGTGACCAAGGAGAGTCCGGCTCGGTGTACATGGT
Source organism: Falcaria lacertinaria (assembly GCA_951449985.1). NCBI lineage: Eukaryota > Metazoa > Arthropoda > Insecta > Lepidoptera > Drepanidae > Falcaria > Falcaria lacertinaria. The sequence continues at coordinate 14,416 of OX602114.1, read as the reverse complement.
CGGATAATTTAGTTCCTTGGTACACGTCTGGATCTCACAGACGAGAGCGACGATGTCCATTTTGTTAGGCCGTGTCAGACTCTTCCCCTCCTGTAATTTGGTGAGGATTGATCTGGTTTTGTCCAACACGGTTCTCTTGAACGTAACTATTTCTTCCTCCATGTGGTCGGTTAGGTCTTCAATAGTCATATTGTGTGCACTAGTTGGGCTAGGTAGGGGCTCGGGTGTAAGGGTGGCCTCAGGAATGGAGAGGGTTGGCGCAGCGGAGGAGGCCGCCTCGGGAGTAGAATGGACGGGTACGGAAGCAGCGGAGTGAGTTGTTTCTGCGTAAAGGGCCTCCAAATCAAAGGCGGCCTCGGCCGGCGTGGGCACAGTGGGGGCCTTAAGGGCATCTGTGGGGGCCTGTTTGCCCATTGTGGTGACTATGGGAGTCGCTGTAGCGGCTGAAGGGATGCTAGTGCTAGGCGGCTCGTCAAGCGGGCTCGCTCTAGTGCTCCTAGTCCTTGGCCCGGTAGGGAGTACGACCGGTTTCGCTTTTGTAGGGCTATTATTCAAGCTAGAAGCGGCCTTGGAGCCAGGAGGCGTCCTGAACATGGTTAAGTAGGCTTTATTCTATTCGGCGTAAGGTTTATATTTGCCCGCGCGGACAGGCGAACACGAAGAATGCACGGCTTAGCGTCGTGGTAGTTTAGTTTACAAGATGGAGTCCGACCGAGGGAACTACAACCGGGAAGGGTTCTGAACTTAATGAAAGATACCTTATTTGTAGGCAGTAAGGTCCACACTCGTCCGACACGGGCGGGTGGAATGCACGGGCTATCGCTGAAGTATGACGCAATTATTGCGTCATATTTAATGATGTTACAATTGTGTAAAAAGGGTGAAAAAGGCAATTTTTGATGAAACAAATTGGATGGGAAGTATTTATTTTGGTCCAAGTATACTATCGAAAGAGAAAAAGTGCAAAAAGTTAACAGGGAAAAAAGTGAATTTCGGTTTCCAAATACGTAAAAATGTTGAAAATTTGGGTGGATGGCCGGATAAATTTGCGATTTTCTCGAAAACTATAAGGCAGAAAAATCTGATTTTTTGCAGGTGGTTTAAGAACGACTGGGGGCTATTTGTCCACTAATAAAAAAGGGGGGTCATCGCTTTACTTTTCGAGAAAAAAGGGGAGAAAGTTGAAAAAGTGAGAAAAAATTTTTGAAGTTTATAAAAATGTCTGTATCTCAAAAACTACTGTACTTACATGAATGAAAATTGGTGATTAAGGATAGGGAAGTGTTCAGGAGGGAAAATGAGGGCACACTTGAGCACTATTTCGATGGCACTAGGAGCACTGACAGAGTTAATGTGACAGGTCGCGCGGAGACGTTGAATTTACACTATTTTAATCACAGTTTCTCACAGGGTGGTCCGATTTTGAAAAATTTTTCACTAAAATGTCCGGGAAGTCAGCGCGCAACTTTTGGTGTATCACTCATATTTTTATCACTTAAATAGCCGAAGTTGACGATTTTTAGCTATAAATTGGTGATTTTTCGGCGCGGAGCGGCTTGGGGAGCGTGTTGCTCGGTCGGGGGCGCGCGCTGGACGGTTAGGTTAGGTTAGGTTAGGTTAGGTTAGGTTAGGTTAGGTTAGGTTAGGTTAGGTTAGGTTAGGTTAGGTTAGGTTAGGTTAGGTTAGGTTAGGTTAGGTTAGGTTAGGTTAGGTTAGGTTAGGTTAGGTTAGGTTAGGTTAGGTTAGGTTAGGTTAGGTTAGGTTAGGTTAGGTTAGGTTAGGTTAGGTTAGGTTAGGTTAGGTTAGGTTAGGTTAGGTTAGGTTAGGTTAGGTTAGGTTAGGTTAGGTTAGGTTAGGTTAGGTTAGGTTAGGTTAGGTTAGGTTAGGTTAGGTTAGGTTAGGTTAGGTTAGGTTAGGTTAGGTTAGGTTAGGTTAGGTTAGGTTAGGTTAGGTTAGGTTAGGTTAGGTTAGGTTAGGTTAGGTTAGGTTAGGTTAGGTTAGGTTAGGTTAGGTTAGGTTAGGTTAGGTTAGGTTAGGTTAGGTTAGGTTAGGTTAGGTTAGGTTAGGTTAGGTTAGGTTAGGTTAGGTTAGGTTAGGTTAGGTTAGGTTAGGTTAGGTTAGGTTAGGTTAGGTTAGGTTAGGTTAGGTTAGGTTAGGTTAGGTTAGGTTAGGTTAGGTTAGGTTAGGTTAGGTTAGGTTAGGTTAGGTTAGGTTAGGTTAGGTTAGGTTAGGTTAGGTTAGGTTAGGTTAGGTTAGGTTAGGTTAGGTTAGGTTAGGTTAGGTTAGGTTAGGTTAGGTTAGGTTAGGTTAGGTTAGGTTAGGTTAGGTTAGGTTAGGTTAGGTTAGGTTAGGTTAGGTTAGGTTAGGTTAGGTTAGGTTAGGTTAGGTTAGGTTAGGTTAGGTTAGGTTAGGTTAGGTTAGGTTAGGTTAGGTTAGGTTAGGTTAGGTTAGGTTAGGTTAGGTTAGGTTAGGTTAGGTTAGGTTAGGTTAGGTTAGGTTAGGTTAGGTTAGGTTAGGTTAGGTTAGGTTAGGTTAGGTTAGGTTAGGTTAGGTTAGGTTAGGTTAGGTTAGGTTAGGTTAGGTTAGGTTAGGTTAGGTTAGGTTAGGTTAGGTTAGGTTAGGTTAGGTTAGGTTAGGTTAGGTTAGGTTAGGTTAGGTTAGGTTAGGTTAGGTTAGGTTAGGTTAGGTTAGGTTAGGTTAGGTTAGGTTAGGTTAGGTTAGGTTAGGTTAGGTTAGGTTAGGTTAGGTTAGGTTAGGTTAGGTTAGGTTAGGTTAGGTTAGGTTAGGTTAGGTTAGGTTAGGTTAGGTTAGGTTAGGTTAGGTTAGGTTAGGTTAGGTTAGGTTAGGTTAGGTTAGGTTAGGTTAGGTTAGGTTAGGTTAGGTTAGGTTAGGTTAGGTTAGGTTAGGTTAGGTTAGGTTAGGTTAGGTTAGGTTAGGTTAGGTTAGGTTAGGTTAGGTTAGGTTAGGTTAGGTTAGGTTAGGTTAGGTTAGGTTAGGTTAGGTTAGGTTAGGTTAGGTTAGGTTAGGTTAGGTTAGGTTAGGTTAGGTTAGGTTAGGTTAGGTTAGGTTAGGTTAGGTTAGGTTAGGTTAGGTTAGGTTAGGTTAGGTTAGGTTAGGTTAGGTTAGGTTAGGTTAGGTTAGGTTAGGTTAGGTTAGGTTAGGTTAGGTTAGGTTAGGTTAGGTTAGGTTAGGTTAGGTTAGGTTAGGTTAGGTTAGGTTAGGTTAGGTTAGGTTAGGTTAGGTTAGGTTAGGTTAGGTTAGGTTAGGTTAGGTTAGGTTAGGTTAGGTTAGGTTAGGTTAGGTTAGGTTAGGTTAGGTTAGGTTAGGTTAGGTTAGGTTAGGTTAGGTTAGGTTAGGTTAGGTTAGGTTAGGTTAGGTTAGGTTAGGTTAGGTTAGGTTAGGTTAGGTTAGGTTAGGTTAGGTTAGGTTAGGTTAGGTTAGGTTAGGTTAGGTTAGGTTAGGTTAGGTTAGGTTAGGTTAGGTTAGGTTAGGTTAGGTTAGGTTAGGTTAGGTTAGGTTAGGTTAGGTTAGGTTAGGTTAGGTTAGGTTAGGTTAGGTTAGGTTAGGTTAGGTTAGGTTAGGTTAGGTTAGGTTAGGTTAGGTTAGGTTAGGTTAGGTTAGGTTAGGTTAGGTTAGGTTAGGTTAGGTTAGGTTAGGTTAGGTTAGGTTAGGTTAGGTTAGGTTAGGTTAGGTTAGGTTAGGTTAGGTTAGGTTAGGTTAGGTTAGGTTAGGTTAGGTTAGGTTAGGTTAGGTTAGGTTAGGTTAGGTTAGGTTAGGTTAGGTTAGGTTAGGTTAGGTTAGGTTAGGTTAGGTTAGGTTAGGTTAGGTTAGGTTAGGTTAGGTTAGGTTAGGTTAGGTTAGGTTAGGTTAGGTTAGGTTAGGTTAGGTTAGGTTAGGTTAGGTTAGGTTAGGTTAGGTTAGGTTAGGTTAGGTTAGGTTAGGTTAGGTTAGGTTAGGTTAGGTTAGGTTAGGTTAGGTTAGGTTAGGTTAGGTTAGGTTAGGTTAGGTTAGGTTAGGTTAGGTTAGGTTAGGTTAGGTTAGGTTAGGTTAGGTTAGGTTAGGTTAGGTTAGGTTAGGTTAGGTTAGGTTAGGTTAGGTTAGGTTAGGTTAGGTTAGGTTAGGTTAGGTTAGGTTAGGTTAGGTTAGGTTAGGTTAGGTTAGGTTAGGTTAGGTTAGGTTAGGTTAGGTTAGGTTAGGTTAGGTTAGGTTAGGTTAGGTTAGGTTAGGTTAGGTTAGGTTAGGTTAGGTTAGGTTAGGTTAGGTTAGGTTAGGTTAGGTTAGGTTAGGTTAGGTTAGGTTAGGTTAGGTTAGGTTAGGTTAGGTTAGGTTAGGTTAGGTTAGGTTAGGTTAGGTTAGGTTAGGTTAGGTTAGGTTAGGTTAGGTTAGGTTAGGTTAGGTTAGGTTAGGTTAGGTTAGGTTAGGTTAGGTTAGGTTAGGTTAGGTTAGGTTAGGTTAGGTTAGGTTAGGTTAGGTTAGGTTAGGTTAGGTTAGGTTAGGTTAGGTTAGGTTAGGTTAGGTTAGGTTAGGTTAGGTTAGGTTAGGTTAGGTTAGGTTAGGTTAGGTTAGGTTAGGTTAGGTTAGGTTAGGTTAGGTTAGGTTAGGTTAGGTTAGGTTAGGTTAGGTTAGGTTAGGTTAGGTTAGGTTAGGTTAGGTTAGGTTAGGTTAGGTTAGGTTAGGTTAGGTTAGGTTAGGTTAGGTTAGGTTAGGTTAGGTTAGGTTAGGTTAGGTTAGGTTAGGTTAGGTTAGGTTAGGTTAGGTTAGGTTAGGTTAGGTTAGGTTAGGTTAGGTTAGGTTAGGTTAGGTTAGGTTAGGTTAGGTTAGGTTAGGTTAGGTTAGGTTAGGTTAGGTTAGGTTAGGTTAGGTTAGGTTAGGTTAGGTTAGGTTAGGTTAGGTTAGGTTAGGTTAGGTTAGGTTAGGTTAGGTTAGGTTAGGTTAGGTTAGGTTAGGTTAGGTTAGGTTAGGTTAGGTTAGGTTAGGTTAGGTTAGGTTAGGTTAGGTTAGGTTAGGTTAGGTTAGGTTAGGTTAGGTTAGGTTAGGTTAGGTTAGGTTAGGTTAGGTTAGGTTAGGTTAGGTTAGGTTAGGTTAGGTTAGGTTAGGTTAGGTTAGGTTAGGTTAGGTTAGGTTAGGTTAGGTTAGGTTAGGTTAGGTTAGGTTAGGTTAGGTTAGGTTAGGTTAGGTTAGGTTAGGTTAGGTTAGGTTAGGTTAGGTTAGGTTAGGTTAGGTTAGGTTAGGTTAGGTTAGGTTAGGTTAGGTTAGGTTAGGTTAGGTTAGGTTAGGTTAGGTTAGGTTAGGTTAGGTTAGGTTAGGTTAGGTTAGGTTAGGTTAGGTTAGGTTAGGTTAGGTTAGGTTAGGTTAGGTTAGGTTAGGTTAGGTTAGGTTAGGTTAGGTTAGGTTAGGTTAGGTTAGGTTAGGTTAGGTTAGGTTAGGTTAGGTTAGGTTAGGTTAGGTTAGGTTAGGTTAGGTTAGGTTAGGTTAGGTTAGGTTAGGTTAGGTTAGGTTAGGTTAGGTTAGGTTAGGTTAGGTTAGGTTAGGTTAGGTTAGGTTAGGTTAGGTTAGGTTAGGTTAGGTTAGGTTAGGTTAGGTTAGGTTAGGTTAGGTTAGGTTAGGTTAGGTTAGGTTAGGTTAGGTTAGGTTAGGTTAGGTTAGGTTAGGTTAGGTTAGGTTAGGTTAGGTTAGGTTAGGTTAGGTTAGGTTAGGTTAGGTTAGGTTAGGTTAGGTTAGGTTAGGTTAGGTTAGGTTAGGTTAGGTTAGGTTAGGTTAGGTTAGGTTAGGTTAGGTTAGGTTAGGTTAGGTTAGGTTAGGTTAGGTTAGGTTAGGTTAGGTTAGGTTAGGTTAGGTTAGGTTAGGTTAGGTTAGGTTAGGTTAGGTTAGGTTAGGTTAGGTTAGGTTAGGTTAGGTTAGGTTAGGTTAGGTTAGGTTAGGTTAGGTTAGGTTAGGTTAGGTTAGGTTAGGTTAGGTTAGGTTAGGTTAGGTTAGGTTAGGTTAGGTTAGGTTAGGTTAGGTTAGGTTAGGTTAGGTTAGGTTAGGTTAGGTTAGGTTAGGTTAGGTTAGGTTAGGTTAGGTTAGGTTAGGTTAGGTTAGGTTAGGTTAGGTTAGGTTAGGTTAGGTTAGGTTAGGTTAGGTTAGGTTAGGTTAGGTTAGGTTAGGTTAGGTTAGGTTAGGTTAGGTTAGGTTAGGTTAGGTTAGGTTAGGTTAGGTTAGGTTAGGTTAGGTTAGGTTAGGTTAGGTTAGGTTAGGTTAGGTTAGGTTAGGTTAGGTTAGGTTAGGTTAGGTTAGGTTAGGTTAGGTTAGGTTAGGTTAGGTTAGGTTAGGTTAGGTTAGGTTAGGTTAGGTTAGGTTAGGTTAGGTTAGGTTAGGTTAGGTTAGGTTAGGTTAGGTTAGGTTAGGTTAGGTTAGGTTAGGTTAGGTTAGGTTAGGTTAGGTTAGGTTAGGTTAGGTTAGGTTAGGTTAGGTTAGGTTAGGTTAGGTTAGGTTAGGTTAGGTTAGGTTAGGTTAGGTTAGGTTAGGTTAGGTTAGGTTAGGTTAGGTTAGGTTAGGTTAGGTTAGGTTAGGTTAGGTTAGGTTAGGTTAGGTTAGGTTAGGTTAGGTTAGGTTAGGTTAGGTTAGGTTAGGTTAGGTTAGGTTAGGTTAGGTTAGGTTAGGTTAGGTTAGGTTAGGTTAGGTTAGGTTAGGTTAGGTTAGGTTAGGTTAGGTTAGGTTAGGTTAGGTTAGGTTAGGTTAGGTTAGGTTAGGTTAGGTTAGGTTAGGTTAGGTTAGGTTAGGTTAGGTTAGGTTAGGTTAGGTTAGGTTAGGTTAGGTTAGGTTAGGTTAGGTTAGGTTAGGTTAGGTTAGGTTAGGTTAGGTTAGGTTAGGTTAGGTTAGGTTAGGTTAGGTTAGGTTAGGTTAGGTTAGGTTAGGTTAGGTTAGGTTAGGTTAGGTTAGGTTAGGTTAGGTTAGGTTAGGTTAGGTTAGGTTAGGTTAGGTTAGGTTAGGTTAGGTTAGGTTAGGTTAGGTTAGGTTAGGTTAGGTTAGGTTAGGTTAGGTTAGGTTAGGTTAGGTTAGGTTAGGTTAGGTTAGGTTAGGTTAGGTTAGGTTAGGTTAGGTTAGGTTAGGTTAGGTTAGGTTAGGTTAGGTTAGGTTAGGTTAGGTTAGGTTAGGTTAGGTTAGGTTAGGTTAGGTTAGGTTAGGTTAGGTTAGGTTAGGTTAGGTTAGGTTAGGTTAGGTTAGGTTAGGTTAGGTTAGGTTAGGTTAGGTTAGGTTAGGTTAGGTTAGGTTAGGTTAGGTTAGGTTAGGTTAGGTTAGGTTAGGTTAGGTTAGGTTAGGTTAGGTTAGGTTAGGTTAGGTTAGGTTAGGTTAGGTTAGGTTAGGTTAGGTTAGGTTAGGTTAGGTTAGGTTAGGTTAGGTTAGGTTAGGTTAGGTTAGGTTAGGTTAGGTTAGGTTAGGTTAGGTTAGGTTAGGTTAGGTTAGGTTAGGTTAGGTTAGGTTAGGTTAGGTTAGGTTAGGTTAGGTTAGGTTAGGTTAGGTTAGGTTAGGTTAGGTTAGGTTAGGTTAGGTTAGGTTAGGTTAGGTTAGGTTAGGTTAGGTTAGGTTAGGTTAGGTTAGGTTAGGTTAGGTTAGGTTAGGTTAGGTTAGGTTAGGTTAGGTTAGGTTAGGTTAGGTTAGGTTAGGTTAGGTTAGGTTAGGTTAGGTTAGGTTAGGTTAGGTTAGGTTAGGTTAGGTTAGGTTAGGTTAGGTTAGGTTAGGTTAGGTTAGGTTAGGTTAGGTTAGGTTAGGTTAGGTTAGGTTAGGTTAGGTTAGGTTAGGTTAGGTTAGGTTAGGTTAGGTTAGGTTAGGTTAGGTTAGGTTAGGTTAGGTTAGGTTAGGTTAGGTTAGGTTAGGTTAGGTTAGGTTAGGTTAGGTTAGGTTAGGTTAGGTTAGGTTAGGTTAGGTTAGGTTAGGTTAGGTTAGGTTAGGTTAGGTTAGGTTAGGTTAGGTTAGGTTAGGTTAGGTTAGGTTAGGTTAGGTTAGGTTAGGTTAGGTTAGGTTAGGTTAGGTTAGGTTAGGTTAGGTTAGGTTAGGTTAGGTTAGGTTAGGTTAGGTTAGGTTAGGTTAGGTTAGGTTAGGTTAGGTTAGGTTAGGTTAGGTTAGGTTAGGTTAGGTTAGGTTAGGTTAGGTTAGGTTAGGTTAGGTTAGGTTAGGTTAGGTTAGGTTAGGTTAGGTTAGGTTAGGTTAGGTTAGGTTAGGTTAGGTTAGGTTAGGTTAGGTTAGGTTAGGTTAGGTTAGGTTAGGTTAGGTTAGGTTAGGTTAGGTTAGGTTAGGTTAGGTTAGGTTAGGTTAGGTTAGGTTAGGTTAGGTTAGGTTAGGTTAGGTTAGGTTAGGTTAGGTTAGGTTAGGTTAGGTTAGGTTAGGTTAGGTTAGGTTAGGTTAGGTTAGGTTAGGTTAGGTTAGGTTAGGTTAGGTTAGGTTAGGTTAGGTTAGGTTAGGTTAGGTTAGGTTAGGTTAGGTTAGGTTAGGTTAGGTTAGGTTAGGTTAGGTTAGGTTAGGTTAGGTTAGGTTAGGTTAGGTTAGGTTAGGTTAGGTTAGGTTAGGTTAGGTTAGGTTAGGTTAGGTTAGGTTAGGTTAGGTTAGGTTAGGTTAGGTTAGGTTAGGTTAGGTTAGGTTAGGTTAGGTTAGGTTAGGTTAGGTTAGGTTAGGTTAGGTTAGGTTAGGTTAGGTTAGGTTAGGTTAGGTTAGGTTAGGTTAGGTTAGGTTAGGTTAGGTTAGGTTAGGTTAGGTTAGGTTAGGTTAGGTTAGGTTAGGTTAGGTTAGGTTAGGTTAGGTTAGGTTAGGTTAGGTTAGGTTAGGTTAGGTTAGGTTAGGTTAGGTTAGGTTAGGTTAGGTTAGGTTAGGTTAGGTTAGGTTAGGTTAGGTTAGGTTAGGTTAGGTTAGGTTAGGTTAGGTTAGGTTAGGTTAGGTTAGGTTAGGTTAGGTTAGGTTAGGTTAGGTTAGGTTAGGTTAGGTTAGGTTAGGTTAGGTTAGGTTAGGTTAGGTTAGGTTAGGTTAGGTTAGGTTAGGTTAGGTTAGGTTAGGTTAGGTTAGGTTAGGTTAGGTTAGGTTAGGTTAGGTTAGGTTAGGTTAGGTTAGGTTAGGTTAGGTTAGGTTAGGTTAGGTTAGGTTAGGTTAGGTTAGGTTAGGTTAGGTTAGGTTAGGTTAGGTTAGGTTAGGTTAGGTTAGGTTAGGTTAGGTTAGGTTAGGTTAGGTTAGGTTAGGTTAGGTTAGGTTAGGTTAGGTTAGGTTAGGTTAGGTTAGGTTAGGTTAGGTTAGGTTAGGTTAGGTTAGGTTAGGTTAGGTTAGGTTAGGTTAGGTTAGGTTAGGTTAGGTTAGGTTAGGTTAGGTTAGGTTAGGTTAGGTTAGGTTAGGTTAGGTTAGGTTAGGTTAGGTTAGGTTAGGTTAGGTTAGGTTAGGTTAGGTTAGGTTAGGTTAGGTTAGGTTAGGTTAGGTTAGGTTAGGTTAGGTTAGGTTAGGTTAGGTTAGGTTAGGTTAGGTTAGGTTAGGTTAGGTTAGGTTAGGTTAGGTTAGGTTAGGTTAGGTTAGGTTAGGTTAGGTTAGGTTAGGTTAGGTTAGGTTAGGTTAGGTTAGGTTAGGTTAGGTTAGGTTAGGTTAGGTTAGGTTAGGTTAGGTTAGGTTAGGTTAGGTTAGGTTAGGTTAGGTTAGGTTAGGTTAGGTTAGGTTAGGTTAGGTTAGGTTAGGTTAGGTTAGGTTAGGTTAGGTTAGGTTAGGTTAGGTTAGGTTAGGTTAGGTTAGGTTAGGTTAGGTTAGGTTAGGTTAGGTTAGGTTAGGTTAGGTTAGGTTAGGTTAGGTTAGGTTAGGTTAGGTTAGGTTAGGTTAGGTTAGGTTAGGTTAGGTTAGGTTAGGTTAGGTTAGGTTAGGTTAGGTTAGGTTAGGTTAGGTTAGGTTAGGTTAGGTTAGGTTAGGTTAGGTTAGGTTAGGTTAGGTTAGGTTAGGTTAGGTTAGGTTAGGTTAGGTTAGGTTAGGTTAGGTTAGGTTAGGTTAGGTTAGGTTAGGTTAGGTTAGGTTAGGTTAGGTTAGGTTAGGTTAGGTTAGGTTAGGTTAGGTTAGGTTAGGTTAGGTTAGGTTAGGTTAGGTTAGGTTAGGTTAGGTTAGGTTAGGTTAGGTTAGGTTAGGTTAGGTTAGGTTAGGTTAGGTTAGGTTAGGTTAGGTTAGGTTAGGTTAGGTTAGGTTAGGTTAGGTTAGGTTAGGTTAGGTTAGGTTAGGTTAGGTTAGGTTAGGTTAGGTTAGGTTAGGTTAGGTTAGGTTAGGTTAGGTTAGGTTAGGTTAGGTTAGGTTAGGTTAGGTTAGGTTAGGTTAGGTTAGGTTAGGTTAGGTTAGGTTAGGTTAGGTTAGGTTAGGTTAGGTTAGGTTAGGTTAGGTTAGGTTAGGTTAGGTTAGGTTAGGTTAGGTTAGGTTAGGTTAGGTTAGGTTAGGTTAGGTTAGGTTAGGTTAGGTTAGGTTAGGTTAGGTTAGGTTAGGTTAGGTTAGGTTAGGTTAGGTTAGGTTAGGTTAGGTTAGGTTAGGTTAGGTTAGGTTAGGTTAGGTTAGGTTAGGTTAGGTTAGGTTAGGTTAGGTTAGGTTAGGTTAGGTTAGGTTAGGTTAGGTTAGGTTAGGTTAGGTTAGGTTAGGTTAGGTTAGGTTAGGTTAGGTTAGGTTAGGTTAGGTTAGGTTAGGTTAGGTTAGGTTAGGTTAGGTTAGGTTAGGTTAGGTTAGGTTAGGTTAGGTTAGGTTAGGTTAGGTTAGGTTAGGTTAGGTTAGGTTAGGTTAGGTTAGGTTAGGTTAGGTTAGGTTAGGTTAGGTTAGGTTAGGTTAGGTTAGGTTAGGTTAGGTTAGGTTAGGTTAGGTTAGGTTAGGTTAGGTTAGGTTAGGTTAGGTTAGGTTAGGTTAGGTTAGGTTAGGTTAGGTTAGGTTAGGTTAGGTTAGGTTAGGTTAGGTTAGGTTAGGTTAGGTTAGGTTAGGTTAGGTTAGGTTAGGTTAGGTTAGGTTAGGTTAGGTTAGGTTAGGTTAGGTTAGGTTAGGTTAGGTTAGGTTAGGTTAGGTTAGGTTAGGTTAGGTTAGGTTAGGTTAGGTTAGGTTAGGTTAGGTTAGGTTAGGTTAGGTTAGGTTAGGTTAGGTTAGGTTAGGTTAGGTTAGGTTAGGTTAGGTTAGGTTAGGTTAGGTTAGGTTAGGTTAGGTTAGGTTAGGTTAGGTTAGGTTAGGTTAGGTTAGGTTAGGTTAGGTTAGGTTAGGTTAGGTTAGGTTAGGTTAGGTTAGGTTAGGTTAGGTTAGGTTAGGTTAGGTTAGGTTAGGTTAGGTTAGGTTAGGTTAGGTTAGGTTAGGTTAGGTTAGGTTAGGTTAGGTTAGGTTAGGTTAGGTTAGGTTAGGTTAGGTTAGGTTAGGTTAGGTTAGGTTAGGTTAGGTTAGGTTAGGTTAGGTTAGGTTAGGTTAGGTTAGGTTAGGTTAGGTTAGGTTAGGTTAGGTTAGGTTAGGTTAGGTTAGGTTAGGTTAGGTTAGGTTAGGTTAGGTTAGGTTAGGTTAGGTTAGGTTAGGTTAGGTTAGGTTAGGTTAGGTTAGGTTAGGTTAGGTTAGGTTAGGTTAGGTTAGGTTAGGTTAGGTTAGGTTAGGTTAGGTTAGGTTAGGTTAGGTTAGGTTAGGTTAGGTTAGGTTAGGTTAGGTTAGGTTAGGTTAGGTTAGGTTAGGTTAGGTTAGGTTAGGTTAGGTTAGGTTAGGTTAGGTTAGGTTAGGTTAGGTTAGGTTAGGTTAGGTTAGGTTAGGTTAGGTTAGGTTAGGTTAGGTTAGGTTAGGTTAGGTTAGGTTAGGTTAGGTTAGGTTAGGTTAGGTTAGGTTAGGTTAGGTTAGGTTAGGTTAGGTTAGGTTAGGTTAGGTTAGGTTAGGTTAGGTTAGGTTAGGTTAGGTTAGGTTAGGTTAGGTTAGGTTAGGTTAGGTTAGGTTAGGTTAGGTTAGGTTAGGTTAGGTTAGGTTAGGTTAGGTTAGGTTAGGTTAGGTTAGGTTAGGTTAGGTTAGGTTAGGTTAGGTTAGGTTAGGTTAGGTTAGGTTAGGTTAGGTTAGGTTAGGTTAGGTTAGGTTAGGTTAGGTTAGGTTAGGTTAGGTTAGGTTAGGTTAGGTTAGGTTAGGTTAGGTTAGGTTAGGTTAGGTTAGGTTAGGTTAGGTTAGGTTAGGTTAGGTTAGGTTAGGTTAGGTTAGGTTAGGTTAGGTTAGGTTAGGTTAGGTTAGGTTAGGTTAGGTTAGGTTAGGTTAGGTTAGGTTAGGTTAGGTTAGGTTAGGTTAGGTTAGGTTAGGTTAGGTTAGGTTAGGTTAGGTTAGGTTAGGTTAGGTTAGGTTAGGTTAGGTTAGGTTAGGTTAGGTTAGGTTAGGTTAGGTTAGGTTAGGTTAGGTTAGGTTAGGTTAGGTTAGGTTAGGTTAGGTTAGGTTAGGTTAGGTTAGGTTAGGTTAGGTTAGGTTAGGTTAGGTTAGGTTAGGTTAGGTTAGGTTAGGTTAGGTTAGGTTAGGTTAGGTTAGGTTAGGTTAGGTTAGGTTAGGTTAGGTTAGGTTAGGTTAGGTTAGGTTAGGTTAGGTTAGGTTAGGTTAGGTTAGGTTAGGTTAGGTTAGGTTAGGTTAGGTTAGGTTAGGTTAGGTTAGGTTAGGTTAGGTTAGGTTAGGTTAGGTTAGGTTAGGTTAGGTTAGGTTAGGTTAGGTTAGGTTAGGTTAGGTTAGGTTAGGTTAGGTTAGGTTAGGTTAGGTTAGGTTAGGTTAGGTTAGGTTAGGTTAGGTTAGGTTAGGTTAGGTTAGGTTAGGTTAGGTTAGGTTAGGTTAGGTTAGGTTAGGTTAGGTTAGGTTAGGTTAGGTTAGGTTAGGTTAGGTTAGGTTAGGTTAGGTTAGGTTAGGTTAGGTTAGGTTAGGTTAGGTTAGGTTAGGTTAGGTTAGGTTAGGTTAGGTTAGGTTAGGTTAGGTTAGGTTAGGTTAGGTTAGGTTAGGTTAGGTTAGGTTAGGTTAGGTTAGGTTAGGTTAGGTTAGGTTAGGTTAGGTTAGGTTAGGTTAGGTTAGGTTAGGTTAGGTTAGGTTAGGTTAGGTTAGGTTAGGTTAGGTTAGGTTAGGTTAGGTTAGGTTAGGTTAGGTTAGGTTAGGTTAGGTTAGGTTAGGTTAGGTTAGGTTAGGTTAGGTTAGGTTAGGTTAGGTTAGGTTAGGTTAGGTTAGGTTAGGTTAGGTTAGGTTAGGTTAGGTTAGGTTAGGTTAGGTTAGGTTAGGTTAGGTTAGGTTAGGTTAGGTTAGGTTAGGTTAGGTTAGGTTAGGTTAGGTTAGGTTAGGTTAGGTTAGGTTAGGTTAGGTTAGGTTAGGTTAGGTTAGGTTAGGTTAGGTTAGGTTAGGTTAGGTTAGGTTAGGTTAGGTTAGGTTAGGTTAGGTTAGGTTAGGTTAGGTTAGGTTAGGTTAGGTTAGGTTAGGTTAGGTTAGGTTAGGTTAGGTTAGGTTAGGTTAGGTTAGGTTAGGTTAGGTTAGGTTAGGTTAGGTTAGGTTAGGTTAGGTTAGGTTAGGTTAGGTTAGGTTAGGTTAGGTTAGGTTAGGTTAGGTTAGGTTAGGTTAGGTTAGGTTAGGTTAGGTTAGGTTAGGTTAGGTTAGGTTAGGTTAGGTTAGGTTAGGTTAGGTTAGGTTAGGTTAGGTTAGGTTAGGTTAGGTTAGGTTAGGTTAGGTTAGGTTAGGTTAGGTTAGGTTAGGTTAGGTTAGGTTAGGTTAGGTTAGGTTAGGTTAGGTTAGGTTAGGTTAGGTTAGGTTAGGTTAGGTTAGGTTAGGTTAGGTTAGGTTAGGTTAGGTTAGGTTAGGTTAGGTTAGGTTAGGTTAGGTTAGGTTAGGTTAGGTTAGGTTAGGTTAGGTTAGGTTAGGTTAGGTTAGGTTAGGTTAGGTTAGGTTAGGTTAGGTTAGGTTAGGTTAGGTTAGGTTAGGTTAGGTTAGGTTAGGTTAGGTTAGGTTAGGTTAGGTTAGGTTAGGTTAGGTTAGGTTAGGTTAGGTTAGGTTAGGTTAGGTTAGGTTAGGTTAGGTTAGGTTAGGTTAGGTTAGGTTAGGTTAGGTTAGGTTAGGTTAGGTTAGGTTAGGTTAGGTTAGGTTAGGATAGGTTAGGTTAGGTTAGGTTAGGTTAGGTTAGGTTAGGTTAGGTTAGGTTAGGTTAGGTTAGGTTAGGTTAGGTTAGGTTAGGTTAGGTTAGGTTAGGTTAGGTTAGGTTAGGTTAGGTTAGGTTAGGTTAGGTTAGGTTAGGTTAGGTTAGGTTAGGTTAGGTTAGGTTAGGTTAGGTTAGGTTAGGTTAGGTTAGGTTAGGTTAGGTTAGGTTAGGTTAGGTTAGGTTAGGTTAGGTTAGGTTAGGTTAGGTTAGGTTAGGTTAGGTTAGGTTAGGTTAGGTTAGGTTAGGTTAGGTTAGGTTAGGTTAGGTTAGGTTAGGTTAGGTTAGGTTAGGTTAGGTTAG
>OX602113.1:11907357-11930784 GCA_951449985.1 Falcaria lacertinaria | reverse complement strand
TAACCTAACCTAACCTAACCTAACCTAACCTAACCTAACCTAACCTAACCTAACCTAACCTAACCTAACCTAACCTAACCTAACCTAACCTAACCTAACCTAACCTAACCTAACCTAACCTAACCTAACCTAACCTAACCTAACCTAACCTAACCTAACCTAACCTAACCTAACCTAACCTAACCTAACCTAACCTAACCTAACCTAACCTAACCTAACCTAACCTAACCTAACCTAACCTAACCTAACCTAACCTAACCTAACCTAACCTAACCTAACCTAACCTAACCTAACCTAACCTAACCTAACCTAACCTAACCTAACCTAACCTAACCTAACCTAACCTAACCTAACCTAACCTAACCTAACCTAACCTAACCTAACCTAACCTAACCTAACCTAACCTAACCTAACCTAACCTAACCTAACCTAACCTAACTCTAACCTAACCTAACCTAACCTAACCTAACCTAACCTAACCTAACCTAACCTAACCTAACCTAACCTAACCTAACCTAACCTAACCTAACCTAACCTAACCTAACCTAACCTAACCTAACCTAACCTAACCTAACCTAACCTAACCTAACCTAACCTAACCTAACCTAACCTAACCTAACCTAACCTAACCTAACCTAACCTAACCTAACCTAACCTAACCTAACCTAACCTAACCTAACCTAACCTAACCTAACCTAACCTAACCTAACCTAACCTAACCTAACCTAACCTAACCTAACCTAACCTAACCTAACCTAACCTAACCTAACCTAACCTAACCTAACCTAACCTAACCTAACCTAACCTAACCTAACCTAACCTAACCTAACCTAACCTAACCTAACCTAACCTAACCTAACCTAACCTAACCTAACCTAACCTAACCTAACCTAACCTAACCTAACCTAACCTAACCTAACCTAACCTAACCTAACCTAACCTAACCTAACCTAACCTAACCTAACCTAACCTAACCTAACCTAACCTAACCTAACCTAACCTAACCTAACCTAACCTAACCTAACCTAACCTAACCTAACCTAACCTAACCTAACCTAACCTAACCTAACCTAACCTAACCTAACCTAACCTAACCTAACCTAACCTAACCTAACCTAACCTAACCTAACCTAACCTAACCTAACCTAACCTAACCTAACCTAACCTAACCTAACCTAACCTAACCTAACCTAACCTAACCTAACCTAACCTAACCTAACCTAACCTAACCTAACCTAACCTAACCTAACCTAACCTAACCTAACCTAACCTAACCTAACCTAACCTAACCTAACCTAACCTAACCTAACCTAACCTAACCTAACCTAACCTAACCTAACCTAACCTAACCTAACCTAACCTAACCTAACCTAACCTAACCTAACCTAACCTAACCTAACCTAACCTAACCTAACCTAACCTAACCTAACCTAACCTAACCTAACCTAACCTAACCTAACCTAACCTAACCTAACCTAACCTAACCTAACCTAACCTAACCTAACCTAACCTAACCTAACCTAACCTAACCTAACCTAACCTAACCTAACCTAACCTAACCTAACCTAACCTAACCTAACCTAACCTAACCTAACCTAACCTAACCTAACCTAACCTAACCTAACCTAACCTAACCTAACCTAACCTAACCTAACCTAACCTAACCTAACCTAACCTAACCTAACCTAACCTAACCTAACCTAACCTAACCTAACCTAACCTAACCTAACCTAACCTAACCTAACCTAACCTAACCTAACCTAACCTAACCTAACCTAACCTAACCTAACCTAACCTAACCTAACCTAACCTAACCTAACCTAACCTAACCTAACCTAACCTAACCTAACCTAACCTAACCTAACCTAACCTAACCTAACCTAACCTAACCTAACCTAACCTAACCTAACCTAACCTAACCTAACCTAACCTAACCTAACCTAACCTAACCTAACCTAACCTAACCTAACCTAACCTAACCTAACCTAACCTAACCTAACCTAACCTAACCTAACCTAACCTAACCTAACCTAACCTAACCTAACCTAACCTAACCTAACCTAACCTAACCTAACCTAACCTAACCTAACCTAACCTAACCTAACCTAACCTAACCTAACCTAACCTAACCTAACCTAACCTAACCTAACCTAACCTAACCTAACCTAACCTAACCTAACCTAACCTAACCTAACCTAACCTAACCTAACCTAACCTAACCTAACCTAACCTAACCTAACCTAACCTAACCTAACCTAACCTAACCTAACCTAACCTAACCTAACCTAACCTAACCTAACCTAACCTAACCTAACCTAACCTAACCTAACCTAACCTAACCTAACCTAACCTAACCTAACCTAACCTAACCTAACCTAACCTAACCTAACCTAACCTAACCTAACCTAACCTAACCTAACCTAACCTAACCTAACCTAACCTAACCTAACCTAACCTAACCTAACCTAACCTAACCTAACCTAACCTAACCTAACCTAACCTAACCTAACCTAACCTAACCTAACCTAACCTAACCTAACCTAACCTAACCTAACCTAACCTAACCTAACCTAACCTAACCTAACCTAACCTAACCTAACCTAACCTAACCTAACCTAACCTAACCTAACCTAACCTAACCTAACCTAACCTAACCTAACCTAACCTAACCTAACCTAACCTAACCTAACCTAACCTAACCTAACCTAACCTAACCTAACCTAACCTAACCTAACCTAACCTAACCTAACCTAACCTAACCTAACCTAACCTAACCTAACCTAACCTAACCTAACCTAACCTAACCTAACCTAACCTAACCTAACCTAACCTAACCTAACCTAACCTAACCTAACCTAACCTAACCTAACCTAACCTAACCTAACCTAACCTAACCTAACCTAACCTAACCTAACCTAACCTAACCTAACCTAACCTAACCTAACCTAACCTAACCTAACCTAACCTAACCTAACCTAACCTAACCTAACCTAACCTAACCTAACCTAACCTAACCTAACCTAACCTAACCTAACCTAACCTAACCTAACCTAACCTAACCTAACCTAACCTAACCTAACCTAACCTAACCTAACCTAACCTAACCTAACCTAACCTAACCTAACCTAACCTAACCTAACCTAACCTAACCTAACCTAACCTAACCTAACCTAACCTAACCTAACCTAACCTAACCTAACCTAACCTAACCTAACCTAACCTAACCTAACCTAACCTAACCTAACCTAACCTAACCTAACCTAACCTAACCTAACCTAACCTAACCTAACCTAACCTAACCTAACCTAACCTAACCTAACCTAACCTAACCTAACCTAACCTAACCTAACCTAACCTAACCTAACCTAACCTAACCTAACCTAACCTAACCTAACCTAACCTAACCTAACCTAACCTAACCTAACCTAACCTAACCTAACCTAACCTAACCTAACCTAACCTAACCTAACCTAACCTAACCTAACCTAACCTAACCTAACCTAACCTAACCTAACCTAACCTAACCTAACCTAACCTAACCTAACCTAACCTAACCTAACCTAACCTAACCTAACCTAACCTAACCTAACCTAACCTAACCTAACCTAACCTAACCTAACCTAACCTAACCTAACCTAACCTAACCTAACCTAACCTAACCTAACCTAACCTAACCTAACCTAACCTAACCTAACCTAACCTAACCTAACCTAACCTAACCTAACCTAACCTAACCTAACCTAACCTAACCTAACCTAACCTAACCTAACCTAACCTAACCTAACCTAACCTAACCTAACCTAACCTAACCTAACCTAACCTAACCTAACCTAACCTAACCTAACCTAACCTAACCTAACCTAACCTAACCTAACCTAACCTAACCTAACCTAACCTAACCTAACCTAACCTAACCTAACCTAACCTAACCTAACCTAACCTAACCTAACCTAACCTAACCTAACCTAACCTAACCTAACCTAACCTAACCTAACCTAACCTAACCTAACCTAACCTAACCTAACCTAACCTAACCTAACCTAACCTAACCTAACCTAACCTAACCTAACCTAACCTAACCTAACCTAACCTAACCTAACCTAACCTAACCTAACCTAACCTAACCTAACCTAACCTAACCTAACCTAACCTAACCTAACCTAACCTAACCTAACCTAACCTAACCTAACCTAACCTAACCTAACCTAACCTAACCTAACCTAACCTAACCTAACCTAACCTAACCTAACCTAACCTAACCTAACCTAACCTAACCTAACCTAACCTAACCTAACCTAACCTAACCTAACCTAACCTAACCTAACCTAACCTAACCTAACCTAACCTAACCTAACCTAACCTAACCTAACCTAACCTAACCTAACCTAACCTAACCTAACCTAACCTAACCTAACCTAACCTAACCTAACCTAACCTAACCTAACCTAACCTAACCTAACCTAACCTAACCTAACCTAACCTAACCTAACCTAACCTAACCTAACCTAACCTAACCTAACCTAACCTAACCTAACCTAACCTAACCTAACCTAACCTAACCTAACCTAACCTAACCTAACCTAACCTAACCTAACCTAACCTAACCTAACCTAACCTAACCTAACCTAACCTAACCTAACCTAACCTAACCTAACCTAACCTAACCTAACCTAACCTAACCTAACCTAACCTAACCTAACCTAACCTAACCTAACCTAACCTAACCTAACCTAACCTAACCTAACCTAACCTAACCTAACCTAACCTAACCTAACCTAACCTAACCTAACCTAACCTAACCTAACCTAACCTAACCTAACCTAACCTAACCTAACCTAACCTAACCTAACCTAACCTAACCTAACCTAACCTAACCTAACCTAACCTAACCTAACCTAACCTAACCTAACCTAACCTAACCTAACCTAACCTAACCTAACCTAACCTAACCTAACCTAACCTAACCTAACCTAACCTAACCTAACCTAACCTAACCTAACCTAACCTAACCTAACCTAACCTAACCTAACCTAACCTAACCTAACCTAACCTAACCTAACCTAACCTAACCTAACCTAACCTAACCTAACCTAACCTAACCTAACCTAACCTAACCTAACCTAACCTAACCTAACCTAACCTAACCTAACCTAACCTAACCTAACCTAACCTAACCTAACCTAACCTAACCTAACCTAACCTAACCTAACCTAACCTAACCTAACCTAACCTAACCTAACCTAACCTAACCTAACCTAACCTAACCTAACCTAACCTAACCTAACCTAACCTAACCTAACCTAACCTAACCTAACCTAACCTAACCTAACCTAACCTAACCTAACCTAACCTAACCTAACCTAACCTAACCTAACCTAACCTAACCTAACCTAACCTAACCTAACCTAACCTAACCTAACCTAACCTAACCTAACCTAACCTAACCTAACCTAACCTAACCTAACCTAACCTAACCTAACCTAACCTAACCTAACCTAACCTAACCTAACCTAACCTAACCTAACCTAACCTAACCTAACCTAACCTAACCTAACCTAACCTAACCTAACCTAACCTAACCTAACCTAACCTAACCTAACCTAACCTAACCTAACCTAACCTAACCTAACCTAACCTAACCTAACCTAACCTAACCTAACCTAACCTAACCTAACCTAACCTAACCTAACCTAACCTAACCTAACCTAACCTAACCTAACCTAACCTAACCTAACCTAACCTAACCTAACCTAACCTAACCTAACCTAACCTAACCTAACCTAACCTAACCTAACCTAACCTAACCTAACCTAACCTAACCTAACCTAACCTAACCTAACCTAACCTAACCTAACCTAACCTAACCTAACCTAACCTAACCTAACCTAACCTAACCTAACCTAACCTAACCTAACCTAACCTAACCTAACCTAACCTAACCTAACCTAACCTAACCTAACCTAACCTAACCTAACCTAACCTAACCTAACCTAACCTAACCTAACCTAACCTAACCTAACCTAACCTAACCTAACCTAACCTAACCTAACCTAACCTAACCTAACCTAACCTAACCTAACCTAACCTAACCTAACCTAACCTAACCTAACCTAACCTAACCTAACCTAACCTAACCTAACCTAACCTAACCTAACCTAACCTAACCTAACCTAACCTAACCTAACCTAACCTAACCTAACCTAACCTAACCTAACCTAACCTAACCTAACCTAACCTAACCTAACCTAACCTAACCTAACCTAACCTAACCTAACCTAACCTAACCTAACCTAACCTAACCTAACCTAACCTAACCTAACCTAACCTAACCTAACCTAACCTAACCTAACCTAACCTAACCTAACCTAACCTAACCTAACCTAACCTAACCTAACCTAACCTAACCTAACCTAACCTAACCTAACCTAACCTAACCTAACCTAACCTAACCTAACCTAACCTAACCTAACCTAACCTAACCTAACCTAACCTAACCTAACCTAACCTAACCTAACCTAACCTAACCTAACCTAACCTAACCTAACCTAACCTAACCTAACCTAACCTAACCTAACCTAACCTAACCTAACCTAACCTAACCTAACCTAACCTAACCTAACCTAACCTAACCTAACCTAACCTAACCTAACCTAACCTAACCTAACCTAACCTAACCTAACCTAACCTAACCTAACCTAACCTAACCTAACCTAACCTAACCTAACCTAACCTAACCTAACCTAACCTAACCTAACCTAACCTAACCTAACCTAACCTAACCTAACCTAACCTAACCTAACCTAACCTAACCTAACCTAACCTAACCTAACCTAACCTAACCTAACCTAACCTAACCTAACCTAACCTAACCTAACCTAACCTAACCTAACCTAACCTAACCTAACCTAACCTAACCTAACCTAACCTAACCTAACCTAACCTAACCTAACCTAACCTAACCTAACCTAACCTAACCTAACCTAACCTAACCTAACCTAACCTAACCTAACCTAACCTAACCTAACCTAACCTAACCTAACCTAACCTAACCTAACCTAACCTAACCTAACCTAACCTAACCTAACCTAACCTAACCTAACCTAACCTAACCTAACCTAACCTAACCTAACCTAACCTAACCTAACCTAACCTAACCTAACCTAACCTAACCTAACCTAACCTAACCTAACCTAACCTAACCTAACCTAACCTAACCTAACCTAACCTAACCTAACCTAACCTAACCTAACCTAACCTAACCTAACCTAACCTAACCTAACCTAACCTAACCTAACCTAACCTAACCTAACCTAACCTAACCTAACCTAACCTAACCTAACCTAACCTAACCTAACCTAACCTAACCTAACCTAACCTAACCTAACCTAACCTAACCTAACCTAACCTAACCTAACCTAACCTAACCTAACCTAACCTAACCTAACCTAACCTAACCTAACCTAACCTAACCTAACCTAACCTAACCTAACCTAACCTAACCTAACCTAACCTAACCTAACCTAACCTAACCTAACCTAACCTAACCTAACCTAACCTAACCTAACCTAACCTAACCTAACCTAACCTAACCTAACCTAACCTAACCTAACCTAACCTAACCTAACCTAACCTAACCTAACCTAACCTAACCTAACCTAACCTAACCTAACCTAACCTAACCTAACCTAACCTAACCTAACCTAACCTAACCTAACCTAACCTAACCTAACCTAACCTAACCTAACCTAACCTAACCTAACCTAACCTAACCTAACCTAACCTAACCTAACCTAACCTAACCTAACCTAACCTAACCTAACCTAACCTAACCTAACCTAACCTAACCTAACCTAACCTAACCTAACCTAACCTAACCTAACCTAACCTAACCTAACCTAACCTAACCTAACCTAACCTAACCTAACCTAACCTAACCTAACCTAACCTAACCTAACCTAACCTAACCTAACCTAACCTAACCTAACCTAACCTAACCTAACCTAACCTAACCTAACCTAACCTAACCTAACCTAACCTAACCTAACCTAACCTAACCTAACCTAACCTAACCTAACCTAACCTAACCTAACCTAACCTAACCTAACCTAACCTAACCTAACCTAACCTAACCTAACCTAACCTAACCTAACCTAACCTAACCTAACCTAACCTAACCTAACCTAACCTAACCTAACCTAACCTAACCTAACCTAACCTAACCTAACCTAACCTAACCTAACCTAACCTAACCTAACCTAACCTAACCTAACCTAACCTAACCTAACCTAACCTAACCTAACCTAACCTAACCTAACCTAACCTAACCTAACCTAACCTAACCTAACCTAACCTAACCTAACCTAACCTAACCTAACCTAACCTAACCTAACCTAACCTAACCTAACCTAACCTAACCTAACCTAACCTAACCTAACCTAACCTAACCTAACCTAACCTAACCTAACCTAACCTAACCTAACCTAACCTAACCTAACCTAACCTAACCTAACCTAACCTAACCTAACCTAACCTAACCTAACCTAACCTAACCTAACCTAACCTAACCTAACCTAACCTAACCTAACCTAACCTAACCTAACCTAACCTAACCTAACCTAACCTAACCTAACCTAACCTAACCTAACCTAACCTAACCTAACCTAACCTAACCTAACCTAACCTAACCTAACCTAACCTAACCTAACCTAACCTAACCTAACCTAACCTAACCTAACCTAACCTAACCTAACCTAACCTAACCTAACCTAACCTAACCTAACCTAACCTAACCTAACCTAACCTAACCTAACCTAACCTAACCTAACCTAACCTAACCTAACCTAACCTAACCTAACCTAACCTAACCTAACCTAACCTAACCTAACCTAACCTAACCTAACCTAACCTAACCTAACCTAACCTAACCTAACCTAACCTAACCTAACCTAACCTAACCTAACCTAACCTAACCTAACCTAACCTAACCTAACCTAACCTAACCTAACCTAACCTAACCTAACCTAACCTAACCTAACCTAACCTAACCTAACCTAACCTAACCTAACCTAACCTAACCTAACCTAACCTAACCTAACCTAACCTAACCTAACCTAACCTAACCTAACCTAACCTAACCTAACCTAACCTAACCTAACCTAACCTAACCTAACCTAACCTAACCTAACCTAACCTAACCTAACCTAACCTAACCTAACCTAACCTAACCTAACCTAACCTAACCTAACCTAACCTAACCTAACCTAACCTAACCTAACCTAACCTAACCTAACCTAACCTAACCTAACCTAACCTAACCTAACCTAACCTAACCTAACCTAACCTAACCTAACCTAACCTAACCTAACCTAACCTAACCTAACCTAACCTAACCTAACCTAACCTAACCTAACCTAACCTAACCTAACCTAACCTAACCTAACCTAACCTAACCTAACCTAACCTAACCTAACCTAACCTAACCTAACCTAACCTAACCTAACCTAACCTAACCTAACCTAACCTAACCTAACCTAACCTAACCTAACCTAACCTAACCTAACCTAACCTAACCTAACCTAACCTAACCTAACCTAACCTAACCTAACCTAACCTAACCTAACCTAACCTAACCTAACCTAACCTAACCTAACCTAACCTAACCTAACCTAACCTAACCTAACCTAACCTAACCTAACCTAACCTAACCTAACCTAACCTAACCTAACCTAACCTAACCTAACCTAACCTAACCTAACCTAACCTAACCTAACCTAACCTAACCTAACCTAACCTAACCTAACCTAACCTAACCTAACCTAACCTAACCTAACCTAACCTAACCTAACCTAACCTAACCTAACCTAACCTAACCTAACCTAACCTAACCTAACCTAACCTAACCTAACCTAACCTAACCTAACCTAACCTAACCTAACCTAACCTAACCTAACCTAACCTAACCTAACCTAACCTAACCTAACCTAACCTAACCTAACCTAACCTAACCTAACCTAACCTAACCTAACCTAACCTAACCTAACCTAACCTAACCTAACCTAACCTAACCTAACCTAACCTAACCTAACCTAACCTAACCTAACCTAACCTAACCTAACCTAACCTAACCTAACCTAACCTAACCTAACCTAACCTAACCTAACCTAACCTAACCTAACCTAACCTAACCTAACCTAACCTAACCTAACCTAACCTAACCTAACCTAACCTAACCTAACCTAACCTAACCTAACCTAACCTAACCTAACCTAACCTAACCTAACCTAACCTAACCTAACCTAACCTAACCTAACCTAACCTAACCTAACCTAACCTAACCTAACCTAACCTAACCTAACCTAACCTAACCTAACCTAACCTAACCTAACCTAACCTAACCTAACCTAACCTAACCTAACCTAACCTAACCTAACCTAACCTAACCTAACCTAACCTAACCTAACCTAACCTAACCTAACCTAACCTAACCTAACCTAACCTAACCTAACCTAACCTAACCTAACCTAACCTAACCTAACCTAACCTAACCTAACCTAACCTAACCTAACCTAACCTAACCTAACCTAACCTAACCTAACCTAACCTAACCTAACCTAACCTAACCTAACCTAACCTAACCTAACCTAACCTAACCTAACCTAACCTAACCTAACCTAACCTAACCTAACCTAACCTAACCTAACCTAACCTAACCTAACCTAACCTAACCTAACCTAACCTAACCTAACCTAACCTAACCTAACCTAACCTAACCTAACCTAACCTAACCTAACCTAACCTAACCTAACCTAACCTAACCTAACCTAACCTAACCTAACCTAACCTAACCTAACCTAACCTAACCTAACCTAACCTAACCTAACCTAACCTAACCTAACCTAACCTAACCTAACCTAACCTAACCTAACCTAACCTAACCTAACCTAACCTAACCTAACCTAACCTAACCTAACCTAACCTAACCTAACCTAACCTAACCTAACCTAACCTAACCTAACCTAACCTAACCTAACCTAACCTAACCTAACCTAACCTAACCTAACCTAACCTAACCTAACCTAACCTAACCTAACCTAACCTAACCTAACCTAACCTAACCTAACCTAACCTAACCTAACCTAACCTAACCTAACCTAACCTAACCTAACCTAACCTAACCTAACCTAACCTAACCTAACCTAACCTAACCTAACCTAACCTAACCTAACCTAACCTAACCTAACCTAACCTAACCTAACCTAACCTAACCTAACCTAACCTAACCTAACCTAACCTAACCTAACCTAACCTAACCTAACCTAACCTAACCTAACCTAACCTAACCTAACCTAACCTAACCTAACCTAACCTAACCTAACCTAACCTAACCTAACCTAACCTAACCTAACCTAACCTAACCTAACCTAACCTAACCTAACCTAACCTAACCTAACCTAACCTAACCTAACCTAACCTAACCTAACCTAACCTAACCTAACCTAACCTAACCTAACCTAACCTAACCTAACCTAACCTAACCTAACCTAACCTAACCTAACCTAACCTAACCTAACCTAACCTAACCTAACCTAACCTAACCTAACCTAACCTAACCTAACCTAACCTAACCTAACCTAACCTAACCTAACCTAACCTAACCTAACCTAACCTAACCTAACCTAACCTAACCTAACCTAACCTAACCTAACCTAACCTAACCTAACCTAACCTAACCTAACCTAACCTAACCTAACCTAACCTAACCTAACCTAACCTAACCTAACCTAACCTAACCTAACCTAACCTAACCTAACCTAACCTAACCTAACCTAACCTAACCTAACCTAACCTAACCTAACCTAACCTAACCTAACCTAACCTAACCTAACCTAACCTAACCTAACCTAACCTAACCTAACCTAACCTAACCTAACCTAACCTAACCTAACCTAACCTAACCTAACCTAACCTAACCTAACCTAACCTAACCTAACCTAACCTAACCTAACCTAACCTAACCTAACCTAACCTAACCTAACCTAACCTAACCTAACCTAACCTAACCTAACCTAACCTAACCTAACCTAACCTAACCTAACCTAACCTAACCTAACCTAACCTAACCTAACCTAACCTAACCTAACCTAACCTAACCTAACCTAACCTAACCTAACCTAACCTAACCTAACCTAACCTAACCTAACCTAACCTAACCTAACCTAACCTAACCTAACCTAACCTAACCTAACCTAACCTAACCTAACCTAACCTAACCTAACCTAACCTAACCTAACCTAACCTAACCTAACCTAACCTAACCTAACCTAACCTAACCTAACCTAACCTAACCTAACCTAACCTAACCTAACCTAACCTAACCTAACCTAACCTAACCTAACCTAACCTAACCTAACCTAACCTAACCTAACCTAACCTAACCTAACCTAACCTAACCTAACCTAACCTAACCTAACCTAACCTAACCTAACCTAACCTAACCTAACCTAACCTAACCTAACCTAACCTAACCTAACCTAACCTAACCTAACCTAACCTAACCTAACCTAACCTAACCTAACCTAACCTAACCTAACCTAACCTAACCTAACCTAACCTAACCTAACCTAACCTAACCTAACCTAACCTAACCTAACCTAACCTAACCTAACCTAACCTAACCTAACCTAACCTAACCTAACCTAACCTAACCTAACCTAACCTAACCTAACCTAACCTAACCTAACCTAACCTAACCTAACCTAACCTAACCTAACCTAACCTAACCTAACCTAACCTAACCTAACCTAACCTAACCTAACCTAACCTAACCTAACCTAACCTAACCTAACCTAACCTAACCTAACCTAACCTAACCTAACCTAACCTAACCTAACCTAACCTAACCTAACCTAACCTAACCTAACCTAACCTAACCTAACCTAACCTAACCTAACCTAACCTAACCTAACCTAACCTAACCTAACCTAACCTAACCTAACCTAACCTAACCTAACCTAACCTAACCTAACCTAACCTAACCTAACCTAACCTAACCTAACCTAACCTAACCTAACCTAACCTAACCTAACCTAACCTAACCTAACCTAACCTAACCTAACCTAACCTAACCTAACCTAACCTAACCTAACCTAACCTAACCTAACCTAACCTAACCTAACCTAACCTAACCTAACCTAACCTAACCTAACCTAACCTAACCTAACCTAACCTAACCTAACCTAACCTAACCTAACCTAACCTAACCTAACCTAACCTAACCTAACCTAACCTAACCTAACCTAACCTAACCTAACCTAACCTAACCTAACCTAACCTAACCTAACCTAACCTAACCTAACCTAACCTAACCTAACCTAACCTAACCTAACCTAACCTAACCTAACCTAACCTAACCTAACCTAACCTAACCTAACCTAACCTAACCTAACCTAACCTAACCTAACCTAACCTAACCTAACCTAACCTAACCTAACCTAACCTAACCTAACCTAACCTAACCTAACCTAACCTAACCTAACCTAACCTAACCTAACCTAACCTAACCTAACCTAACCTAACCTAACCTAACCTAACCTAACCTAACCTAACCTAACCTAACCTAACCTAACCTAACCTAACCTAACCTAACCTAACCTAACCTAACCTAACCTAACCTAACCTAACCTAACCTAACCTAACCTAACCTAACCTAACCTAACCTAACCTAACCTAACCTAACCTAACCTAACCTAACCTAACCTAACCTAACCTAACCTAACCTAACCTAACCTAACCTAACCTAACCTAACCTAACCTAACCTAACCTAACCTAACCTAACCTAACCTAACCTAACCTAACCTAACCTAACCTAACCTAACCTAACCTAACCTAACCTAACCTAACCTAACCTAACCTAACCTAACCTAACCTAACCTAACCTAACCTAACCTAACCTAACCTAACCTAACCTAACCTAACCTAACCTAACCTAACCTAACCTAACCTAACCTAACCTAACCTAACCTAACCTAACCTAACCTAACCTAACCTAACCTAACCTAACCTAACCTAACCTAACCTAACCTAACCTAACCTAACCTAACCTAACCTAACCTAACCTAACCTAACCTAACCTAACCTAACCTAACCTAACCTAACCTAACCTAACCTAACCTAACCTAACCTAACCTAACCTAACCTAACCTAACCTAACCTAACCTAACCTAACCTAACCTAACCTAACCTAACCTAACCTAACCTAACCTAACCTAACCTAACCTAACCTAACCTAACCTAACCTAACCTAACCTAACCTAACCTAACCTAACCTAACCTAACCTAACCTAACCTAACCTAACCTAACCTAACCTAACCTAACCTAACCTAACCTAACCTAACCTAACCTAACCTAACCTAACCTAACCTAACCTAACCTAACCTAACCTAACCTAACCTAACCTAACCTAACCTAACCTAACCTAACCTAACCTAACCTAACCTAACCTAACCTAACCTAACCTAACCTAACCTAACCTAACCTAACCTAACCTAACCTAACCTAACCTAACCTAACCTAACCTAACCTAACCTAACCTAACCTAACCTAACCTAACCTAACCTAACCTAACCTAACCTAACCTAACCTAACCTAACCTAACCTAACCTAACCTAACCTAACCTAACCTAACCTAACCTAACCTAACCTAACCTAACCTAACCTAACCTAACCTAACCTAACCTAACCTAACCTAACCTAACCTAACCTAACCTAACCTAACCTAACCTAACCTAACCTAACCTAACCTAACCTAACCTAACCTAACCTAACCTAACCTAACCTAACCTAACCTAACCTAACCTAACCTAACCTAACCTAACCTAACCTAACCTAACCTAACCTAACCTAACCTAACCTAACCTAACCTAACCTAACCTAACCTAACCTAACCTAACCTAACCTAACCTAACCTAACCTAACCTAACCTAACCTAACCTAACCTAACCTAACCTAACCTAACCTAACCTAACCTAACCTAACCTAACCTAACCTAACCTAACCTAACCTAACCTAACCTAACCTAACCTAACCTAACCTAACCTAACCTAACCTAACCTAACCTAACCTAACCTAACCTAACCTAACCTAACCTAACCTAACCTAACCTAACCTAACCTAACCTAACCTAACCTAACCTAACCTAACCTAACCTAACCTAACCTAACCTAACCTAACCTAACCTAACCTAACCTAACCTAACCTAACCTAACCTAACCTAACCTAACCTAACCTAACCTAACCTAACCTAACCTAACCTAACCTAACCTAACCTAACCTAACCTAACCTAACCTAACCTAACCTAACCTAACCTAACCTAACCTAACCTAACCTAACCTAACCTAACCTAACCTAACCTAACCTAACCTAACCTAACCTAACCTAACCTAACCTAACCTAACCTAACCTAACCTAACCTAACCTAACCTAACCTAACCTAACCTAACCTAACCTAACCTAACCTAACCTAACCTAACCTAACCTAACCTAACCTAACCTAACCTAACCTAACCTTTTTTTTTTTTTTTTTTTTTTTTTTTTTGACCCGGGAAAATCCTTTATGGATACCACCCGGCTCCGGGGGGAGCAGAGTGGTTATGTGGGAGTCCTCGCCTGAGGGGCCTTACTACCCCCACGGGGGGGGGTAGTAAGTGAGGTTACCCACTAAAAACCCGGGATGAGCAGTCTGCCGCCTAGTCGGGGCGAGATGGGGTAGCGTTAGCAATCACCATCTCGCCCCGGCAACCTAACCTAACCTAACCTAACCTAACCTAACCTAACCTAACCTAACCTAACCTAACCTAACCTAACCTAACCTAACCTAACCTAACCTAACCTAACCTAACCTAACCTAACCTAACCTAACCTAACCTAACCTAACCTAACCTAACCTAACCTAACCTAACCTAACCTAACCTAACCTAACCTAACCTAACCTAACCTAACCTAACCTAACCTAACCTAACCTAACCTAACCTAACCTAACCTAACCTAACCTAACCTAACCTAACCTAACCTAACCTAACCTAACCTAACCTAACCTAACCTAACCTAACCTAACCTAACCTAACCTAACCTAACCTAACCTAACCTAACCTAACCTAACCTAACCTAACCTAACCTAACCTAACCTAACCTAACCTAACCTAACCTAACCTAACCTAACCTAACCTAACCTAACCTAACCTAACCTAACCTAACCTAACCTAACCTAACCTAACCTAACCTAACCTAACCTAACCTAACCTAACCTAACCTAACCTAACCTAACCTAACCTAACCTAACCTAACCTAACCTAACCTAACCTAACCTAACCTAACCTAACCTAACCTAACCTAACCTAACCTAACCTAACCTAACCTAACCTAACCTAACCTAACCTAACCTAACCTAACCTAACCTAACCTAACCTAACCTAACCTAACCTAACCTAACCTAACCTAACCTAACCTAACCTAACCTAACCTAACCTAACCTAACCTAACCTAACCTAACCTAACCTAACCTAACCTAACCTAACCTAACCTAACCTAACCTAACCTAACCTAACCTAACCTAACCTAACCTAACCTAACCTAACCTAACCTAACCTAACCTAACCTAACCTAACCTAACCTAACCTAACCTAACCTAACCTAACCTAACCTAACCTAACCTAACCTAACCTAACCTAACCTAACCTAACCTAACCTAACCTAACCTAACCTAACCTAACCTAACCTAACCTAACCTAACCTAACCTAACCTAACCTAACCTAACCTAACCTAACCTAACCTAACCTAACCTAACCTAACCTAACCTAACCTAACCTAACCTAACCTAACCTAACCTAACCTAACCTAACCTAACCTAACCTAACCTAACCTAACCTAACCTAACCTAACCTAACCTAACCTAACCTAACCTAACCTAACCTAACCTAACCTAACCTAACCTAACCTAACCTAACCTAACCTAACCTAACCTAACCTAACCTAACCTAACCTAACCTAACCTAACCTAACCTAACCTAACCTAACCTAACCTAACCTAACCTAACCTAACCTAACCTAACCTAACCTAACCTAACCTAACCTAACCTAACCTAACCTAACCTAACCTAACCTAACCTAACCTAACCTAACCTAACCTAACCTAACCTAACCTAACCTAACCTAACCTAACCTTTTTTTTTTTTTTTTAACGTGGGTAATCCTCATGGATACACAGCCTGCTTCGGGGACGCAGACTGGTTATGTTGGACTCCCGCCCTGAAAAGGGCAGACCTACCAACTAAACCCCCACGGTGTTCCTCCTGCTCGCTATACAGGGGGGGCCACGGGATCGCTTTCGCATGCAACCGCGACCCCCCCAGCGACCGGCCAGTTGGGCCTCATCTCGAGCAGCGGGCTTACAGCCCGCCTTTACTCCTAGGGAGGGCGCGCCGGAACACCGAGCGCGCCCTTCAACCTCGAGGGCCTATGATGTGGGCGTCAGTGTCCCCGAACTGACGCCCGCAGCCCTCTTAAGGAGGCATGTGCTGAATAGCGACACGCCTCCTGCGGCCGGTCCTGCGACGGCGGATCGGGTCAGCCAGGGGATTATCCTCCCTGACCCGCTCCGCCGCCTCTTTCTGCGACATCACCTCCTCGCAGAAGGACACGGCCGCGTCCCAAGCCTGTGGGCTGCCGACCATAGCGCGAACCACGGCCGGCAGCGAAAGGTCAGATCCGGTATGGGCGACGAGGGCACCGCGTTGCATCGTCCAGGCTGGACAATGCTCTAGCGTATGCTTCGCGGTGTCCTCGTCGCAGTCACATCCATGGCACCTGGGGGTCGCCTCCCTCCCGGCCACCCTGTACAGGTACCTGCCGAAGCAACCATGGCCCGACAGCACCTGCACCAGCCGGTAGGTAAGCGACCCGTGCCTCCTCCTGCACCACTCCTTGAGGACCGGGCGTACAGCCTCTATCGTGAGGCGCCCGGCCTCCGGCTCCGCGAGCCGCTCCTGCCATTTCTCCAGTGCGTGCTCCTCCGCTCTATGCCGCACGCGCCTCAGTTCTTCGGGCGCGGCGGTGCCGCCGCCTTCTCGAGCCTCAGCGCTCCGCCGGTAAACGGCTGCGAGCACCTTGGCTTCGAGATCCCAGGGTGGGGTCCCCGCCAACACGCAGGCTGCGCCGTGTGATATCGTGCGGTATCCGCGGATCACCCTGGTCGCCATGACCCGCTGCGGTCTACGCAGCAGGGTCTTATTACGGGCGTCCAGGGCTTCCGCCCACACCGGCGAACCTAACCTAACCTAACCTAACCTAACCTAACCTAACCTAACCTAACCTAACCTAACCTAACCTAACCTAACCTAACCTAACCTAACCTAACCTAACCTAACCTAACCTAACCTAACCTAACCTAACCTAACCTAACCTAACCTAACCTAACCTAACCTAACCTAACCTAACCTAACCTAACCTAACCTAACCTAACCTAACCTAACCTAACCTAACCTAACCTAACCTAACCTAACCTAACCTAACCTAACCTAACCTAACCTAACCTAACCTAACCTAACCTAACCTAACCTAACCTAACCTAACCTAACCTAACCTAACCTAACCTAACCTAACCTAACCTAACCTAACCTAACCTAACCTAACCTAACCTAACCTAACCTAACCTAACCTAACCTAACCTAACCTAACCTAACCTAACCTAACCTAACCTAACCTAACCTAACCTAACCTAACCTAACCTAACCTAACCTAACCTAACCTAACCTAACCTAACCTAACCTAACCTAACCTAACCTAACCTAACCTAACCTAACCTAACCTAACCTAACCTAACCTAACCTAACCTAACCTAACCTAACCTAACCTAACCTAACCTAACCTAACCTAACCTAACCTAACCTAACCTAACCTAACCTAACCTAACCTAACCTAACCTAACCTAACCTAACCTAACCTAACCTAACCTAACCTAACCTAACCTAACCTAACCTAACCTAACCTAACCTAACCTAACCTAACCTAACCTAACCTAACCTAACCTAACCTAACCTAACCTAACCTAACCTAACCTAACCTAACCTAACCTAACCTAACCTAACCTAACCTAACCTAACCTAACCTAACCTAACCTAACCTAACCTAACCTAACCTAACCTAACCTAACCTAACCTAACCTAACCTAACCTAACCTAACCTAACCTAACCTAACCTAACCTAACCTAACCTAACCTAACCTAACCTAACCTAACCTAACCTAACCTAACCTAACCTAACCTAACCTAACCTAACCTAACCTAACCTAACCTAACCTAACCTAACCTAACCTAACCTAACCTAACCTAACCTAACCTAACCTAACCTAACCTAACCTAACCTAACCTAACCTAACCTAACCTAACCTAACCTAACCTAACCTAACCTAACCTAACCTAACCTAACCTAACCTAACCTAACCTAACCTAACCTAACCTAACCTAACCTAACCTAACCTAACCTAACCTAACCTAACCTAACCTAACCTAACCTAACCTAACCTAACCTAACCTAACCTAACCTAACCTAACCTAACCTAACCTAACCTAACCTAACCTAACCTAACCTAACCTAACCTAACCTAACCTAACCTAACCTAACCTAACCTAACCTAACCTAACCTAACCTAACCTAACCTAACCTAACCTAACCTAACCTAACCTAACCTAACCTAACCTAACCTAACCTAACCGTTACGTTCAAGAGAACCGTGTTGGACAAAACCAGATCAATCCTCACCAAATTACAGGAGGGGAAGAGTCTGACACGGCCTAACAAAATGGACATTGTCGCTCTCGTCTGTGAGATCCAGACGTGCACCAAGGAACTAAACTATCCGACCATGTACACCGAGCCGGACTCTCCTTGGTCACTTGAAAAGGCAGCCGCACCTCCCGAAACCAACACACTCATCAATAATAGAAAAATGAAAGCCGAAATTATATCAGAAATCAGAACCGAACTGAAAAACCAATTAGATTTATCCAACAAGACACAGGCAAAAGAAATAAAGGCCCTCCGCACACTCAGCCAAACATCCATACAAGAGCTCAAACAGATACAAGATAAACTTGCCAAGGACGAGGAGTCTGCCAAATCTATCTTGAACAGACTGGAAAAAAATAAAATAGAACAACTAGACCACACAAACAGAGAATACTCCAACAATATGATCGAAATCAACCCTCGCAACCCGCCCAAGACCAGCAGCCGCGCCCCGCCCGCCGCCACCTACGCCGCCGCGCTCGCCGCTCCCCGACCGGCCCCGCGGCCCACTTACCCCATCCTTGTGAGCTCGATCGACCCTCGCCACACCAGTGACGAGGTTATTAACAAGGTCAAGGCCAGCGCCAACATCATCAGCTTGGGCATCGGGGTAAGTGGTATCCGACGGGTGAAAGGCAACAAAGCGATCGTTGTGTGCGACGACCCGCGCGGCAGGGAGAGACTACAAGAGGCGATCACGTCGGGCGACGCGCAGCTGACGGTATGTGAACCCATCACTAAAGACCCGCTCCTCAAGTTGATCGGACTCAGCAGCGACCTTACGGACGGCAGCATCGAGGACGCAGTCCGCAACCAAAACGCCTCCCTTCTCTCTGCACTCCCCGACATAAAGGTCAGAGTGCAAAGACGCACAAAGGTCAGGAACGATCAAACTCTCAACGTGATACTACAAGTCAGCCCGGAAGTGTGGGCTGCCCTTGTGGGTAAGAAGATTAGAATAGGATACCAAATCGTGCTGGCCGTCGACCAATCACCGCTGACGCAGTGCTTTAAGTGCTTCGGCTACGGGCACCAGGCGCACGCGTGCACCGGCGCCGCCACCTGCGGCTACTGCGCCGAGCCGCACGACTCCCGCCAGTGCCCCAACCGGGGCGCCGCGCCCACCTGCTGCAGCTGCAAAGCTCTGTCCCTCGAGGCGGCCCACCCCGCGGTGGGACCGCGTCGCACGGCTAAGCGTTAGAACTTGTTAATCCATATTATATCAATAGAACTAGCAGGTAGCTGTTATCTCCTAACTCAACGCACCTTTCTGTATAATTAATTATATGTACCTATATCTTGCTATGTAAATAACCATTATCAGACATCCTAGATTCTCACCGTCCTATCATCCCATTATTATAAACCGGCCTCATTAAATAACAACATCATAAATCGTTATCATCTACCTGTTAGTACCGCTACCACATTCCATTGTCTCACGCAACCCGCCCGGCCCCTTTGTTTACATTGTTATCGCCCTTACTGCGCGCGAGCGAGCGCAAAACTTTAGACTACGTTCGCTTGGACTCTCTCCGGCCTTGTTTTGATAAATACATGCACCAGATTTATCGCGGCCTCTGCTATAACTAATATATTTACCGTTCTTTGTATCTCTCCTTATGTACCTGTATCTGTCGCTTCACTTCATAATGCATATCCTTTTACCCCTTATTTTTCTATTTTAATTCGTTCAAATTGTGCCAATAAATTATCCACACTGAGGCCGTTTGACAGAGCGACCCCTTCCGGCAGCTCGGAGCATCGACTTCAAACTATAGTTCGAAGTCGATACTCTGTCAAAGCTATAGCCTTGACTCGTATTCTCAGCTGATCCTAGCAACAGAACGGCTGATCGATTAACAGTTCGAAGTAAATAAGACGGATGGCAGCAGTGCGCTGTACGGATATTCAACCCAAAGTCTGCTCTGTCTTTAACGACCGCACAGAAATATCAAGCGAGACAGTATCGCTAGATGGCGTTGATTTTTATTTTTATTTTTATTTCTTTTATATTTGACCTATGGTTTGGTATTTCTTGAGATAGGTAATTGCTATATTGATAAGTTAACGAATCTTGATCGGCACATATTTTTAGCATATGCAAGCAAGTTAATTAATAACAAGTTAATTGCTTAACTGTAAATAGTATAGTTCGTATTTCTATTATATTATTGTATAAGTATGATTTTATCCAGTCACAATGCGCAGCGAATCATGTACCAGCCATCACTCCATTGTATATAGTTTTTAATTATACCTGAACCGATTATGTGGGGCCGGTACTGCGGACTGCTGTCAGTATACTCTCGCAGGCAGCATGACGCAATGACCTTACCCGGCAATAATGAAACAAACTAGCTTCTACTGTTGTGCAATAATAACGCGTAAACCTTTCTAGTTGGGTTGTTGTTCACAGTGTGCTTACTCCAGTGGTCCAACACGGACAACTCTCCCAATTTACGGTGCTCCGGTTGGACGCTCCAATCGGATTTCCTAGTGGAGTCTGATTGGAGTGTCCAATTGGATTCAACTGAAATCTACCGGATATGTCCAATTGGACTCATTGCGCGAAATATGGCGATATTTTGATGTAGCGTTACTCCTTGCACTAATTTTATTCTAGCTTACTGTTTATATACTTTATCAATGATTAAAACTACCAGTGTCTATCGCAGGGATCTTGCTCTTTTATAATATAGTCAGAAAGGTCATATCAATGATAGCACCTAGAATAGTTTCTTTATAGTTTTCTTTTTATATAGTATTTAGCAAATAATGTCCCAAATATGTATGCCATAAAATAAGGCTGTACTGTAATAAGCCCTATGATTTGTTTGTCTTATAAATATGTTT
The DNA here is from genome assembly GCA_951449985.1 of Falcaria lacertinaria. Lineage (NCBI taxonomy): Eukaryota > Metazoa > Arthropoda > Insecta > Lepidoptera > Drepanidae > Falcaria > Falcaria lacertinaria. Next base: position 11,908,085 of record OX602113.1, on the reverse strand, counting down.
ATTAGAATTATTTAGGTTTCTACGATGTCTTGTTAATTGCGGTATTGGATTTGATTATATTAATAATGATAATGTTTACACTTACTTTAATGATAGGTAACAATATTATATAAAGTGTGATTTGTTAGGATTCCCTATAGGAGACAGGATTGAGAATCGCTATAACAAAACGACGTAAGTCGTAATATTAAAACATTTCGAAATATTTGTAAAGCGTATGTATAAAGTTAAAACTTTTACGGCATAAATGTTAACCATACATGTATTAATGAAAAATCATGATTTAACCTAAACCCAAACCTAAACCTAAGTCTAAACCTAAACCCAAACCTAAACCTAAACCCAAACCTAACCTAAACCTAAACCTAAACCTAAATAGAACATTAAAACCTTCCGAAATATTTTTAAAGTGTATGTATAAAGCTAAAATTTCTATGGCATAAATGTAAACCATACATGTATTAATGACAAATCATGTTTTAACCTTGAACTGTATCATTAACTGCACTACTGTGTACATGAATAATAATGAGTATGTAAAATTCCTGATATATGTTAAAATAATTTTGTTAGATAAGTTTTTATAAAACCACATACAATTGTCAAAACCACATATATGTTTTAAAATGTTAGTCACAAAGCCGATTGTATCCAATCGCAGCGGCTCTGTGATAGTACACAGCTCTCAATATTGTTACTTAGGATTCTAAGTTGCAATAAACTCCCTC
>OX602113.1:11592357-11904857 GCA_951449985.1 Falcaria lacertinaria | reverse complement strand
CCTAAACCTAAACCTAAACCTAAACCTAAACCTAAACCTAAACCTAAACCTAAACCTAAACCTAAACCTAAACCTAAACCTAAACCTAAACCTAAACCTAAACCTAAACCTAAACCTAAACCTAAACCTATCTATCTATCTATCTATCTATCTATCTATCTATCTATCTATCTATCTATCTATCTATCTATCTATCTATCTATCTATCTATCTATCTATCTATCTATCTATCTATCTATCTATCTATCTATCTATCTATCTATCTATCTATCTATCTATCTATCTATCTATCTATCTATCTATCTATCTATCTATCTATCTATCTATCTATCTATCTATCTATCTATCTATCTATCTATCTATCTATCTATCTATCTATCTATCTATCTATCTATCTATCTATCTATCTATCTATCTATCTATCTATCTATCTATCTATCTATCTATCTATCTATCTATCTATCTATCTATCTATCTATCTATCTATCTATCTATCTATCTATCTATCTATCTATCTATCTATCTATCTATCTATCTATCTATCTATCTATCTATCTATCTATCTATCTATCTATCTATCTATCTATCTATCTATCTATCTATCTATCTATCTATCTATCTATCTATCTATCTATCTATCTATCTATCTATCTATCTATCTATCTATCTATCTATCTATCTATCTATCTATCTATCTATCTATCTATCTATCTATCTATCTATCTATCTATCTATCTATCTATCTATCTATCTATCTATCTATCTATCTATCTATCTATCTATCTATCTATCTATCTATCTATCTATCTATCTATCTATCTATCTATCTATCTATCTATCTATCTATCTATCTATCTATCTATCTATCTATCTATCTATCTATCTATCTATCTATCTATCTATCTATCTATCTATCTATCTATCTATCTATCTATCTATCTATCTATCTATCTATCTATCTATCTATCTATCTATCTATCTATCTATCTATCTATCTATCTATCTATCTATCTATCTATCTATCTATCTATCTATCTATCTATCTATCTATCTATCTATCTATCTATCTATCTATCTATCTATCTATAATAAAACAATATAAAAAAAACAAGTAAGAGCCGGTCTTGCTCCGTACACGCTTGTAGGTAAGCTGTAAGACACGACTCCTTGCCAAAATTAATGATCCTAGGACAAGGGGAAGTACCCTATAGGTATTTTTCCTTGTGAAATCGCAAAATACTGTGACTTCATTCATTTACAGCTGAATGGTACCGTAGACCCAGGTATTGCAGACAGACAGATATCATAGACAGTCAGACAGACTGACAACAAAGTGATCCTATAAGGTTTCTTCTTTACCGTTTAAGATACGGAACCCTTAAAATGGCCCTTTACGTCGTCTTTCGCGTGAGACGTACATCCTAGACAGTGATGTAATATTCAGAGGCAGTAAAAATAAAAAAAACACAGCGCTGGAGCCTTCAATATCACTTATTTATTCCTTAGCATTATTTATAGTTATGTACAAGGAGCGAGGGCCCGAGGTCAAAGGGCCGCCACGGCGTGCGTTGCGTGTGACACGTGTGGCGCGCGTGATGCGTGTGAAGCGTGTGAGGAGTGTGAGGTGTGGGGCGGCAGGTGCGGCGGCGGCTCGGGCTCGTCCAGATCGAGCGCGGCGTCGATCATAGTGGTGTCGTGCAGCAGCCGCAGCCGCGACGCGCTCAGCCCGCCCCCGCCCCCGCCTCCGCCTCCGCCCCCGCCCGCCGAGCCCTCGGCCACGAAGCGAACGTGTAGCGAGACGGGCGCGGGGGCGGAGGCGGGGGCGGGGGCGGGGGCGGGGGCGGGGGCGGGCGGCTGCAGCGGCACGGGGTCGAGGTCGAGCGAGCGGTTCATGTAGGCGTGGCGCGCCGGCTCGCTGCCCTCGAACAGGTTGCTGTAGCTGCCGCTCAGCGCGCCTGCACACCGACCACACTCTATTAACTACTACTACGCAGGCTTTTCTCTCAGCTTAGGGAAGTGTAAGATTTAACATAAAAAGGAGCTGAATTATGATCGATATAGTACCGGCGTGCGGCGAGGTGAGGTGGGCGGGTTGGGCGAGTGTCGGCCCGGGCGCGGCGCTCAGCACGCGCACGAAGCTCGGCGGCAGCTCGTCCTTCACGTCGATGGAGAACACGCCGCGCCTGCGCATGCCCAAGTGATACATTGAGAGCAACAGGAAGGGGGAGCCAGCGGGCCCACAAGGGGAGAGGGAGGGGCTGCCTACCGGTCGATGAGGCTTGGCGCCAGCGGGCCGCAGAGCACGTGCCAGCAGTTGGAGCAGGCGTTGCCGCGCGAGTACGGGTTGGGGTTGGCCACGCCGCGCCGCGAGGAGAACGACCCCTTGATCTGCAACACACGGGAGCTGAGCGGCCGTCCCGCCCCAGCGCGGCGGGGGCTGCGGCGGCGGTACTCACGTCCTCGTTGGTGGTCTGGTCGGTGGAGGCCAGGTAGGTGTGGAAGCCGGCCAGCCCCAGCACGGACCACACGGCCAGGAAGCACACGGCGGCCACGAGCGCCGAGGCGGGCGCCGCGCGCAAGGCCGCCGCCAGCCCGCCCGCGCGCGCCACCAGCGCCAGGTGCGTCACGGCGCACGCGAACACGAACACCGCCAGGAACGACAGCGACACCACGAACGTGTAGAAGTAGCGGTAGTTGCGCTTGCCCACGCAGTTGCCCACCCAGGGGCAGTGGTGGTCGAAGCGGTCGACGCAGTTGTCGCAGAGCGAGCAGTGCGAGGCGCGCGGCGGGCGGAACATCTTGCAGGTGAAGCAGTACTTGAGCTTGACGGGGCGGCCGCGCACCAGCACCTCGCGCGCGCGCGGCGGCGGGCGGCCGGCGGCGGGCGCCTCGGCCTCCAGCGCGGCGGCCTCGTGCGGCGCGGCGCGCGGGATGATGCCGGGGTCGCTGAGCGCCGTGCGCAGCAGCGCGCCCAGCGTCAGCAGGAACAGCGCGCCGCCCACGGCCGGCACGGCGGGCGACACGCGCGCGGCCAGGAAGGGGCAGTCGAACGCGAAGTGCAGCGCGCACGTGCCGCACAGCAGCGCCAGCGTCAGCAGGAACACGCCCGGCTGCGGCGCCGACATCAGCCGCCCGTCGCACCAGAAGCGGTTGCGGCCCGCGAACACCTCCCACTTGCGCGTCACGCGCCGCGACGCCCGCGACGCCATGGCGGCATCACAACCGCCGCCGCTGAGAACACGCCCAGAATCTACTACACCTACATTTTAAGTGCATTTATACGTTACGCAATTTATACATTTAACATTTGTTCTTTGTCCAAATCCACATGGAAGCCATTACCTTTAGGACAGTCCATGATCAGGGTAGGCTATGATGGGCAATAGGGCCCTTTATTAGTCACGTAATAAGTACAACTTCAACACTAATAAAAAAAATTGTATTGTAATTTTGGGGCCCTTTGTCATGTGGCACCTAGAGTGATGCACCTCTCACTAGGGTTGACCGGAGGGGAAATGTTGAAGTAAATGCAGCTAGCATGGGAATGTAATTTTAAATCAAACGTATCCATAGCTATCTAAATTATAGCTACATCTATTATTATTTTAATAAGGTTCACTTACAACTGTAGAAATTTGAGAAAACAGATATGGGTGTTTGCTTGAAGACAGTTCACTTGCAACTGATAGACAGATGAAATGTTCTAGCAAACTACCAGCACAACAGATACATATTGTACTATGTACATCCAACTAACATGGAACATGGATACATAAATAAACAAATAAAAAGCCATGGTGGCCTTGTGGTTGAAGCAACACGCTGGGCTAGTAGTAATGCTGCCAGCACAGTGAGTCCTCATCAACAAAATAGTTGGCAACCCGTGAGAGAATAGCCCTGGTATTGCTAGTGACTATAGGCTACAGTGACTGCTTACCATCAGGTTGGCCATATGCTTCTGTGAGACATTAGTGGTATAAAAAAAAACGGTTTATTCCTTCACCTCCATAGCCAAAGCAGTTAATTATCTCCTTAACTTTAGTAAAGTACACTCCTGATATGGAATAAATCAAAAGCAATACAATAATTAGTTTGTCTATGGTTCTTGTCAGGTGGCTATTTTTCTTAAAAAAGCAAACCAATTTTAAAATTACATTATTTTTATACTATATCTTATATACTATAACTTATCACAAGCTAAGCTGATAAAATAATTTCACTATTTGCTGGATTGCAATATGCCAAATAACAACCACCTGTTGAACTAGTTGAACTGAACTAAGATTTCAAACTTTAGCCCAATGTGTTATCCATTATACGTACAGGTATATGTTTAGTGACAGAACACACTGTCACCTTGAAGACAACTATAACTCTTAACTTCAAGCTTTTAAATGCAGGTGGTATTGTTATGTTGCTGGGGTTAGAGAGTGAAAAGAAACGCTAACTCATTCCTAGAACTGCTTTACATTAACATCTTGGTACAAAAGTCTTCAACAATTATTACTTTGTTTCAGTCGGGCCAGAAAGGACAAAAACAAAATAAGTGTAAGCACTGTGCAGTAACTAGCCAGTGCAGCATGCATTACTGCTACTAAATTGTTAGGATTACTGCTTCCAAATTTGAAATATTATGTTCATTTCATGTATATCTGAACTTGAAATATATTCATGAGTGATAGAGTTTTAACAATGGTTATTTAGTCTTGAACACAAACTAATTGAAGTTGACAGAACTATATTTTGAGCAGTTAAATAAAAAACTATAAAGAACTCACCACAAGAGGAAGAATATTGTTGATGTAACAATCAGGATGGAGACACACAGAAGACAGCTTGTGACATTACTGCACTATCACTTACAACAGTGGTTTAGAAGATGTGAGTAAGCTTTGTTCAATCACACTTTTTATGACCCGAAAACTACTCGTTTATGACCTTTTATGACCAAAATTGTGCAAACATCAAGTACATTAAAAAGTTTACAAATTCTAACAATATTGTAATTCTCTTCAGGACATATATTACTTAAATATGCTTTACTCATTCAGTGTGCTACCAAGTAATCTTTTTATCGTATATCTTATCGTTATAGGCTATTGGTTTGTACCTATTCAACAATTACTTTTGGAGAGAAAGAAACTGGCTCATCAAAACTTTCTTGTTTTTTGACAGATTTTTTTTTACATTCGTCTGACTTTAGTATCAAAGCATTTTTGTTTGACCCATATATTTTAATATGGCAACTTATATCTAATGAGTTTTTTAAGTATTTACCACAGTATTTACTCAGAACATTAAAAGGACATGAACTATAATAAAGATAAGAGGTACTATTAGCCAGTGATCCAGGGGTATTTGGCTCACGAACCTTACAGTAATGCATAAAACAGAACACCGATACCGTAATATTATTGCACTTACACAGCTGTTTAGACAGAAAAATACAACTTGACAATTTTCTAGCACTCGACACTGGCAATAATAGTTCTTGAAGAGAATTGATTGCCATAGCTTGGACGTAGAAGAAGCAGAAAACAAGAGTGTTTGGCGGTAATCTGGCGGAGCATTTGTGATTTTTACCAGTCTCGTAAATTGTATTTAATGTGTATTTTTGTTGTCGTTATGTGCAGGAAAGTTTCATTTATTGACTGATTTATAGGAACATTAGAAACAATGCCAAAATATGACTTTTGGGTTGATTTATCATTCTGACATTATTATCTTATGGCATTTTACGACCAGCTACTGCCGTGGATTATCTCCAGGATCTCCAATAAGCATCAGAATGCATGACACTGGGCATTTCAATGCAAAAAACCCGAAAAATTAAGAAATTTGATGTCTAACAATCGATACTGGCAAAAATAGTCCCTGAAGGGATTGATTGCCATACTTAGGAAGAAGAAGAAGAGTACCTGCATTGGGGATGGCGAACTGAAATCGATTCTGTGAAGAATCAATTTTTCAGGCAAAGCGATCAGATCTTATGACGCCTTACTTCATTTGCATAAAATGTGTTTATATTTCGTGTGTCGAAGCGGGCCAAAACGCAATCGTAAATAAATACATACATTTAGCAAGGCTTTCCAAACAACGGCCCGCGGGCCGCATGCGGCCCGCGACACATGTTTTAATCAGAAAATTGTTTTGGACATAAATAGTTTGTATAGTAGAATTCTTTGTCAAATCATAATATAATCAATATTTGGTACTATTTATTTATTTTTATTCTTGTAATATTCCATTCGCATGATAAATAAAGTGAAGCTACTTTTACTGTTATTCGGGGAATGTATAAAGACGGCCCTCCAGCTTTTGCAGTAAATTTGATAGGCCGCGAAGGTATGTAGTTTGGACAACCCTGCATTTAGTATGACTAGATTATTTTTTCTAAGCTTAAGTACAGTGATTAATCACACCATGAGCTTTTTAAAAGAGAGGTCGGGCGATTTGGGATATTCACTCTACAACTGTTGAAATGAGAAGAATGATACAAAGACATACATACAACACGACACATAAGTGTGAACACTCCGCGACACAACAGACGGCACCACGACACACCACGCCACAAAAGTGGTGAACCAAGCATAAAGAATACCGCTACAACTTCTATCTTCATTCATACATTATTTACTTCTTATTCTAAGATTGAGTTAACCTAATAGAGACAAGAAAAGAAATGTAGTGGTGTGGTACTCCGTACTACTATTATAGTACTTACTACTAGTTAAGTTAAAACGTGGTGGCTATGTACTCTGTGCTACTAGTGGTTATTGTACTCTTTAAAACGTAGTGGTTAAAAGTACCACGAACTAGGGATGTTTATGTAAAAAAAATATCGATATTTTTTTCGATATAATATATCGTAGTGTTATATCGATACTTTGCGATATATCGAACAAATATATCGATATTTTTCAAATATCGTGAGTAATCACTTGTATTTAACTAGTCTATAATATTAAATAGGGATCAGGTTAATTATGAGTAAAAACACTTTAGATAGAAGAAACAAATAAACTTTATTTGTTTTTATATATCGTTATACACACCGGTATTAATATTTCGTAAACTGTATTAAACAAAACAGACTACTTTTATTTATAGGTTATATTGCACTGAAAATGAAACCAACCAATGACCATAGACACCAGATTTTTTTTATTGTAAGAAAAAATAGAACAGGTGGCGTTTGGGTAGTCCCAAAAGTTGTCCCAATGGTGCCACCACCACGGACTATAAAAGTTTTACTACTAGTGCTGCCCTCGCGGAGAGTATCTCATGTCTGCGTTTCATTATTGCAAAGGCTAGTTTCAATAATCCGGGGTTTTTCGTTTTATTTTACCCAAATTGGCAATGTTGCAGATTTAAAGGAATAAGTAGATTTAAAGAAAAAAAATGTATGTGACACGATATTTGGTATATCAGATGAAATATATCGATATTACATTCGATACTGGATGATTCGATAATATCGGATTGAAGCAATATATTGCGTACATGTATCGATATTTTTTGAAATATCGATATAATCGTCCACTACTACCACGAACCAGACGAAGTTAGTGTAAATCCCAAGAGAATACAACCGCTACGCTAGAGTGTAAATCTATGTTATGTACTCTGTGGACCACAGAGTAGCACCACAGACTGTGGTACTCTGTGTAAGAGAATGCAACCGTAACGTAGACAGAATTGATGAAATAAAAAGAAGAAGAAGAAAGACAGATTGAAAAAGTGTGAGATAATGCAGTGGAAGTGTAAGTGTTTTGTTGAGCGCGTTACGTCGAGGTAGCGAAGTGGTCGGGAGGATGGGGTCGCGGCGCGAGACGGGCGCGGTGCTGGCGCTGTGCGTGGCGTGGTACGCGGCCAGCTCGGCCAGCAACGTGGTGGGCAAGCTGGCGCTGAGCGAGTTCCCGTTCCCCGTGACGCTGAGCGCCGTGCAGCTGCTGGCCACGGCGCTGCTGAGCGAGCCGGCGCTGGCGGCGTGCGGCGTGCGGCGCGCCGTGTCGCTGCCGCGCCGCTACTACTGGCGCGTGCTGGTGCCGCTCGCCTTCGCCAAGATCCTCACCACCGTGTGCTCGCAGGTCTCGATCTGGAAGGTGCCCATCTCGTACGCGCACACAGGTACTACTTGCTGCTTTGAATGCTTGCACTTGTTGCACAACATTCATAAAAAACGTTTATGTTGTTGCCAAATAAGCTTGGTTTGACATACATATAGGAGTTTTAGAACAAGTTTAGTAATGAAAGACACAATAAAAATGTGCAATGTGAATGTGACTGTAAGTACTCAATGATGTGAAGGTAAAAAGTACTTAGAACCAGGGTGCATGTGTGCAGAGATTAAAATAATGTAGATGATTTGTATAAGAGTGTGCAAGTCAAGAGTTGGTTGTTTAATTCTTTAATCATGCATTACTTATGATGATAGGTTTTTGTATTAAATGTAGGTAATGCCCTCTTAATTGATAATTTCTCAATACATTTTTGAGCAACATGTGCAATTTCTTTATGGTTATTTCAATGAAATACCTAATAATTATAATACCAATTTACTATTTGGACAATAACCAAATAGTAGTCAAAATGTGTGGCATTTTAAAATATATAACAAATTGAAAATGTGGAAAATTCATAAAATGTTAACATGACAACTGGATTTAAGTCTATATTATAGTTTTACATATAGGTATCTTTAAATGTAATTTTAATTAGTAAAATATAGAATGTAATATGTAGTATAATGGTAATGGTAGTGGTGGTTGGTGTGTGTGTGCAGTGAAGGCGACGACGCCGCTGTGGACGGCGCTGCTGGGCTTCGTGGTGTGGGGCGAGCGCGTGTCTGCGGGCGTGGGCGGCGCGCTGCTGCTGATCGCGGGCGGCGTGGCGCTGGCCTCGGCCACGGAGCTGCAGTTCGACGCGCTGGGGCTGGGCGCGGCGCTGGGGGCCGCGGCGCTGCTGTCGCTGCAGCAGCTGGCGTCCAAGCGCGTGCTGCGCGACACGCGCCTGCACCACCTGCGCCTGCTGCAGCTGCTGGCGCGGCTGGCGCTGCTGCAGCTGCTGCCGGCCTGGGCGCTGCTGGACGCGCGCCGGCTGCCGGCGCCGGCGGGCCGCGTGGCGCTGCTGCTGGCGGCGGACGGCGCGCTGGCCTGGCTGCAGGCCGTGGTGGCCTTCAGCGTGCTGTCGCGCGTGTCGCCGCTGACGTACGCCGTGGCGTCGGCCGCCAAGCGCGCGGTGGTAGTGGGCGCGTCGCTGCTGCTGCTGCGCAACCCGGCGCCGCCGCTGAACGTGGCCGGCATGGCGCTGGCGGCGCTGGGCGTGCTGGCCTACAACCACGCCCGTCTGCGCCGCGCGCCCGCCGCGCCGCTGCTGCCCGTCTGACCGCCCGCCCTGATACAGACACTACCTACTGTAACAGTACGACTTACGAGTGAAACTCCCCAGTGTCTATTATTAAGAACTATAAACGACGTACATTATCAAATGTACTGTGTACATAAACATAGCATTGATAGTTGATTAAATCGTGTAATATAATAACTATACCATATTCAGAGACAAAGCGTACACAGATAAACCAACACGGTGCATGGCTGAGCGAGCACTACAGTACTGTAATTCGCGCGGTAAGAGTCAGATGAACGTATCTACAAAAAAATCAAAAAACGTTTTTTTTTAGAAATCGGGTCATAAAGTGGTCCTTTATGAACTGCCAAAACGACGTAACGATATATTCAATATTACACTAATTCCAAAAAAACGAAATAGCACAAGAATTATTTTCCATTGGAGCAGAAGAACGTATCACGTCTTACGTTATATTAGTTTTAATTATCACGCTAACAGTTACTGCTACTGCAACGTATCTGCAATAACGAAGTATGACGAAGATATATAAAATTGTGTATATGGATGCCTGATGTTGATTATGTTTTTTTAATTATATTTTTCATAAGTAAATACAGACTTTGTTATGTTTAATTGATTTTTTATTTATTTGCTCATAAACATACTAAAACTTAACTTCTAAAATGACATATGTAAATAAGACAACGACTAAAAGTATAATAAATTAAGGGCCACACTAACGTATGTCAACCAATTTTCAAAATAATATATATGGTGTATTTATAAGCGTATATAAATAAATAATTAATAACTTTTTGAAATCCCTAATAGTAGGCCATTACATTACAACTATTTTTTTCATTGTCAAATGTATTTAATATCTAATAAAAAGCTGACAAAGTTTGAAGAGACGAATTTTCGCAGTTTTTTTGCTCTCCTGTAAAATTTATAAAATGGTAGATACGTTCATCTGACTCTTACCACGCGAATTGTAACCACCACTACATCACTGCGTAGTGCTTGAAGCCATGCAATAACATACTATTTATACACTTTGGTCATTGAAATTATAGTTTGTATTAATATGCCCAATACTATTCATTCTGTCTATGGTTACCATCAACAATGATATGGTTAGTTTAGTTAATTGTTATAATGGTATTATTGTCATTGTACCATAATTATCACAAATACACCTAAATACCGCTAATTATAATGTCGTCAATGTATTCTCCGGACCAAAGATAATACACTTACATAGGGCACTCTGGACCATTGATAGGAATCGGATGCCGTGCTCCATGCCATGATCGTTCGTCTTATAGTAATAGTCTAATAAAAAAAAGTTGCTATTATAAGCTACGGTGGTCCCGAGGGATCGCCCACCACCGGTGTTCGGAAACTCGACTGTTTTTAGGTGCGATGAGAACACATCCTGGGTTTCCATTACCGCCTGTCCTTTGCTTCTCTGAATGCGATATAGTATAGTGTAGAAAACTCACCATCACTTGTTTCCTGTTAGACAATGTGGCCAAGCCAATCTAGAGAAATTATTCAAATGTAACTTATTATACCTGTTTTAAGTCATACATACTAAGTAATATTAATAAAAAATATTCACAAAATCGCGTTTTTATTACGTATACTAGTCAAACCCGCCTAATGGTAAGTGGTTATGTAGCCTATGGACACTTGTAATGTAGATGCTGGATGCTCCAATTGAAACTAATGTAGAAGGTATGCTATTTCCATTTCTTTATTTTCTCCATGACAGCTCCATTTAAGTAGTATATTTGAATATTTTTTTACTAATTCTCGTTTTTCAAATAGGTGAAATAATACCGCCATCATTCTTACATAGGATATGACGTCCTATTTGATCTGGCGATGGTGCACTACTGTAAGGACAGCGTTGCAAACATAGGGTTTCACTAAGGAACTTCATCTTTATATAGGTTACTTTATTAAAAGCCTTATATTACAAAACATAATTTATTTACAATAATCATCCATCGCGATCATACACTCATTGGCGAATACAAATATGTGCTTCTATCTCGCACGCACCCTGCAGTCTGATGCCTTCTCGAGCCCCGGGCGGGCTTGCGCGTGGCGGCCTTACAACTAGTGCGGTTTATAAATAGGGGGAGGGTGACTAGAGCTCGTCGTGGTCCTCGGCGTCCACGTCGTTGTCGGCGTCGGCGTCGTTGTCGGCGGGCTCGTCGTCGTCGTAATCGGCGGCGGCGTCGGCGGGCAGGCCGAGCTCTCGCTGCAGCATGCGCTCCACGGTGGCGGCGAACTCCACGGCCTGGTCCTCCTGCAGCATGTAGCCGGAGCGCAGCGCGGCCGTGCGGTAGAGCGTGCGCGCGCTCAGCGCCAGCTCGGGGTCGTCGGGGTCGTCCTGCACGCGCCGCAGCAGCTCCAGCACCACGGGGTGGCGCGGGTTCACCTCCAGCATCTTCTTCTGCGTCAGGTGGTGGCGGCGCTGCGCGTCGTCTGCTTTCTGGTGCGCGTTGGACAGCGCCAGGCGCTCCATGTTGCCGGTCCAGCCGAACATGGTGGCGGCCAGCGCGGCGGGCGAGCGCGCGAGGCGGCGCGACACGGCGGCGCGCGTCACCCACGAGCCCAGCTTGTCTCCCAGCCAGCGCAGCAGCGGCTCCAGCTTCCGCCGCGACTCCTCCAGGGACGCGCGCTCCGACTCGCTCTCCTCCAGGTCGAACACCTCCTTCGCGATGTTTTGGAACTTCTTGCCGTCGTACTCAGGAAGCGACGACAGGCTGTACTCGTCCACGGCCTCGGTCAGGTACAGCACCTCGTAGCCGCGCTTCACGAGCCGCTCGGCGAAAGGCGAGTTCTCCACCTGCGGGCAGAGCGGGGTCAGTGGGGGCAGTGGGGGGCGAGGGGGGCGAGGGGGCCGTGGGGGACGGGGGCGGGGCGTACCTCGGCGCGGCTGGCGCCCGCGATGTAGTAGATGTGGTTCTGGCCGGGCTTCATGCGCGCCACGTAGTCCGCCAGGAAGGTCATGCCGGGCACGCGCGAGGACTGGAAGGTCAGCAGCTTGGCGAGGCGCGAGCGGTTGCTGGGGTCCTCCATGACGCCCAGCTTGATGCTGCGGGAACACATCGGTACGATAACGAACATCTTAGCATACCAACACGACGTAGACTCGTAAATAGCTAGGTAGTATAATAGGCGGGGCATACTTGGTGGAGTACTCCTTCCAGAAGTGCTGGTACTCATCTTCGGGGATTTTCTTAAGCATGTCGAGCGCCTTCCGCACCAGCTTCTTTTTGATGATCTTGATCAGCTTGTGTTGCTGCAGCGTCTCGCGGCTCACGTTCAGCGGCAGGTCGTCGCTGTCCACGATGCCCTGCGCACATCACACGTCAGTGAGAGGAGTGGGGAGAGAGGGAGCGAGGGGGAGGACGGGGGAGAGGGGCAGCACGCACCTGAATGAAGGCCAAGTAGTTGGGCATGAACTCGTTGAACTCGTCCGTGATGAAGACGCGGCGCACGTACAGCTTGATGTTGTCGACCTTGGTGCCGTAGCGGTTGAAGCTGTCGGCGGGCTGCACGCGCGGCACGAACAGCAACGCGCGGAATGTCACCTCGCCCTCCGCCACGAAGTGCGCCCTGCAACACAACACGCGCTCGCTCGCTACACGTCACGCTACACGCCCCGCGACACGTCACGCCACCAGTGTCACGCGGCACTCACTTGGCGAGCGGCGGCGCCGTGTCCTTGGTGAGCGTCTTGTAGAACTGCGTGTACTCGTCGTCGGCCACCTCGGCGGGCTTGCGGGTCCAGATGGGCTTGTTGTCGTTCATGAGCTCCCAGTCCCAGACGGTCTTCTCCGTGGGCTTCTTGTCGGGCTTGTCCTCGGGCGCGTCCTCCACCTGCGCGTCGTCATCCTTGCTGGCGGGCTCGTCCTCCTCGTCGGCCTCCTCCACGGTCTCCGTGCGCGAGGCCCACAGGTATATGGGGAAGTTGATGAACTGCGAGTACTTCTTGACGAGTGCGCGGATGGTGTCGGGCTGCAGGTAGTCGGCCGCCTCCTCCTTCAGGTGCAACCTGCACACAACAAAAGGCTGTAGTTCTGAAAAAAACGTAAAGTTAATACAAAACGAGCTAGTGTGCATGTTTGTATGTGTGTATGTGTGTGTGTTCTCACGTGATGTGCGTCCCGCGGCGCAGCGTGTCTCCACGCGGGTCTCGCGCGACGCTGAAGGAGCTGGCGTCGGACTCCCACACGTGCTGGTCGTCGCCGCTCGCCTTGGAGACCACCGTCACCTTGTCCGCCACCAGGAACGCCGAGTAGAAGCCCACGCCGAACTGGCCGATCATGTCGTTCATCTCCTGCGCGTCGCTCTGCACATAGAGGCCGCGCGGCCGGTGAGCGAGGGGCGGCCGGGAGAGGCATTACGGGGGGAGGTGGGGGGTGGCACCGACCTTCTCGGCGTCCTGCATCTTGGAGAGGAAGTCGGCGGTGCCGGACTTGGCGATGGTGCCGAGGTTGTTGACGAGCTCGTGGCGCGTCATGCCGACGCCGGAGTCGGTGATGTGCAGCAGGCGCCGCTCGGGCTCGGCCTTGATGCGGATGCTGAGCTCGGGCTGCGCGTCCAGCGCGCTGCGGTCCGTCAGCGACAGCAGCCGGATCTTGTCCAGCGCGTCAGACCCGTTCGAGATCAACTCGCGGAGGAAGATCTGCACACACATATCCTTGGTACACAAACATTCCCAGGCATACTTGGTGTTATCACGTTGATAGTGAGTGAGTAATATGTGACCTCCTTGTTCCTGTAGAGCGAGTTGATGATGAGCTTCATCATGCGGTTGACCTCCGTCTGGAAGGTGTAGTTGTGCGCGCCCTCCTTCAGCTGGCGGAGCTGCGCCACGCTCAGCCCGTCCGGGGAGATGGCCTCCTCCTCGCGCAACACCGCCTCCGCGTCTGACGACACACACACACACACACACTGCATCACTAGCCATATGTTACGGTTGCTTGCAGCAACAAATATCTCTACAAACAGTTTTAACCATACTACACTACACTTGTTTAAAGATTATATCATGAAATATGCAGAAAGTATATAAATAATAATATATTCAATTATTGACGTAATAATTACTTTTTTTATTTTTTTTTATTTTATTTATTTAGGTAACAAACGGTCTCTAACAGTAATATTTGCTTAAATTAAATAATGTATGACTAGACCTATAGTACCATAACTTAAATTAATATTCTGATTAAACAAATTGAGTCCATGAGAAACTACTTAGTTACTGTTTACAAATTTTTCAAGATCCTTACAATCTACTAGTACAACATCTCGCGAACCAGTTTTCTGTAATTATTATAAGTACTTATATAACAAATCATGATTTATTTTATCAAAAGCCTTTGAAAAATCGGTATATACGGCATCCACCTGATGTCCAGAATCCAGAGCATTTATAATAAGATCCGTATATGTAGTCAGATTGGTCTCCACACTACGACCACTGATAAACCCATGTTGCTGAGAAGAAATAAGTTGTTTTGTTTGCCAAGTTAAAAATTTGGTAACGAGCTTTTCAAATATTTTTCCCATTACACAAAGCTTAGATATGGGCCGGTACTGACGGACATCATGTTTTTCACCTCCCTTAAATATGGGTGTAATTAAAGCTCGCTTCCAAATGTCTGGAAAACAACCTTCGGAGAGTGACTTGTTATATATAAGGGTCAGCGGGACAGAAAGCTCCATTGCTAATTGTGATATGAAAAAAGGGTGGATATTGTCAGTACCTGAGCTCTTATTTATGTCTACATGCTTCAGTGCTTTAAAAACTTCTTCCTGAGAAATATACAAAATAGATAAATTTAAACAAGTTTTACATGAATTTTCTAAATTTCTTTGAGCATCACCAGTGCTAAGTGCAGAATCATTTGTGACAAAAACAGAATTAAAATAGTTATTGAACATTTCACTTATTTCCTGAGAATCTGTAGACTGAGTATTATTATAAGACATACACGGAGGCAAATCGTTTACACTACGCATTGATTTGGTATATGTATAAAAGTACCGCGGACATGAGTTTATTTTTTCTTCAGCGTAAGAAATGTAATTTTCATAACATTCATTCTCCAATAGTTTGACTCGAGCGCGCAGACATTTAAACTCATGATAATCACGCGGATTATTATATTTTTTCCATCTAGAATGCACCGTCCGCTTATTGCGGATTAATTTAATAAGAGCCCGGGAGTACCACGGTGGATTGTTTGTATGAGTATTGACAACTTTTTTAGGAATATATTTACTAATTAAATTTTCTAGTACAGAATAAAAGTATTTAACTGAATCATTTGTGTTTAAATGGGAGAAAATATCATGCCGATTGATATCTAAAATCTCTTTTTTAATGTTATCAAAGTCGCCTGCGCGATAAAGAAAAATAGTGCGTTCATTTTCCCTAAGTGTAAAGGGTTGAGATAAGCGTAGGGTGACCAACAAGGATTTATAATGATTGTCCTCAGGAACAATTGGCATATCGCAAGCTACGACCTTGCTTGGGACGTTACTTAGGACCAGGTCTAACATTCGATCGTTTATGTTGGCACAGCCGTTGAATTGCGATATGTTAGAAAAAGACATAAAATTAGAGAGATAAATAGCTTTGGGGTCGTCGTTAGTGTATAATTGTAACGATCCGTAGTCATCAGACACCCAGCCTGCATTGGTAATATTAAAATCACAATTACATAATATATATGAATGATGGTAATGTTTGTTTGCATAATTACTACATGTTATGATACGTCTTTTCATTGTTCAAGTCGACTACACAAATGTTGATACAAAGGGGCTCGATGGTTGTTGTGTAAGCGTGTCGCTAGGATATCGTCGTCACGGATTGTGGTATCGATCAAACGGGCAATTCTATTGGTGTTGAGTGGCGGACGCGGTCGTGTGTAGTGTCGCGGCTCAGCGACTGGATTCAGCAGGCTCGGCATGGAGGAGGGCGAGGCGGCGACGGGCGAGGCGGCGGCGGGCGAGCGGCCGCTGCACGCGCGGTCCTTCAAGCTGCGGTTCGCGGCGCAGCGCGAGCTCGGCCGCTCGTACGTGTCGCCCGTGAAGCCGCGCGCTCTGCGTGAGTAGCGGGGGCGGGGCGGGGCGGGGCGGGGCGGGCGCAGTCACGAGGCATGGCGTGTTGCAGCCGCCACGGTCACGGGCAAGTTCTACCGGCGCGAGGAGCCGGGCGCGGCGGAGGCGGAGGAGGCCGCGCTGCGCCGCATCCGGGAGCTGTTCGCGCGCGGCCCGCGGGACCTGCTCCCCGCGCCGCTCACCGCCTCGCAAGAGTGAGTGCTCGTCCTCCCGGCGCCTCGCGCGGCGGCCGGTGTAGTCACTTGCTGTGCAGGTACGGCTGGTGGGCGGGCGCGGCGACGGCGGGCGACGCGCGGCTGCAGCATCACATCCGCGACTCGGCCTGGCTGAAAGCGCGCCTGCGCGTGCTGGCAGCCGACGATAAACTCAAACGTCGCTGACGTCACGGCCCTGCCTAGACCCTCGAGTATGCCGTTCCCCAGACGATGCCACATGTTTTATCCAAGTCGATATAAAACCCATGTTTAAACCATAAATAAATAACTATGTATCTATTAAATATATCTTCTGCCTTAAATTTCTACTCTCAGTCCACAATCATTTCATAACATCAAACTGGAGACAATAATGTCAGCACACACTGTGTGTAGATCTTATATAATTTATATATACTTCATTTACTTAATAAGATAAATCTATGACTTAAACACAGTAACTACAGCATAATATTATGTCATATGTATTTAGTTTCATTCAAAAAAGTTCTTACATTTGAAATAGAATAAATCTGCTACATATGTGTGTCTTATCATGTATAATATGATAAATAATTGATAAATTTATGAATAACCTTTTGCTAGGCTATCTTAATCCTCTGTGAATTAGGTTATGTATTGGAAATATAAATGCCCAATTAATAATGACATGTGTACAACCCAACCTTCAAATGCCTAAATGGTTGAGTCACTCTCATCAGGTGGCGTGGTCTGCACTCCCTGGTCTCTAGTCACCCCATCCCAGTCACACAAAACTTGACACCAAGACAAGTGTCTGTCTACATTCTACACAGACATGGAATAATACTGAAAATAACCAATCTCTCTTTAAAATACATCTTCTTATGTATTCAGCTGTGAACAACTGACATGCGCCCAAGTTACTAATAAATTACAAGTCACATAAGTCCTTTGTGTAAGGATGCCTTTATATTATGTAAGTGGTTTATTATTTTAGTCAATCAATAAGTGTTTTGGGACTTACTATCATAGTTTTTTATATCAAATGGAGTTGCATGTAGTTAGTTGCACTATGCCATATAATTCTCAAGGAAACTGACAAGTAGTGTCCCAATGGCACCTTACTGTCATACAGAGCAAAGTAGGAGATTCCAGAGGATGAAGAAGCTCTACTATGCAATACAACAAGTCAAATTGTTGGTGGACCATCCAACATTCTAACGCCCATGACTGCTCTGGCAAGAGTGTGTCTATAGAGAAAATGAAGATTTTGTCGGTGCATTTCTTCAGAGCAGACCTTGTTAGGGTTCCACATTACTACGAAGGATAAATATATAGTGCAGTGTAGTTTAGTGCAGTCGACCCTGGGCGGGCACTCACCAGTGCGCGAGGCTTCTCGCGAGGCGCCGAGATCGACGTCCGCCGTGGCCTCCACCGAGTCCGCCGCCGCCTGCGCGCGCGCTGCTCCTGCACACCACACAACTCATTGTACTAACACACCATTCTCCGCCATCGCCTTCAAACCGGCCATCTTCGCCGGTACGTGCGAATACAAAATATATGAATTAGACTCATCAATTCGTACGCATAATAAACAATGCCAATGTAGAGTATCATGGTTTCTGTAATAATATCCACTTAATTACTGTACTTGTCTAATAACTTAACAATGTCAGAATGTCGGCATGCTACACGTAGACAAGAGTCACTCACCTGCAAGTAACAGGACGCATACTCCCACCAACAATAGCTGCTTCATGTTGCGTGCCCACTTAAAATATCCTTATACTATTTTACATAAGCTACAAGAAAATGCCGAAATGCGGCCTAGAACCTATTAATTCACCAATGTCTTATTCAAAATTTCGAACACGATCGTTCAATTTTATTATTGTACTCGAATTGCTTCTGTCTAAACTTTGATGTACTGGACTGGCTGGACTGAACTGACTTAAAATGTGATTGTGTGCACAGTTTACACTACTGAAACCCCGCAGTCGATGTGTAAAGTCAATTTGCCTTTTATTCATTTCTATGATCCAATTGGATGAATCGTAATCCAACTGCAGGAACACCAATCAAACAAAAACACGCCGTCATATTCAGCAAATAGCAGATAAATAAATACAAATGTCCTAATGCGATTGGTCGAAGATTGACAAGCCGATATAAAAAAAAAGTATTTATCGGTAAATAAATTACTAAGTAAGCATTTCTTCTTCTTCTTCTTCTTCCTCAGTATGGCAATCAATCCCTTCAGGGACTATTTTTGCCAGTGTCGAGTGTTAGAGAATTTTCATGTTGCAAAATTTCTCGTGTTTGCCGCATTAAAATGCCTAGTGTCATGCATTCTAACACCCAATGGAGTTTCTGGAGACAACCCACGGCAGTAGCAGATCGTAACACGCCTTTAGATTAGAGGTAACCTATTGACCAAAATGATAAATCACTTAACCCAAAAGTCGTATTATGGCATTATTTCCAATGCTCCTATAAATCAGTCACTAAATGAAACTTTACTGCACATATCGACACCAAAAATACACATTAAAGATCACTATAACACAATTTACGACACACTGGAAAAAATCTCAACCGCTCCGCCTGATTCCCGCCAAAAACTCCCTGTCTACTTTAGTCTACGCCTAAACTACAAATATTTGTAATTCTTGTTTTTTATTATGGCAACCAAATCCCTTCCATAACTACTACTGCCATTATCAAATTCAATGTATTATCAGTTTTGTACTGGGTATAGGTTCAGATTAGATAATATACTACGTGAGAGATCAGAAAAATCGAAATGTTCACCCAACATTTCGATTTTTCTGATACATAATACGGTTTAAGTGTCTGGAGATAATTCAAGGAAGTAACATCGTTACTACCTACTACTAACTAGCGTTATGCTATTACCAAAAAGTATCTTGTAATACTTGGTTAGCTACTGCCCTGGATGGTCTCCAGAACCAACAATAAATATTAGAATGCATGACACCAGTGGAATTCTAATGCAACACAAGTATAAATTGAAAAAATCTTAATAATTTGATTACACACTGGTCTTTAGAAAATAGTCATTGAAGTGGATTGATTGCCATAGTTAGGAAGAAGATGCAGTTGAAGTACGTGACGTGACTGATCAGTTTCTTTGTATTGTCAAAATGTGAAATTGTAATCAAAATCAAACGTAGTGGTTATGTACTCTGTGGTTGTAATTTGTAAGTAAACGTCAGACAGAAGACAAGAAACTTAGTAATAATGGTAAACAAGCAAATAGAAACAATGGAGATAGGCAGCTCACCTCGCGTGGTTACTTCTCGGAAGAGTATTAGGTATAGACAGAGCGCGTGGCGTGTTCACGAGTTTGAAGTGTGGAGCGGCGACTTGGTGAGTCGTGTGGCGGTGGTGCGCGCTGGCGGTGCACTTCTGGTGTGGGTGTGCGGCTCGGGCCCGGCCGCGCTGGGCGAGGTGGCCCTGGGCGTTCCTGGCGAGGCGGCCCGGGGCGAAGCGCTGGCCACATCGCTGCTCGGCGGCGACGCCGCGGCGCTAGGGCTGGCTCGGCGGCTGGCCGCAGCCCTGGCGAGGCCGGTGTACGTGTGCTGTGGCAGTACCTTCGATAAATTTTCAGCGCCACTGCTTGAGAGCGGTCTTGTTGCCGAAATAAAGAGCAGGCCTGACTGTTTCTAGGTTTATGGTTTACAAAATAGAAATACAATACATACTATTTTACTCTTACCACAATAAGTAGGTACTCATTGAATGGCAAATATTATTTACCTTGGATCAAAATATTGTTTATTCAGTGTAGGCCCTAATAAGGTACTTATAAATGTCTACTTTACCACTGGTTTGCCAAAGAACAGTGGAAAAAAACCTGAGAAGAACTGGCAAAAACCTCTGAACCTTATAATGCTGCCTTCTGAACATTATAACAGAGAACTGTATATTCATAATATATTCCACTCAAATGTAGCTAACAGCATGTGCTGCCCACCGGACTTGGGGAGCGGCATCACAATCACATGCTCCCGGTCTGTGCTATTGGAAATAGTGTGTGGTTGACACTACACTTAGGACATGGCTTATATGCTTCTGTTATGTTCTCACTCAGAATTTAATTTAAATCATATTTAAATAAAGATGGGTGGTGGTATCTTACACAGCCACCATTAAGCCACCATATGTAAGTTACCACACACCTTATATATAACATATTTTATAAGAATTTGAATTATTCAGTTTGGCATCATGTTAAGTATGTCACTGATCTTCAACTTATTAACAGATTGGAAAATATCCTTCTGAGACATTAGGGGAATCTCACCAAGGGCACAGGTGGTGACTCGCAAGTCACAACTAACAATGTCTTGTGTGGACAAATCAGATTAAATAATTAAATTAAATTGATAAATACCAGCAACCTTGCCTTTGCCCGGGCACATGCATCCTTGTGCATAATACATCAAAACCTCCTTCAGCAATCACTCTATCTATTATTATAGTGCCTATAAACCATGTTCAAATCTGTTTATAACTAACTTAAAAAAAGAGGTTCTTTGTTTGTCTTGTTTTTTTTCTGTATGTCGAATAGTCCATCTACCATCGCGGTATCTATGTCATTCAAAACTTGAGAACCTATGTCATACAAAAAAAATCAGACAGATTGTATAGTAGTTTTATTAAGTTTACTATTTCTGTCATTTTTTTAAACCACTAAGGTGGCAAACAAGCATACGGCCCGTCTCCGTCTGATGGTAAGCGGTTCCAGGAGCCTATAGATGCAACACCAGGGGAATCACTTTGCCGACCCTAAATGTTGTTATATATAAGTAAATAAAAGATGTATGATGCTGTAAATAAATATTTTTGAACCATTTGTGTAAACGGTTTCACTGATCACCATCATCTCTGTTGACGAGGGGGACACCTTCATAAGGAGCAGAGAGAAGAGAGCCCCTACTCTGGCTGCCCACGGGCCCGTCGGCCCCCTTTTAGTCGCCTTTTACAGCACGCTGGGGATACCATAGCCAAATTCTTTGCGACCCTGGCTTATTGGGTCGGAATCCCACCTACCTTTATATCAGGACGTCCGTCCAAATCTGTGATGTTCAGATGTTCTTTAGTTAGAGTATAAAACTTCGCTGCCCACAAAATAAGGAATTTTACTTAATTAAATGGGGTATCTTAGCCCTCTGAATGGAATTCTTTAGATGAAGTTGTAATGGAACCTATTATGTAATGTACAACAAACTCGATTATGTAACTGAAATAATTGTGTTTCAGTAATAGGTACTAACTTTACCCCACCAAGCTTGTGTGGCAAAGAAAAAAAACATATTTCCAATTGTTCTTATTGATAACACTCCAATGATCGCCAGCAGCTAGGTACTAAACAAACACAATAAAATATTAATTAATACACATCGATTGACAAATACAAGAGAATATAGTACTGAACTATTATCTCTATTGATATGCCCCAACCATTGAGCACTTTAGGTACCTACCTACCTATTAGTGGAAGAAACAGTTATCTGTTTCAGTTTGAACAGTCGTATGTACTTACTATGTTTATAATGAACGCGGGGTGTGTATACCCATGCTCCACATCACGGTAATTTCTAATGTGTCACAGTCCTCACGGCTCACAGCATAGACAAGTGGCTTCGGTACCTATAGGTACTGGTCTGCGCCTGCGCTCGCAGAGATAGCCAGACGCTATACTTGGTAGGTAGGTCAGCTTCTACGTAGGTAAGCGATTATCAAAATATCATCTTTTGAATGTTTTATGCTCGAAGTCAAGCTTTTTTCCGATATTGGCATTCATAAAGTAACATGCTGTGGATTATTAAATAAATAAATTCACATCTCTTGTGTGTGATAGGTACGTACCTATTTGGCCAATTACGACATTTACGACGTTATTTATACCTGAGTAACACGCAGGTAAATGTTCGGTGTTTAATTTTGAAATATGTCAATTTGGAATGTAGTGCAAGACACCTTCAGACTTAAAACTTAAAAAAAATGATGAAAAACAAAACATTTAATAAACTATAAAAGATGAATGCGAATAAGTGAGAAGAGACAGAAAGATGATAGGTCGGGGTATGTCTGGAGGGATAGCGTAGTATAAAGAAAATTACAATCTAGGATAACAGAAAAAATATATGATCTACCAAGGATCTACCGTCCCATCGTCTAAGAAACCACATTCACAAAGAGAACTATCGCGTACTCTGATTTTGGCAAGAAAGACCGGTGTGCCTGCATGACCCAAACGAAGACGACATAATTATGGTAGATGTGGCTTGCTTGCCATCATTTCGATATCGAAAGAACCAGGGTTTCCGCGGTGTAAGAGGTTGTATATCGCCATAATAATGCCCTTCAATAAGACTTGAGGAATCCCATAAATCTTGCCAATCATTTCATACATGCGAGTTCGCTAAGGGTAGGGTAGCAGATCGGTATGATATATTTCAGAATGATTTTCAGATCCACTTTATGTGGCATGGCATCTTTAGCCTAAGAATCCACCATCTCATTACCTGTAATACCAGAATGCCCTGGAATCTAAGCAAGGACTAGGTATATCTAGACCTTTTTGACTACAATTTAATGGTACCTCTTTAATCTTGAAAATAAGAGGGAGATTAATTTTCATTTTGAATGAATTAGGTACCTACCTACAAAAGAAAATTTGCAAACAACTTTTACAGTCTGTAAAAATAATTGTTTGAGCAAACAGAAGTGCTTCATATAAGGCAATAGCTTCAGCTGTGAACACAGACGTCTGGAAAGTTTTTGAATTTTGGAATCCAAACCGCAGCGAAGTCAAACTACATCACGGAAAAATCTGACAAGGTCCTGACTAGCAATGATCACAGAGTACATAGCCACTGTTTTATAGTTGCAATGACTAGATATAGAGAGATATCTGTGTAAAAAGGTGCGGGTTAGTGACTAGTATTATCAGGATTAATAAATTTTATGCGTTTTTTTTTAGTAAAATAAACCTATTTTAGAATAGGCTATATTAGTGCTACACCAGAGCGCTCGTGCTAGTCGGTCTGTGCAATTTTCCGGAATAAAATACGATTCTAAGTTGTTACTTACGTTATACCTACCAAAGAACTTCTTACCTATGGACGTACGTACTTTAAGTATCCGAACAGTCGGACCAGTAGTCTTGTAGATACACAGTACCTGCCAATAGTAGCATTGCTTAGTGAAATTTGGGTCCAGGGACGCTGTGTTTAATGTCCGAACATTATTATTATTATTTGCCTATGTGATTTGCGTGCGATAAAAGGAACAAATGATAGCTGGGAGTGGTAAGAGCGGTTTTCAAAGAATGTTTAGTGAGCGGAGCGACACTGCAGGCAGAGGCGTAGATAAAAAGTACGACGTGGGAGTTGGGCGGAGGGCGGGGCGGGGCGGCGCCTCGCGGGCCAATGGGCCGCCGCCCGCCGCCCGCCGCCGGCACTCTACACTCCACACTCTACACTCTACAGTTACTAGTGACGCGCGGCGCGCCGCTCCAGACGTATCTTCCGCGGCGAGCGCTCTCGACCCAAGACCACGGCCCGGCCGCGAGTGAGTGCAGTGTAGTGCAGTGCAGTGAGCTTCTCATGACCCACTGTTTGTAAACATTCGGGGTCACACCATTCTATGTAAACATAGCGTCCTCGCGTCCCCAGTGTGCCGGCTGGGACTGTGCTTGCTTAATGGGACCATACCATACATAGATCGCAGCTAGGGAAACAAGTTAAGTGCTAAGTGTGCCGCATGGGCTGCTACCTGTTGGAATGGATGCTGTCTGCGGGTAGGACACCAGATAATCCGGACATCTACATAAGCGTACAATATTCTGTATAAAGAGGTAGGTGTACACAAATGTTGCGAATGCTTGTCTGGTATATAATGTTATTGCTGACATCGCGGTGCGTGTTCCTTAATTAATAATGCCCATACTAGTAGGTAATACCTACACACGCGTGTGTTCACTAGGAAGGAAGGTATCTACTCAATAACTGCGAGCTTAGAGATCGCAGTGATCACCTAACCCCGGTTGCCCCGGACAGGTACCCCGACACGATTAGATAATTAGTGTCTAACGCGATGCCTGTATTCCAGGCGGGTATCTAATTAGTGCGGCGACCTTGTATCAGTGGACCCACCATGGGCCCCGGGCGCCGGCCCAACATTGTGTCAACTGCCAACTGCACTCCAATACTCTGCCAATACCCATTTCTTGAACTACCTATTGGAGTAATCATACTACCTTATTTTAATTTACATAGTTTTGCTAACGTAAATGAGTATCGCCGAAATACAACACTAAGTAATAATCACTTTATTTATTTATTTAACCTAACCCTTAATGTCCTTAATGATATAAAATCGCAGTTGACCGCTCCGACTCTGAACGAGAGATTTGATCTATCTCAATTTCTACAATGGTATCTGAAAATCCTATCGCTACCGGAACAACATTATCACTATCAGCGCCGTAGGTGTTCTTTGTGACCCCAAACCAAGGCGTTTGATTGCGTTGATAATCGTACTCTACTTTTCAAACGTAAATATCGCGGAACTGCTCTTGAACTTGTATTCTCGTTCTTGTCCGGTCACCATCGGAAACTCAAAAGCTACAAGCATAACAAGCTAAAGATCGTTAATTAAAATGGGAGTTCTGCAATAGGCTCAATTTTAGGTACAGTTCCTATTCTCTGAGCGTAGGCAAATACTCACATGACCAACCACTTACAGTAAACCGTATGTGTGTGTTGTGATCGTTACAATGATCTGGAAAAACAAAAATCTCAAAGCACCGAACGAAGCATGAGCTGTTGATAAGGCACTTATGAATGTTTAAATTACCACCGGTTCGGAAAAAAAGCCGCCTGAGAAGAACCGGCAAGAAACTCAGTGCTGTCTTTTTTTCATGTAACAATCGTGATATATAAAAAACCGGCCAAGTGCGAGTCGGACTCGCGCATCGAGGGTTCCGTACACACTAGTAGGTTAGGCTTAGGTAAGGTAAACAGTAGGCGAACTTCAAATGAGGAATTATTCCTCGGTGACTCTCAACAGCGCGAAACAGGAATATTTTTTAGTAAATTCGCATTAAAAATAAATTAACCACATATTTAGGTACGGTTATCAGATTTTTCCTTTGTGCCCTTCCAAAAAAGGAACCCATATAGGACCGCGTTGTAGTCCGTGTCTGTCTGTCAAGAATTAATATCTCAAGAACGCGTAGAGTTATCAAATTGAAATTAATATGAAATACGCGGGTCTATGGTCCCTTTCGGCTGTAAAATAATCAAATTTGTAGGTCAATATGAAGAAAAGATACCGTTTATGTCGTAAATTTTCGCATATTTTGCGTTTTCACACGGGAATTAAAACCTACAAGGTACTTCCCGTTGACCTTGAACTATGAAATTTGGCAACAACCAGTGTCTTAAAGCACATGTAAAGGGAAAATCTGAAAACTGTAAATATGTAGCTCTTTTTTAAATGCGAATTTACTAAAAAACATTCCTGTGTAGCGCTGTTGAGTCACCGACTAATAATGACCTCATTTGAAGTTCGCCTACTTTTAAGTTTTAACCTTACGTAAGCCTTACTTACAAGTGTGTACGGAACCCTCGGTGCGCGAGTCCGACTCGCAATTGGCCGGTTTTTTTTTTAAATTTAATAACCAAACTATAGAACCTACTTTGGTAAAATATATATGTGAACATGTCTGAAGTATGACCTACCATACAAAAAAAGATTCATCAAAATCGATTAACAATTGGCGGAGTAAACCGGTACAAAAAAAACATACAGTCGATATGAGAAACTCCTCCTTTTTTGAAGTAATAAAACTGTAACAGGTCCAATTCTTCACATTGCGGATATTTTGATTTTGTTTGTAGGGCTATATTCGATCATCATCATCATTTATTTAAGAGCTAGGCTCTTGTTGGTGAAGCTATCGCCAAGCCGTTCTATCGTAAGCCAAGTAAATTTTATGAGAAAAAGAATGTATATCTCATATTAATTTTTTTGTTTTATTGATAAAGAAGAATTGTTTTTATGTTAATTAATACCTAGTAATTTCTTACAAATTATCTTTCTGTTTTTTAATTTTGTAATTTTTATATTATTTCCGGTGCAATACTTAAGTTAGCTGTGATTACCTTTAATTAAGTGAGCGCTAAGCATGTTTTTACTTTATTGTAATTTATCTTAAGTTTTTGGTGTGTCACTTGTTGGCGATCCTTATAAATAAATAAAACATAAATGTCTTTGACCTCTTGGTACGACATAACGTTAGCCTTCGTCTTTATCTGTTGCAGGTAACTTGTCTTTGGCCTTTCTCTGCCACGCTTTCCTTCGATCTTTATCTCTATGATATTTCGTATAAATGCGTCACGTCCTAGCAAATGGCCTAGCATGTTGCCCCTCCTATTTTCAATCGTACTTATAATCATTCGTTCTTTCTTTTTTCTCATACTTTCTTGTCATTTGTTGAAACCATTTCTGTGCAATTTATTCTCTCCATTCTCCCCAGCATCACATTTCAAATGTTTCCAGCCTTTCTTTGTCTCTTTGCGTCAGTCTCCACGTTTTACATGATATGTCTTGATGAACCTATATTATTATTATTATTCGACACTGAACCCAAAACTGTAGGTTATATATTATCTGCTTGTTTGTTTCTTGGCCGCGCATCACGCCGGAATTATTGTACTTACTACCATTTCCGAGCAGCAAACAAAACATCCATGTAATTGGGAACAAAAGCCGAACGGCAGGACCGATTTGAACGAGACTTTCACTGGCAGGTAGCTGATGCTATAATTAGTCATTTAGTCTGAATTTATTTTGAAAAATAATAAGGATTCCAAAACAAAATCTGAACGATTGAACTTACACTGGTACATAGCTGATGCTAAAAGGAGTAACGTAGGGTACTTTTATTATGGAAAAATAATTAGGGTTCCGCGCAAAAAAATAAACCCATGAAAAATATTCGTTCCATGTGTACGATTTCGAGGGTACAGCTACAGATTTTTTAAAATAACGGCGAACAAACATCGTCTTGTGGCCCCAGATTTAGATAAGAAAATCATCATTATATGTATTAAAATACGTGAAGGAAAATCTCTGTTTGTGAGCCGTGGTTGCCGTGTGGTACGAATGTTACTTGGTATTTCAGCGGCGCATGTTCGAATCCCACCGGTCTGTACTAATGAGTTTTTAGGGTTCCGTACCTTAAAAGAAAAAAAGGAACCCTTATAGGATCACTTTGTTGTCTGTCTGTCTGTCTGTGTGTCAAGATTTTTTATCTCAAGAATGCATGGATTTATCAAACTGAAATTAATTTGATATACCCGGGCCTATGGTCTCTTTCGGCTGCAAAATAATCAAAACTGTAAGAAGAAGAAAAGTTATGACCGTTTATGTCGCAAATTTTCGCATATTTTGCGATTTCACAAGGGAATTAAAACCTATAGGGTTCTTCCCGTTGAACTAGAATCATGAAATTTGGCAAGAAGTAGTGTCTTACATTACAAGTAAAGGTACAAATTTGAAAACCGTAAATATGTTGTATTTTTTAAATCCGAATTTACTAAAAAATATTCCTGAATTGCGCTGTTGAGAGTCACCGACGCACCTCAATTGAATTTCGTCTACTTTAAACTTACCTAGAAGTGAGTACGGAATCCTCGGTGCGCGAGTCCGACTCGCACTTGGCCGGTTTTTTTTACTTGACCACGGCTATCCTCTGTAGGTACATCACTATGAATATGTATTAAATACATTAAAATATATCTCATGTTTCTTGTTTCATACTATTTAGGGTGCCGTAGTCAACAAGGAACCCTTATAGTTTCGCTATGTACGTCCGTCTGTCTGTCTGTCTGTCCGCGGCTTAGCTTAGGATCTTAGCACTACAAAGCATGGATATACGCATTCATGACGCCGACGAAGTGGTAAAATAAAATTATGAAAAATTAGAAATTTGGGCTAGCTCCCATACTCCCATGATGGGGATGATTTATGTATCTCATTTGTCCCACGATGCCGGGTTAGGTCATTAGAACATATTGCGGGTTTGTGAAAACCATTTTTTGATTCAGTCACCCGTATGCGAAATAATGTTTATAAGGGCTTCCCTTTGATATTCCACGGCAATACTACCTATACTCGTATAACGAAATTAAAAGGAAAACTATGACAGCTAAGGAGACTACCAGTCTTGTTCACAAGTGTAAGGCTCTTGTTTTTCACATTCTTAGTGTGAAGATCGTAGCCTTGTATACTTAGATAATGCAAATGCCCTAACAGTGTCGCAGTAGGTGCTGTAACTAATTGGTTGTCTCATAACAGCCCTTGCGTTATATTTTGGTATTGAACGAAGACTATATTCTTCGTAACGTAGCTGGTTATCAATCGCTGTTGGATGGCTGCATGTGTCTACAGGCTCGCGGTGGTGGTCAAATGGATATTGTTTTATACAACTGTCGCTGTGAAATTAGATCTAACCGCAAAGTTAAGTTATCATGTAAACATAAACTCGTTCGTTTTTAGTACGGAGCCCTCGGTGTGCGAGTCCAACTCGCACTTGGCCAATTCTGTTATCAGTGTCCTGGTTCACTTTATATGCTTATAGTGAAAAGTTGTTATTTTTGTCAAAAAGACACTTCAATTGTATGTATGTATATCTAAACTAAACTCAAACGTCTTGTCTTGTCGGAGCGATTTGTAATGTTTCCTCCAAAAATTCTGAAATAGTATGGTTTCCTTTTTTGGATGGTCATTGTCCATAACTTTGAATAATCAAAGGTGCATGATATATTAATTGGGAATGACCAACAACATTATGTTAAGATCATTATCTCTCTGAATACCTGATTGTATACTCGTACTTTGTAAAATTGTTTTACATTTGTGTTTAATGTAGTCCTACAGGTCAGTCAACATTAAACGACGACCAATGTTGGGTATGATGGCATTATTGTATTGGTACCGACTTGAAGTATGCTATTCGTACCTAGTATATTATCTACTCTGAGATGGTATTTACATAAGTTGTTTTTTGTAAGGGTCATGTGTCTTTAGCCTACGTGTAGTGTAACTGACACTCCTCCAGTGCCGGGCAGCCGGGGCAGCCGGGGCGGCTGGGGGCTGGGGGCTGGGGGCTGGGGGCTGAGGATAGGGGCTATGGTGGATACACAATTAAAAATTGGGCTCGATCCTGCAATTTTTTATAAACTTATAAATTTCAACATTTTATAAAGGGCTCACGTCATCGTCGAACCGTGTCCGTCTATGATACGAGACAGATTTGCAGATGAATGGCTGATCCGAACTTCAGGCAGGACGTTCAGAGGGCCTTGATAGAGTGCTGTATTTGCAAAGGGCGTGAACGAAATCGCGTGTAGCTATATGTGCTAGTAGCTAGCTAGAGTATGATGGAGAGCATTTTGTTTCGTCATTAACTCGGCAAATAAGCATATCAAGCATATCTCTGGTGTTTCAGCATCCATATGCTACGGTAACCGCTTACCATCAGTTACCGCTTATCATTGTAGCATCAGGAGTAGGTATCACTAGTGCGTTGCCGACCCTAATTAAACCCTTTACACCCTTCATGTAGGACGCCATGCTGTAATCCCTTGGGAAAACACAACTTATGCTGTTTTAGCATCCACGGGAGGATGGTTAATTGGCTAAGCGGACATTTCGGTTCCGATGTATTATTATTAGCTCCCAGTGGATGGCGAGGCATCAATGTATTGTTCGGCTGTGTAACGTGGCGTGTGTGTGTGTGTGTGTGCAGGCGGCGCGCGCGGCGGGCATGGGCCGCGCGGCGCGGCGATGGCGGTGAGCTGCCCCGAGGTGATGTACGGCGCGTACTACCCCTACCTGTACGGCCGCGGCGCGCGCTCCTTCCACCACGCGCCGCACTTCCAGTACGACCGGGTCAGTTCGCGTTCCACCCTCCACCCATATTCACACAAGTACCTATATACTGTATACACACTATATATGAATTTGTGATTCAAATCATTTCATCTAAAACTAAAGGAAAACTAACCTAATATAAAAAAAAAGAAAAAAACACTTGTCCCAAATTGTTGTCACGCGGGGGGGTGCCAAGTAGGCTGGCAGCATTACCCCGCTGATTCAAATTATATTTAGGTTATTGAGCACGCGCAAATATCGATATACGGGTTCCGAGTGAGTACAAGTCAATCGATGTTTGTAGAGATACGCATGTAGGTAGAGTAAAGTACGATGATGTGAGTATGAGCAGTGGCCGTGCGCCGAGTGTTGCCGGCACCGGTCGGACCGGCCGGCCATATAGCACGCGCAAAAACCCTGCGCCCTGCGCCCGCGCAGCGCATGTCAATGACACGCAACGCACGCTGTGTAGTGAGTGCTCCTGCGCTTACCAGAGCCATGCCACCGGCCACCGCGGTCAACTGAACTACGCTACCAGTAACCTCAGATAGACGTATACCTACACCTAAGTTGTTTCACTCTTAGCTTTTCCATCACGAATTAAAAATATATAGAATTGCCATCTCGATTGACTTCTTCGCGTGTACTTAACTCGTTAGTTTGTGAATAAATGTGTCTCACAAATTGATCCGATCTTTGACTTCAGTCCACGTGGTGTCGTTCCTAAAGTGATACAATGTGCTGAAGTTGTAAGCATTCAATATGTTGGGTTATGTTCTAAATGGTTCTAAGTTCCCAATTAGACAAGCTGCCAGTGTTCGTTGCGGTCAGGATAGGTACAGGATTGTTGTGATGGTGCTGTGCGTTGTGTGCAGTTGAACGTGCAGAGTGGTGGCGGGGGCGGAGGCGGAGGCGGGGGCGGGGGCGGGGGCGCGGGCGAGGCGTACGGCGCGGGCGCGGCGGCCAGCTCGGGGTCGTCGGGCGCGCACTCGCCCGCCTCGCCGCCGCACGCGCACCTCGCGCCGCACGCGCACCGCCTGCGCGCCAAGGAGGAGGACCTGCGCGCACACAACGACGGTACACACACTATACACACTACACACACTATACACACTTGCACAAATCACAGGGCTCGCTTCCCTAGCTTCTAAGGCTAGGGTCTATCGTCTACCTATACCCGCCGCGGTTTTCCCTAAGGAGTACGGCATGGGGTTCTTCAAGAAGGGTGTGAAGAGATATCTGCAGAATCGGCATCACGTGAGTGATGCCCCTGGTGATGCAGGCGTCCATAGGCTACGGTCACCGTTTACCATAAGGAGGTATACTATACCGGGCTGTATGCTTGTTTGACATCTTAGTGGTATGAAATAAAAATAAAGGTACAGGCTCACATCCGCAGCCGACACTACATTACAACACCGACACTGAGCTATCCATCTGGGTGTGCTCCTGCTTGTCTGTGGTTTTTAAGCCGTGGTGGCCGTGTCGTGTGGTTATAGCAGCGGCCTGTCATCATATGGGCCCAGGTTCAAATACCGGCCCGTACTAATGAGTTTGGAGTCGCCCGACTGGGGACTGTACCTCCTCCTTACAGAAGACCGCAGTGAAATAACACTACTTTAATAATAGTGTTGTGTTTCTGCGGTAAGTAATGCTGCCAGTGCTCCACGAGGATACGCTGGGCTTGTAGTAATGCTGCCAGCACAGAGAGTTCTCATCAACAACAGGGTTGGCACCACGATAGTGGTATCCATGGTATTGCTAGCGGCGGCCGTATGCTTGTGTGCCAACGTAGTGGTATGCACAAAGTTAGTGTGTTGTGTGAGCGGTGCAGTGTGCAGTGTGCAGTGAGTGTCGCGGTCCGCAGGCGGCGGGTCGTCGGAGTCGGAGGGTGAGTGCGGCGGAGGCGCGCGTGCGCGGGCGCAGTACGTCAGCGCCAACTGCGTGGTGTTCACGCACTACTCGGGGGACGTGGCGGCCGTCGTCGACGAGCACTTCGCGCGAGCACTCTCCATCGACAAGCCCAAAGGTACTTCACACCGCGCCGGTGACAACCTGTCTACCAACTTGTCTTATAAAAGACATCAACGCGCTCAATAACCATGGACTATTAATTTGAGATTATGCATCCATATAAGACTCATTGCAAATATTATTATGTGTTAGTTAAATGTATGTAAACCATAAATGTGTGCTATGCCCTGGGTGGCGCTGAGCTTTGATCTTATGCCGACAGTCCCAGTCAGCTCAGCAATGTATATTAGCATCACCATGCTCACAACACCAGTGTTATTATATATATAACACAATGAAGTGGTATATATTAGTGGACAATACCTACTTGTGGACACAACAAACATAATACGATCGACGAACACTCTTGGCATACCAATGTTTTTTGTATTAGTTAATAATTGTGCCTTGTGTCGGAGAAGATAACAGTCTACCTGTATTTAGCAATATCACACAACATTAAGCAGCATCCTTACACCGTTCCACATTATGCTGGAGATATATTTTAGGGAGTTATCTGTAATTCTAATTATATCTCTAAATATGAAGTCCCGCATGCGTCTGTCTGTCTGTCTGTCTGAACGCGACAAACTCGAACACTGCCGAATTTTCATACGGTTTTAACTAAGGGACGAAGTGATTCTTAGGAATGTTCTAGTATGTATTCATTAAGGTTTTATGTTGGTGGATCGGACGAATGTGACGATGATCGTTGGAGATATATGATAAGTCAAGCCGCAGATAACAACTCGGCAGCAAGCGATCCCACACCGACACCCGCGGGACGGGACTGACGTTGTTTGTTTATGTAGCTATCTTAACTCTGTCATATATTTGCACGATTGGAAGTCAAATACATATTTACAACAAAATAGTCCAAGTGGGATGAACATCAGTTAGGTACCACATTTTAACCTAACCCACGTACGCTCGACGCAACAGATTGATACGACAGACAAATATATAGCCGTATAAGCTGTACTACCCGAGCGAAGCCGGGGCGGGTCGCTAGAATTTTAATATTTTTTCAAGTTAGTTTCCTTCCCATACTGCTTAGTTGGGTAGTGAAATTCCTCTGACGGGGCTCCCTAGTGAGGACAATACAGGGTTGTTCCAGGACAGTATACTGCGGGCCCTGTATAACACGTGCACTCACCACTGCGCCGCCTTAGTGTTTGTAACTCTAGTGCTCTGTGAAGCGAATAACACACACAAAGGCTGTAATATAGAAACGACCAGGAATAAACGGCAACCCTAAGTAGCTTGGGATAAGGGCAGGAGGATGTTTTATGTAATTGTATTTACCAGGTGTTTCACGGTTTGGCTCACAATGTAACATAATAACTACTGTAATAGTGCATATATATAATACGTGTCCCACCCTGTCCTGTTAGTTTCCACATCGCGTATAACGGGGAAGGCAAGTGCTCGGGGCCGCCGCGCGCCGCACCAGCGAACCGCGGCCACTAGATAAATCAGTGGCGACGAGCCCGGCCTTAATTAAACTCCGTGTTTAATTACGAACCGAGAGCCTCCGACCTATCCCCCCGCCACCCCGCCACCCCGTCCCTTCGCCCCTATTCTCTGTCTATTATATGTACTCACTCTTCTACCAGGTCCCGGTCCATCTTTGCGCACTTCATTTGCTTACCTATTGTGAAGAACTCCACTCAGCAACCGGCGCGGCGGCTCATTGAGTGCGCTCAGTCCTATTGTGCGCTTTGCATTCAGCGGAAGGCTTCATACTTTACATTTGATAAGCTACTCGTATGATAAGCGGGCGTTGAGTGCCGATGCCGCGCCGGGCGCACGATGGAAGGCGCACACCTACCCAAAAACTGGGGCAAATTATATATTCCCTGCGAGCTGCAGGCCCGGCTCAGGGCATAGCAGCGCAGCTGCGATTACACAGAAAAAATACAGACCATTAGAAATACTTAAAGGATGGTCGAAAGGAGCCGCGCGACAAAAACACATAACGCCGAAGTATTCGCGAAGGGTCGGCGCGCTTTGTGCGGCGCGCCGCCGCCGCTCCTAACCGCTGCTCCACCCGCGGATACCGACACACACACACACACACACACTGACACTATAGTATATACTCGCTAACTTGTCTATAGTGTTAGTTGTGACACAAATATTCGTTAATCCAATCATTCTGGCCTATTAGGTATTTTGTGACGTATGTTTATAGGATGCGGTGAACGGGCGCGCTACTTTAGGCTAGACGAAATCTACCTCACTTATCTGTCTGTCACATGGCACCCATCTACAATAACACAAGTTATTGTAGAACATCCATGAAGTACTCTCTGATTATATAATCAAAGGTAGTACTGTACTAGCACCATGATAGCGAGCTCCACATCGGAGCGCGATCACGAGCAAATATTCCAGAGTCATGCGCTTATGGCGTCGCGGGAGCACTTTGTCAATGGAAGTCGGAGACGAGACAAAGACGCGTCGCATATTATTCAACAAATTTATAATGAAATGTTGTCACATTCCGGTTATGTTGATGCGAGGCGGGGTCGGCGGCGGCCGCTCCGGGACCACTCTCTTGTCATTGTGGTCGGGAGTCGGGAGCGAGCACTGGCTCGATAGGTTTCCTCGTGAGATGCTATCTGTGCTCTCAACGGCGTCAACTGGCCGCTGCTTGTACCTATACCTGTTTATTTTGTGCCTCGTTTAGATTGTGTTGGACCTGCATATTATTCACCTCACGGCATTCATATATTCGGATTGTAACGTCGCAGGCTATCGCGTGTTGTTGTAATATGAGTATTTGCTAATTTAGACATCAACGAGCTCCAGTACTACAGTACGTGCAACGAGCATGTTGTTTTGTGACGATGGATCATTCATGTTACAGTAGAAGGCGGTGCGCTACCCATATATATTAAAACTATGAGTAAACAAAAATAAAGATAATTGTAAAATGCTTACAAATAAACATTACATTTGAACGCGACAATAACACGTCATTCACGTCACAATGTCACGAGACAATTCCATCGTCAATTGAATGAGCTATCAGTTAACAGACTTGTATCAGATTTGTTCAGTGCATTGTCTATGTGTGTCGTGTCGATGTCGTTTACCAAGCGGGTGATCAGGTGATCGCTCGTCCGTCTCATCGGCCCGCAGTACTGGCAAGTGTTAAGTATGTACTGACACAATCTAGATACAGTGTATATAGATTACTCTTTAGTACTACCTCTACCTCAATACCACTACATTGCAAACTGACGAGAGTGATCAATGTCTAAATATCAGATTACCAGGAAAGATTAAAGCAGAAATGATCAAAATAACATTACCAGGAAACCTTTATACTTGTAACCGCTAATGGCACCGGGCTGGGCTACTTGCATGGTGAGGGGACTCTGCTCCGTTCAATTATTATTGCGATCAAATCAATTCAAAGTCATTGTAATTGGATTACACTTACAGTACTTTCAATCTTCAGAATCTATCGTGGCATTTGAAGAGTCGTTTTTGCTGAGAAGAATCCGGCAAGGAATGCAGCAATGACTATTTAAAAATAATATAGAACTAGCAACCCGGCTGGTGTCGTCCGGGTAGCAGAGGGTGTATGTCTACAATGTGTTCTGTCGTGGTTGACATCAGCCGGTGGCCGGTGGCCGGTGGCCGGTGGCCGGTGGCCGGTGGCGCCGAGCATGTGTGGTTCAGATTAAAAAGTAACTAATGTTCATCACACTAGAGTATTTTAAAAGTGCATATTTTATTTCCAATTCCGCAAATATTTGAAATGTAAAAAATATATATACTTAAACAACTGGTAACGTATTAAAATCCGTTCCGTATTTTTTGCTATCAGATAGACAGACTGACGCTACCAGATTTAATTTTTCATTATTATATTTAGAGATTATTGCATTAGAGATATTGATCGTGCAGTACACTGTACGTACGGTATTGGCGTGGTGGTGTATTGGTGTGGTGGTGTGTGCAGAGAGCGTGCCGCTGGGGTCGCGCAACCTGCCCGCGTCGTTCTTCAACGCGGCGGCGGGCGCGCCGGGCGCATGCGCCGGGGTCGACCTCTACGACTACGACCCCTGGCACCAGCACTACCCGGGGTAGACACCCTCTCTTCTCTCTATCTATCTACACACTACTTGCCATAATGTGCACTTGCCTGAGCCCCAACTCTTCTGATATTCTGTAGCCAAATTGTAATAAATTGACTCTTATAGATTTGTTATATAATAGGTCCCTACCTCCCAGCCTCATTATTTTGTTATGTCCGTATGTTTCGGTTTTGACGGTATTCCAAATAGATAAATTTTGTAAACCAGTGGAGTACAGCTGTTGGCCAGCTTGAGGTGGGTAGAGTAGTGTAGTATGTGCAGTGTGGGTGTGCGCAGGTACGGGCACGCGGCGCACCGGCACGCGGCGGAGTACCACGCGGCGGCGCAGGCGCACCACAACATGGCGGCCGCGGCGGGCTACGGCGGGCTACTGCTGGGCCGCGGCGCGCTGCACCCGCAGTACAAGCCCGTGGACTGGCCCGCGCAACACGCGCCGCACCACCTGGACCCCGCCGCCTGCTCGCCCTACTACCCGCCCGTGCCCGGTCAGTGCCGCTCACACCCCACCACACCACCACCACTCCACATAACCTCGAGCACACACTATATAGCCCCATACTTACCCATCACTAGCATCTTATATTTAGTATCTATACTTACCCATAATAAAACTGTAGCAGGTCCAATTCTGACACTGAAGGGATTTTCCAATTTTTTTTTGTAGAACAATCTATATTCGACACTGCACCCGAATCAGCGAATCTGTAAAATTTTTCATTTCTGTCTGTTTGTCTGTTTCTTGGCCGCGTATCAAGCCGATAACTACTGAATGGATTCCAATGAAACTTGGCACGAGGTAACACATACTTAGGGTAGTTTTTATCCCGAAATTCAACACGGTTTCCCTGAGATAGGGGATAAAAGTCAACATGTGTACTTGGCTGTAACTCCGAAACGGCTGGACCGATTTGAACGGAACTACTACTAGCAAGTAGCTGATTTTACTAAGCGTAACTTTGGGCTACATTTATTTTGGAAAAAAGAATTCACTTTCTGCGCAGCAAATAAAAACACATTAAATTGTGAACAAAATCCGAATGGCAAAACCTTGCACTGGCAGGGAACTGATGCTATAAGACGTAACTTAGGCTTCATTTAGTTAGGAAAAATAATTAAGGTACCGCGCAAAAAAAATTAAACCCATGTTAAAAACGCGTACGAAGTCACGGGCACAGCTAGTGCACAATAAGTGTTGCCTTGACGTAATTCATTGACTTTCGCAACGCTGAGCCTCTTCAAAGGTGATATGAATGTATCCTGGATCTGGATCTTAGCCAGTCGATTAGGAAAACCTTCCTTAGGAAGGGTTAGAACAAAACTTTTCCTATAAACTGGGCCGTGACCCGTACTCAGAATCTAAATCAGACCAATAACAGTAAATGATGAAGCATAGTCGTGATGTAGAGTTAGTGCTGAAGTGAACGTAGCGAAGGAATGCGAGGGATGCGCCGCTTTAATGACAATATATTTCCTGTTGGCGGGCGAGGCTGGCGGCGGGGCGGCGGGGGCGGCCGACACATGTATATATTTTAATTTTCAAAGAAATTCCACAAGCGCAGACATTTTAATTGTGATGATTTAAGCGTTTATTCGAGTGACAAAACAAAGCATTCCACCTTTGTGGCTCCCGACCCGGCTCATAGAGCCACCGCCGCCGCAGGTGCCGGCTCTGCGCGAGGGAAACATCGCGTCGCGTGATACATCACAGTTCTCGGCATGCAATTAGCACGTAGTTCAAACTAAGGATAGACAGCCACCGCTGGCCAGCCGGCCCACTGACTGTTGAGGATGGAGTAACAATAGCGGCGGCGGTAGTCAGCGGCCGAAAGAGCTCCCAGCGCTAGTGGAGCTAAGAGCGGAGGGCTTCCCTAATGACGACGATTAAAATTAATTTGAGCGGCGAGGGGCCGCGGCCGCGCCCGTCTCGAACACAAATTAAATTCTTCACTCGCGATCTGTCCCTCCCCCCCCTCTCGCCCTCCCCGCCCCGCCCCCGCCCCCCTCTGCTCCGCTGTACTCCCCATTGTCTCAGCGATCGCTCCCATCCACTTGATTGATAACATTTTCGATGGAGGTATTGCTAGGGGACCCCTTCTACACTGTGGTTATCTATCCAGCAATCAGTAACTCTCTTAAATATGTTTATACTTACGCGTATTTTTTTTTAATGGAAAGTGCTTTATGATGGATCTATTTCATTCGTGGTCATGGTCTCCCTATTGCTATTCATGGAACAGTTGGTCCATACAGTATTTGTACGCTACAGTGCGTTTCAGGTTCAAACCAACCGACCCCAGTAATGATAACATACGCCCTGCACTACCTCGGTACTCTGCGAGCAGAATATGTCACACCAAGGCACGATGATGATAAATTTATGTATTTTTTTGTTCTGCCTTATTTAATAAACTAAAAGAAAGAGCCGTGGTTACCTTATGGTATGAAGCTTTACCTGCTATTCTAGTGAAGCAAGTTCGAATCCCACCGGTCTGTAGCCATGAGTTTATCGTGATTAGTCTTCACGGCGAGGGAAAACATCGTGAGGAAACCTGCACACGTCTGGGTCAGAATTCAAGGACGTATGTAGTGCCTAAGAGACGGCGACGGACTCACCATCTTATTAGTTACGTTGAGTACACCTTTGATGATAGCACCAAATTATCTTCAGTAAAAAGTTGGTGTTGTAACACCTCTACCTGCCTACCTCCTTGGGGAACATATATTAGGTCCTTACATATGAAATTGGCGTTTTTCGTACTGGCCACTTTAATCACGAATTTCTCCTCTTTGGTAAGGAATTCCAAATTCAAATTTGTACAGCTATAGACTCATGTATTTGTGCTTCGATGATCGTCATTCATTTGTTGTTTTTCTTCTGTTTTTTTCTGTTTGCGTCACTCATTTTACAAAATGGAAAACCTTAAATATCGCATTATTTACGAGTACGAGTTCCGCCGTGGCACTAGTGCTGCGGAAACAACTCGAAGGGTGAATGATGTGTATGGCGGTCGTGTTGCAAAAGAAAACACAGTTCGTTTTTGGTTCCAACGTTTTCGTTCTGGAAATTTCGACCTGCAGAACAAGCCCCGTGGACGGCCTGAGACTCAAGTTGATAATGAAGAGTTGAAGGCTATTGTGGAAGCGGATCCATCGCAAACCACGTCCGAGTTAGCTGCAGGCTGCAATGTTAGTGATAAAACTGTTTTAATTCACTTGAAGCAAATTGGGAAGATTAAAAAGCTTGAAAGGTGGGTACCTCACGAATTGACTGAAACAAACCGGCAAACGCGCGTCGACTGCTGCGTTACATTACTAAACCGGCACAATAATGAAGGTATTTTAAACCGAATCATTACCTGTGATGAAAAATGGGTTCTTAACGATAATCGGAAGCGCTCAGCGCAATGGTTAGATCCTGGCAGGCCAGCCAAATCCTGCCCCAAGCGAAAATTAACCCCAAAAAAGTTACTTGTAAGCGTTTGGTGGACTAGTGCCGGTATTGTTCATTACAGTTTTTTCAAATCTGGCCAGACTATTACGGCTGATGTCTATTGTCAGGAATTGCAAACCATGATGGAAAAGCTAGCGGCTAAACAACCTAGGCTGGTCAATCGCTCCACGCCACTGCTGCTTCACGACAACGCTAGACCACACACTGCGCTACAGACGGCTACTAAATTAGAAGAGCTTCAATTGGAAAGTCTAAGACATCCTCCGTACTCCCCGGACCTTGCTCCAACAGATTACCATTTTTTTCGAAATTTGGATAACTTCTTGCAAGGGAAAAAATTCAACTCCGATGGGGCAGTCCAAATCGCCTTCAAAGATTTTATTGATTCCCGTCCGACTGGTTTTTTTAGTAAAGGGATCAATGAACTACCTATGAGATGGCAAAAGTGCATAGAAAATAATGGTTCATACTTTGATTAATTAAATATATTATATTAAAAAATATTCGACTTTTTGTTCCTCCCATACAAAACGCCAATTTCATATGTAAGGACCTAATATTATACTGGCAGCACTAGGTTTCTCTTCACAACACAACTTCATTTTTATATCCGTAAAACATGTATAAAATACCGCTGTAAATGAATTCATTTCATTATTGAATATTTTTCAAAGTGTTAATTGTTCATGATATGTTTTGATATCTTGAACGTAGATTTTTGATATATATGACTAGCTTTTTCCCTGCGACTCCCTCGCTCGCGTAGCAATATACTATTGCCCGTTTTCCCGTAGGAATGAAGCATTTTTTTTCCTGCGGTAAAAAGAAGCCATGTTCATCAGGGATAATGTCAGCGTTTAAGAATTTTTCAAATCGGCAGTAGTTTCGGAGCCTATTAAACACAAACTAGCAAATCTTTCCTCTGTATGAAGTAGTGTAGTTATGACTGCATCATAACAACACATAATATATGTTTACTTTACTTTATTTGAAATCAAAATGGGTTCTTAATATCATAAAAAATATACATATTAATAGATGAACATATCGTTGTAAATTGTATATCACAGAATACGAGTAATGGAGCTCAGTACGCAGCACCCACCAGATGACATTG
This sequence comes from Falcaria lacertinaria, assembly GCA_951449985.1. Classification (NCBI taxonomy): domain Eukaryota; kingdom Metazoa; phylum Arthropoda; class Insecta; order Lepidoptera; family Drepanidae; genus Falcaria; species Falcaria lacertinaria. The sequence goes on along the minus strand of OX602113.1, from coordinate 11,863,502 downwards.
ATCGCACAACAGATATCAATGTTTATTTGAATGTTAAAGTAATTGGTCATGTTTCACCACGACGTCCACGACGTCCACGACGTCCACGACGTCCACGACGTCCACGACGTCCACGACGTCCACGACGTCCACGACGTCCACGACGTCCACGACGCGAATAATAATGTTCTCGTGGATGTGTTCCATGGATGTGTAGTAGAGTCCGTACTCCGGAGGGCGCGCGGGCGGCGCAAGGCGGACCTACTGTCATATATGTGCGCATTCATATATACCTACAGCTTGCAGCCACAACACGATATGATTGTATCGTCAAATGATTGCGGATATACTGAGGAATGGTCACCTGTTGTTGTAACTACAACGTTGAGGAACATACTCCTAGTTGTAGTTATATATAACCTTGCTAAACTATCCTAATACACTCAATAATAATTGAAACTTAAGTGTTTCGCGTCAACTGACTCACGTGCATTGCCCCTAAGAATTGATAACTTAGCGCTCTACGCTAGTCATTACATTTATTATTTAATTGTAAATCCAGTTAGTTCTCGTTCATCAGTCAACAAGCCATCGCGGCTCACATCATTTGATAAGTTACCTAAGTTCTAGTAATCATATCAGTTAAAGGTTAATTTATAGTTTTTCTGATATATACAGCTTAGTTACTTTCCACACTGAACACTTTTAGTAGTCGAATGAAATTTGAACCGCCTCCGATAATATCGATCACCGTACGAATATTTTGATCGGTGATTCTTTAATAATGATTCTCTGAAACTATAATAAATAAATATGAGAAGAACAAAGATGGTTTTCAATGGCAATAATAGCTAGTAGTGCCCGAGCAGGCCGGCACTAGCGAGGGGAGAGGCTCTAGAGCCGGGGCCGGCATTCCGCGGACACTGCCTCGCTCAGTCCGTGACGTCACCGTCGCTCGTCTCGGTGCCTGCAGTATGTGGCTACTGGGTTCTACCCTCGCGTCGTATTTACATACTATGTAGGTGTGGTTGTATGTGTGTACGGCGGCCGGGACGTGTGGCGTGCCATGCCGGGGTGGACCGGAGACATATTGTAGTCGGGTCGCGGGTGACATCCAGGGCGGCGCGGGGGGTGGGGGGAGGCGACGGGGGGAGGGGGGGATACTCGGGGTACGCGGCCGTTGCTTTATTGACAAATAGCACGCGAACCACACGACACGATGCCACAAGCACACAACGTCCTCGACTTCGAACGGAACCGTGTAACCTAGTATAGGTATACTAAACTGCATTTGAACAATAACAATACAGGTAGTTAATTACTACATTGAATGATGAAGTAACTTATTATTATCTCAGACCCAAAAATACGTAGAGCGCTGCCATCTCTAAAAATAAAATAGGCGGACCCACCTGTCAAAAAAGCCGGACATAAGTAAAATTAAGGTTGTTGACAAAATACATCGTATAAAACACATATTTAAAAGCCGGACTTTTAAATTCCAAGGACGGTCGTCAAAAGAAGATATTTTTGACAAAAAAAATATACCACATCTTTGTACTTATATACAAAAGAAGAAACTGACTGACTGACATATCAACGCACAGCCTAAACGGCTGGGGTTTGAAATTTTAAATTTTGACAGTAGCTACCTTTTGTGACATATGCATTCACTAAGGAAGGAAATACCACCCCAAAGGGGGTAAAATAGGGGATGAAAGTTTAAGAAAATCCGTCCTTTTTGAAGTTTAACGCACGAAAATTGGTTATTGGCCTTTCGGTTGAAAATAAATAAATACGTATTTGTGAATTTTTGGGAATTCCACCACTAGCGGGTAAAATAAGGGATGAAAGTTTTGAATAAAAATCCGTCATTTTTGAAGTAAAATCCATAAAAATAGGTAGCAGTGGGCAAAAGCTCTCATGCAGAACTTTAGATATAGGTACATGTTGTCTTACTCTACCATGTTCGCTCTACCACGCGTGCAAAGTCTTACTATAATTACTAAAGGCGTACTTTATAAGACTTTTTTTATAAACGTTTAAATTTTTAAGTGAGTCTTGATCGTCCGCCGCTGGTGATCGTGTGACGTCACATTAATTTGAATGTTGCGCCCTCTAGAGGACATTAAGTGACAAACTAAAAAAAATATTTTAATGGCGCCGTGTTTGGTATCAAATATAAGGGCCTTAATAAGTAAATTTATAAAATACAAACATTATTAGCTGTTGCTTGCGACTTTGCTTGCATGCACGTGATGATTGTGAATAATTCCACAATCACCCCTCATATTCCTTATCACGGGATTCTAGCCCCAAAATAATTACATAAAAAGTAAGTTCTAAAACTAGAACCCGACTACGTCAAATCAAGTAGACGAATTTTATTTTTGTAACTTACCTTTAGTATAATTAAGATCTACGGATACGTTCGTTCATATTAAATATCTCTGCTCATCATCTTATTGTAACTATCGATACAACATTCTGCAGGATGTACAGGGCAGTATACCTACTGTCAGCTGGATAATCAAAATGGAATGTAATGTATGTAGTAAGTAGATAGATATTAAATTTAGATGTTGTGGAACCTACTGTCCATAACAATTTTGAAACAATTTAGGCCATGTTTGGTGAGGTGGCGGCGGCGATGCGAACTGAGCGGGTGGGCAGAGTGAATAAGCGTAGTGTCCAGCCAGTGCAGGGTGGAGTAGCGAGGCGGCGGGCTGCGGGCCGGCCAATGGCGACTGACCGCCGCCCCGCCGCCCCCGCCCCCGCCCCCGCCTCCGCCCCCGCCCCCGCCGGTCGATACCCCGCCTGCCCGCCGCCACCCGCGCCCACTAAATCACCGGCCCTGTGTCAATTATCGGCCGCCGGCCCCGCGCCCGCAGCAATTACCTCGCATCATAGCCGCTTCCTTAATAATTTCAGATGTCCGATATGCCTTTACTATACGTTAAAATTATTTTAATATACTCTTTGCAATGTTTGGGAAATCAGAATTTACATACATACAATGGTACTTACTACCCATACATACCCAATCTCACCTTTCCGGGTGTATAGGCAGAGAGTAAGAGCACTTCTCTTGCTTCTTCGACATTCATCAATCTTTTCATACCTGTCCTCCGCTGGATCCGAGTACTCTGTACCTTTCTGTCTCTGTTATTTTATTTTACACGACTACGGCGAAGCAAAAAGGAGGGTTATATCTAGCTAGTTAGAGCTTAGTCTTTCATGGCATCCTTCCTGACATTCACATTATGTATGTACCTTTTTGTCAGTCTTTCATCACTCATTCGTTTTATATGTCGACATAAAATACAAATGATATATTTGCGCACCTCCGAGTGGCCGGGCAATGAGTGTGTGTACCGAGTATAGTTTTATGTATCCAGTTGTAGATAGAGGCAGCGTCGGTGGGCGCGGGCCGAGTGGCGCGGCGATGGTATCGCTCGCGGACGAGGCATCATTTATAACAATCAGCCGCTGACCCGGCGGCGACCCGCGCCATCGCACTGCTTTCTGATGAATCATTTATCTGTGCGCTCTAAAATATCGCTCTGTCACAAACTGTTACCGTAACCAACACAGTTGACTAGCGTTCTTATTGTAAAAGTATCATTCAATTCTGATTGACCTTAATAAACAAGCAACACAGGTCCTAACCGTGAGCCTTGCGGTACTCCAGCTGGATGTAGAATTATGAATGAAAGATTAGTATGACTATAGTGAAGCTAAACGGCCACTATGTTTGATTCTAAAGTTATATGTTCTTTCGTTCATAGTTAAAGTTGTTGATTGCGTTATAGAACACATTTGTGTGTAGAGGCAGATATGTGATGTAGTGTTGTGTGCAGGTCTGGAGGCGCAGGTGCAGGACACGTCCAAGGACCTGTACTGGTTCTGAGAGGAGCGCGGCGAGCGGCGGCCGCCCGCCACCAGCCCGGCGGCGGACTGTGCCTGACTATGCGGGCCGTGCCTGACTGTGTGGGCTGCGCCTGACTGTACGGGCAGTGCCTGACTATGTGGGCCGTGCCTGACTGTGCGGGCCGTGCCTGACTGTGTGGGCCGTGCCTGACTGTGCGGGCCGTGCCTGACTGTGCGGGACCGCGCTTGACTGGGTCTGACTGTGTGCAGGACTGCACGCGCGGCAGCCGCTGCGTGGCCGCTACGACCAGTCATAGTGTTAGTGATAGTGTCAGTGATAGTGTTAATAGGTGAGGCAGGCCGGGGCGCGCTACCATACGATGTAACTGCTACTAGCAGCATTCTTAATTTTGGACAGTGTCAGTCAGCGGAAACTACAAAATTAGTGTATTAGATAACAATATAGTTACAATCGCTCTGTCCGTCTGTATGAGTGACGGGCTCGCAGCCCGGCGAGATGGTAGCTATGCTCACTATCGCGCACAGGTACTGGTTGCAGGCGGCGGTAGACCGATGTATGTATTATGTGTAAATATGTATACCTAAGCACACTGTGTATGTATGTACTAGCGAGTAATGTTAGCTGTAAACAATGCATTGTAAATATGCAGGTAGGTGCACATATTATGTTGGTACACAGTTTTATAAATTGATGCCGGTAATCTACATGCTCCTAAAGACAGTACATTCAAATGTTTATAGATGGTTCATTTTTATTTTGATTATTGGTTTTTAAATTAATTCGTTACACTCGTAGTAAGTTAAAACAGCGGTGACCGCACTAGTGCTACTCTATTAAATGTGCATGTATGTCGCTATCAATTCGGCGCCGAGTAGTTATCGGTATCATTACAATAATTCTGTAGAGTGTAGTAACATTTGTGAGCCATTGTAGATATATTATAATGTATGTGTGGGAGCGGGCGCACGCATGCTGTCCTGCTCTCGTGACGTCAGGCTCCGGCGCTCGGAGCAGCATCTCCCGCGAGTGTATCAGCTCAGCGCGGACTGCACGCCGCTCTAACAAACATAATGTGGCCCTATTTTTAACCCCCGACGCTAATTAAGGGGTGTTATAAGTTTAACATAATTATATCTATGTCTGTCTGTGAAATCATAGCTCCTAAACGGAAGCACCGATATAGATTTTGTTAGAAAGGTAACTACTATCAAAGGAGTTCTTTGCTATAGTTTAAGAAAATCTGTCTAACACAGGCTCAGTGGACAGCCGCCAGCCGACGGTCATATCAGCCTAGTTGGCTTGCGCCCGATAGAGATACAAGCATTAGGCGAATATGTTTAAAAATGTTGTGAATGTGCGATGTTCCGCGCTGCAGTAGCCGCAGTAATCATTGTAAAGGTTCTCTGCGGGATCACACTCGCAGGATGTGCTCGGGCTGAGCTGATACCGAGCCAGCTGGATGTATTTCACCAAAATATATTGTAGTAGAGCGACTCATTTGTAATCGATACACATCTAAGAAAATCATTGAATATGTAATAGTTGGTATTGTACAATACATTGGGATTGCAAATAATTATTCAGTTAATAATTGAGGGAACTATATGAATATCGCGACATGTCTGGCTCGCAAGCCGTGTGCTACACGTAGATAGAAGAACTTAAATATAAATTCCATAATCTACTGTGATTGTTTCAAATGTGTTGTTTTATTGAGTCCGCCCTACACCATCCTCCGCGTGCGCGTGCGCCGGAGGGCGGCCCTCGGCCGGGAGTGTCGTCTCGCGCCAGCAGCCGCCGCGCAGGGGGCTGGCCGCGAACACTTCCATTACCAGGAGAGTGCAGACGGTCTCTCGATCCGTCACGCGCCACTAACGTCGCTTGCGCACAGACACTGCGCAGCTCACTACTAACTACTTGTGGTTACACCAATTTCAACCAGTAGGGCTAGTTATAATTAAATAGAGGCACTGGCAGTTCTAAACTAAGTGCATTTATGCAATTTGCAGGAAAAAAAAAACTATGAGTTTTCCAGCAGACGTGTGCAGTAAGTACCTACTAGTAAATACATTTTCAGACTTTTTTGGATAATATGTTTAATTATCAGCTCCCGCCGTTTTATATCAAACATTTGTTGACCTCCAGTACCTAGATGATATAATACTTACGTATGTAAACAAATATACTTGAACCGGCTTGTAATAAACTTATCGTATCGACTTGGAACTTTGCAGTTATTGTATTGTTATTAAAATTATATACAATTTTACTACCAATACCAATACCAATAATTAGGTACCTTCAATCTGAACCGCGCCAGGAGATGCCAAACGGCCAGGTGACATAGCGACACTTCACTGGTAAATAAGGGCTCTTCGAGTCTGGACTCATTTGGTTCATTGCAATTGGTAATTTAAAACCAAAACTATTAATGTCCAATCGCATGCGTGGTGATGTGTGAGTAGTGGCGGAGCAACGTGGCTCCCGGCGGCTCCCCGTGCTGAGTCGAGGCCGAGGCGCGCCTCACTACACGTCCACGTCCACAGCTGCGACCGGGACCACGACCCGGCCAGTGTGTGGCAATATTGCAATATTGTTATTTGTAAAGCAATAAAAGTGTTAACGAGCGGGCTGTGGACGAGGCCGGGCAGCCGCGATGGATGCCGCGCGTCTAGCTGCCTATAACGGTATTGTAAAGTAAATCTTTATTATCACTAAGCACTGACAAAGTAACAACGCGTCACTTTTACGCGCTGATAAACTGCAAAAGACGTCGGATGTGATTAATACTTGACTTATTTGATTGAAGTATATTGTGAACCTGTCTGGTCGTGAGTTGGTCATATCCGCGAGTGGACGGGCATCGTAAGTGCGGAACCACTTTTTCGGTTGGCGCGAGACCGGAATGGATTCGCGGAGCTGACGGCCGCCTCCTGCGCAGGACAGGCTCTACAAGAACATAACCTGTTTACTATCTAGTGATGTCATCATATCATGAAAATAACATTACATTGGAAATTTAGGATTAAAATAATTAAATTAAGAACAAACTTGTCCGTCCAGTGTGATAATGTGCTGATATGTCTCGCACATGGAATAGGTACCTACTTGCACAAACATCGTAATACTAGCAGCTGACTTTCAATCAACATTTGATGGTAGAACTTTGATTAAAGGATTGAAGCTATTCCTATCTCGGTAGAGCGCGTTTTAATATTGTTGTCTGGCTACACTATTCAAATTGGTTAACGGAAAATATACAACGTTTTTATCCAAGGTAGGCATTGTTTAGTCTCTGCTATCCGTGCGGAGGAAAACTCTGTGACAAATTTACAATTAGCAAAATGAATACATATTTTGAAATTTTTATTTATATGTGTTAATTCGCCACAATTCTAGTTTATGTAACTAGAATTGTGGCGAATTAACACATACTTTTTTCGTGACCAATATGCTTTGTGAAGAATGTACAACAACCCTTATTATCACTATTACCTTTTTAACTACGAATACCTGCTATGACAACGAGGAGGTATCCCCTTCCAGTGAACCGAGGTATCTATTGTCACTTTAGGCACTAGTCCTTCCTTACAGACTCCCACGTATGGTTCGCTATTATTGGTGAGTTGGTTATTAGTAAGTATACGTCGTGTATGTATCGTAGTGTCGGTAGTGTCGGTAGTGTGAGCACATTAATCTCCTCGTTCAATAGCATGCGCGGCGGCGGCGGCGGCGGCGGCGCGGGCGATAACTCTATCCGTAAACCAACTAATGTGTTGTTCTAAAACGGTACCATTGTGCTCTTGTATTATTTTTAAGAGACCGCGCTCGTAAAATGGCAGTTAATCAATCCGGGATTTGAGTGCGATCGCCTGCCCGGATTAAAATAAACAATAGGCGGAGTAGTGTGGAGTGCGGCCGCGGAAATAGCGCCATTAGAGCGATGTTTGTAAACACCAGGCCGCCGCGCTCTGCCACAATACTATCTATACCCACACTCACCACTCACCACACACAATGTCCTCGACGCGACGGACGCGACGGACGCTTTTGGACACATTCCTCGCTATCGCAGCCTAACTAAACATGATGCACACTAATAAAAACGCGGCTCGTCTCGCGTACCAAGAAATTTGTCGCGACACTTAATTTATGCTAATGGATTGTTAATGGCGACATAAATATTATAATGAGTATCGGTTACATCTGTCAGGCGGAGGTGGCGAGGCTTGCGCTCACGAATCAAGACAAACGATTCGAGCGAGCGGCAGGCGAGTCCCGGAGGAGCAATCGCGCGCCCGGGACCCGGGACTACCGGGCGGAAAGTGACTCGTGCGCAGGCTCGGGCACTACACAAACAGCTGCGGCCGCCGCTCCACATACTAGTACTACACTAGTCTAGGACATCCTTAAGCCTATAACAGACCAATATGCCCATATAAAACATACAATAAGAATGATTATGAGTAATTGAGTTTTGCATTGCAATGTGCCAGGCATCAATACTCTGCACGAGAATAAACAAAATATAATATATATAGTTGTAGGTACTTACCTATTATATTTTAGAGACAAAACTATTGTTATTGTTACTAAAGGAATGTCGATGATACTTTGTAAGCGTAGTGGTCATTGTGGATGCTGTTGGCAAGTGTAGTAGGGCCAGTGTAGTACTTCGGGCGTAGTGCCCGGGTGAGCCCTGAGGGTCGAGGGTACCATTCACGACAATTGTTGTATTTGTGACCAATTAATAAACAAAACAAACTATACATAGGTACCTACCTATATGGCTCCATTCTTTTAAATAAGTGTCGAAAGCCAGTACCTACGGCAGGAACAATGTGGCATGCTGTCATAATACTTACTTTTTAAAATGTTCTAGTAATTATTAGAGACGAGATTGTTCGTGATTGTGAGGTATTGTCAAATGATAGAGAGCACACACTACAGAAGCATGCAAATAAAATAAAACTCGAGTGTAAACAAAAATGGTAAGAGTGTTGGCCGCTGGGCGCGGAATTGCGCGCCGCGTGGGAACCGGCGACGCTCGCCGCGTGCCTGCCTGCCTACCGACATACTTCACATTATAATATTGATCATTATTTGTATCAAATATTCGACGTGTCCTAACCATTGTTTACCAACTATACACGGTACCTACCTAACTCAACTGCAGCTGTCAACTAGGCCAGTAGTACCAGTAGTGTTGTTGGCGTCTCTTGGCGAGTCCTATACGATGCGGTGCTCGAACTGTGTGCACTACTCAAAACATTCTGATTATAAAAATGTTTCAATTTTCCAGTATATGGGACCCGCTGTGTATAGTGTCGACGCGATGGATATAGCGCGGTCACCACGGCCGCCACTCGAAGCTACTGAACAAGCCCCGAGTGCCACAAGCAGTATCATACATATATAATGCTGAGTGCTGCGGGCAGCGACGGCTGATGGACTGCGGCCAATACAATACATTACTGTCATCAATCAATCAATGAAACAAACTATTGCATTAGGTGTACAGTCCGCCGTCCTCGCATGTGGAATATGTCGAGTCCATAAAATGTTGCCATGACCACCTGTCTGTACACTAAACTTAACCTAATTACTTTCTAACCAACAATTCTTCAAAGACTCAATTAAAATAGTTTCGTGCATGTTTTATGTAAATGGTTTTAGACAAATGTCCATTGAAAATAGGCTTGTTGATCTGGCGTCCCCTGCGCCCGCGTCCTAATGAGATGAACACGTCGTGGAGCCGGTGCGAGGGATGTTATATTTTATTGGTATAGTTAATGAGACATCGGTGTGCGGGACCGGAACTGCAGTAAATCACGAGGAGACGCGGCCATGTGCGCGCTCCGGCCCATCGCCTCTAACGGTTTGTTGTCCCGGCCGCCCCGGTCTCCCCGCCCGTCTACACACACAATCCTAACTTTTTGTCTCCAATCTGCATAAAAAGTGCCCGAATATCTTGTTACAGTGGTGCCGCCGCCGCCGCGCGCAGTAATTGGCCATAATGCACGCTTAATGTATGTTATCGAGAGACAACCATTAGGCAGCTAATTACAACCGGCCCGTGACGCTCGCCGCAGATGCTCGCCACAGCGGCACTCGACCGGCCCGTGACGTCACCAGGGCTCTTCACACTGTTCACTTTATATTTGTATTCTTATGACTACAAAAACGCTCCCCAGAGAGCGATAAAGTGGTTCCCAATATGGAGGAGAGAAATCCAGCGGATGCGAGATTCCAATTGAGATCTTATTAGCTGTCTTACGTTAGAGACACTCTATGGTATGTAGTGTACCTATGTATATGTAAGAACGTTTTTATGTGTAGCGGTTGTTACCTAAGACGAGGCGATAAGAGAGCGGCGCTCGTGAGCGACACACGTGGCGAGCGCTCCTTAGGCCCGCCGCGGACCCTCAGGTGCTCACCACACGACACTGCTTTCGGGACTACACTCGAAAACAGCTTCGTGTTTTGCGAATCAAAATAGTTCTTTTAAAACAAAATATTTGTCCGTAGCCGTGATATGTTGAGGCACAATAACTAATGGTGTTTTATAACCTAAACAGGCACTGAACGATGAACATGCAAGGCAAAGCAACTTGTAGTAAATGTGTAAATATTCGCGCACGCAAATATTTTCCAAGTGTGACCAATGTACTCAAACTATGAGCAAATCGCCAATAAAAGAGCCGGGCCAATGTGGCTGGTGTGTTATCGTGGTAATTGTCAGGGTGATAATATATCGTGTCGGGAGCGATGGTATCTGCGCGGAGGATTAACACGTCTCGCGGCTCCGCGCGATTGGTCCCGGTGCGGGCAGAACAATGCGCTTTGTGCCCGCTGATGCTGGTATCGCGCCATCGCCCGTGCCCTTATTTATGTGCCCGCTGGTTGCGACCAGACCCACTAGCGGCCTGATGCTTCGCGATCACTGCTCTCCGATCACCCACAATAACAATTATATCACCTCCACACGCACAACGTAGCTGTGCTAGCAGTAGGAGTTGTCAGACCTGCTCGGTCGCGGCAGGCTGTGATGCACATACAATGTGAGCACCTCTATGCATATGTATCCTGAACGCCTTAAGAGCTCGATTATAGTAGTAATGGTTGATGTACTTCATGCGCCCCGTACCAGTACTAAATTGTATTCTGCTGGGATACAATAGTGTAGTGACCGTCGGTTATAGTTCAGTAAATGTAAAGCTTTATTATTCCAGGCTAGCACCGGGCAACATGCACAGTTACAAACAGTGGCCATATAATACTGACCACAATATAATAATGGCGACCAAGTGATACTAATAATAACATTAAGTCGCAATAAAGGGCTCAATACAATTTTGATAATCCCAGAGCTCCACATTGCTTCATAATCATCCTTAGCTACTTACTTTTAGCAATCTGCTATTTTTTTGTATTATAATTGATTCAATATTGATAAGTGCTGTGTGAAATAAATGATTTGGAAACAATTGGAAGAGTTTGTACCTACAATCTCAAATATCTTGTGACAATAACATTTTGTAAACTGTAATGAGCTTACAAAATGTAATTGTCACAAGCGATTTACTATGAATGAAGTGAGAACAGGGAGGGCTGGCGAATGTAATATTCACGGTTGAGATGACGTCATCCCCCAACCCATCCCTCCCCCGCCCCTCCCCCCGCCCGCGCCCCTTTCGGGGTGCCCGCCGCCCTCGGCTCATCTCGCGAATGTATTCATCAAGCGCATCGGAATGGCCGGGTTGTAGTCTTGTAGTAGGTATCCACTGTTGTACATCCTTATCTATAAAATCAAAATCAACTCAAAAAACATTTATTCAGTTTAGGCCCTTATGAAAGTCTAATTTACCACCGGATCGGAAAAAAAACCACCTTAGAAGAACCACCAGGAAACTCAGTACTCTGTCTTATTTGCAAAACTTGTGCAAAAATTGTATCTATATATTCCAAGCATTATTATCATTTACATAATCATTTATTTTATAATAGGCTTTATTTATCAAAACTCTTGTGACTGAGTGTGTGTGATGAGTCTTAAGCTTCGCAAAGATGTAAAGAGCCGGTAATGTGAGAATATTAATTTCCTTAAACAATTCTCTTAGTGATATTTGGGGATACCAAAAATTTCCCTAATTGGCCTTTTTCAACCGATTTCAAAAAAAAGGAGGAGCTTCTCAATTCGACTGTATGTTTTTTTTTAAGAATGAATATTGTATATAGATCCGCCGTAGATACCCATAATAACATGCCATAAGGCTGTGAATATATCCGTAGTAAACTAATTTCGCAGTATCAATCAGATGTCAATTGTCTGACTTTTCTAATAGCGAACGTAGCTGAACTAAGTTTCTTTGATAAGGTCTCAATGTGACAACCCTACTGCAACATTGCGTCTAGTGTTAGACCTAAAAAGATTGTGTTATCAACTAATTCAAGTTTACTGCCATCCAATTGTACATTTGTGTCTGCCTGTGATGTGTTTGGAGGAGAAAACCGTTTACATTTTGTCTTTTTAGAATTTAAAAGCAGGTAATTGGCAAAAACCATTTAGAAGCAGATGCTAGCGTTTCATTAAGACTGATCAGTCCCTTGTCAATCCTGCTCAATCTAAATACCAGAGACGTGTCATCCGCGAATAAGTCGCAATGTCACAGATATAATCAACTTCAAGCGGGAGATTATTTATATATATGCCAAAAATAAGAATGCACCTAATATGGAACTCTGCGGTACTCCCATATTCATTTTGTTGAAAACCGGACAAATATGAGGCCACAAGATCATAGGAATTTCCGCGGATACCATAATATTTTAGTTGAGAAGTAATAATAATAATAATGTTTATTTGGCATAACTCTTAATACAAAATACAGAGGAAACGATGACAGTAGCAGAAGTTTAAAACTGTGTCGCGTCTGTCAACGGCCACCTTCGGAGAGAACAAAATTATTAATGTAAACTATAATATTATAAAACTAAAGAAATTTTAACTTGGCTTAGGACTATTACAAAGGTATTGAATGCAGGTGTGTGTGCGTGTGTGTGTGTGTGCGTGTGTGTGTGTGTCAAAGTTGCGTTAAATATGAGTTTGAAGAAGGTCTTCAGTATCTTCATAATTTAAGGATGTTAACCAGCTAAATAATTTCCTTTAAACGAATATCGGGGCAGTGGGTAAATATTTAATTCTACTATGTGTACTATGTTCAACGCAATCAAATGCTTTAGACAAATCGCAGAATACACCTAGCACATCATGGGAACTTTCCCATGCATCAAATATGTTCCAGTAATTTTGAAAGAAGTGGTCTCCATGTAATATATTATGCGCGTTAGTGACCTAACATTTGGTTTAACCTAATTTTCTCAAATATTTTACTCAGTGCAGGCAGTATGGGTATTGGTCTATAATCAGAAGGATTTTCTCTAGATCCAGCCTTAATAATCGGTATTATTATACTATATTTAATTAAATCAGTAAATATTCCTTGATCAATGCAATCCCTATTTTCCCTCTTTACTGGTAGAGTTCCAAAACCCTTCCTTAGTGGATGTTATAAAACTACTGTCAATTTCACATCTCTAACCCCAGCCGGTTAGGTTGTGCGTTGAAGTCAGTCGCTTTTTTTTTATACCGCTTAGGTGACACACAAGCATATGGCCCTAATGGTAAGCAGTCACCGTAGCCTATAGCCGCTAGCAATACCAGGGGTATCACTAACAGGTTGCCAACCATGTTGTTGATGAGGACTCACTGCGCTGAAATTACAAATTTCGAACTTTACGTCCCAATGAGGCCAAGTCTAAATGTGCTCTTTAAGCTGAGAAACCTTCAGTTGAAGCGAGTTGCGAAACTAGCTGCTTCTGCATTGCACTCTGCATATTATGACATATAACTACATGATGTCTGCAATCGAAATAAGTTGTGGTCGGTGGAACCAGTCATATTGAACTAGTCCTAGATCTTTTATTTGATCGATTGGCTCAACTGGAACAGACCCTACTGAGTGCAGCTCTCACGTGACACGTGTGAGATCAGTTGTAAGGGAGCCGTGTCCGCGGTGTGCAGTATGTGCGGTAGACAGTAGAGGCGGGTGTAGTAGTGCAGTGCAGTGTGCATGTCGTGTCGGCTGTCGGCGGGGATTAGCGCTAAGCCGCGAGGCTGCGCCGGCGCGCGGCGGACGACAACACCGGTGTGACCCGGCCTTGTTTATTTATCCGTCGCCCGGCTCCGTGTAAGGCGCCCGCGCCGGGTAATCCGCGCCCCGGATTAACACCACGACTGCGGGTTAAGCCCCGAGCTCACTTTGCATTTATTGACTCTCCTCCTGTTAGCGCTGTACTATTAGCGATGAGCTATTTTTACACTGCGTCGTTAAACTAATACAACACGTCTCCTTAAGCTGTCGACAGCTTTCGGTAATTACTTGTCGTTCCGGAAGATTATATTGGTGTATAATTAATATATAGGCTGAGTTGTTATTAGTATATTATTACTTGTCGGTTTGGCGCATGTGCAATGGTTGTCCTAGTATGGTACCTGCGCTGGCAAATGCGGTGTCTGTGAGTAGGCGGTGTGGAGAGGCGACACTCAATGGTCATTGCACATCACTGGGCGTGAACATACAACTTATATTTGCTAACTATATAATTTAGGAAAAAAATACCAAAAAAATGAGTATGTTTATTAGTATTGCCATGTTCTACAACCTCATAAGGGTATTTTAAAGATTATCCGGATACAGTGATCCGCCAAGTGCCGGGCGATGTCCCTCAATAAGGTGAAGTAATAGCCGTGCGTCCTGACTACTACCCGACTACTGCTAGGTATGACTATGAAGGGCGCAGCGTCCCGGCCGACGCGGCGAGACAGCGCGCGGTGATTTAAGAGCGGGCTGCGTCGGCGCACATTAGCTGCGCGACACGTAAACGCGCTACTAAAAATACGCCGCGCGACATTTACCTTTGTGTTTTAATCCGGGACTAAATCGAGCGGCCGCGAGCGCCCAACTACAAATAACGCACAATAAATCCTCCGGAATGACATTTGTGTTCGGTTCCGCCGCCCCGAGCCCGCAGTCTGCAGCCCTCGCCCACCACACCTCCACTGACTATACTGCACCCGCGTCCGCACCTCATCTTGACATATTAGTGAACGCATTACAAAATGTGTAGTTTCAGCCTGAAATTACGGACAAGACAAAACAAAAACATTGCATTTGCATTAACATCGTAGTGTAGGTATGTTGGTTGAGGGACAGATGCCCGCGCGACACCTCCCTGCAATTTGGATAAACATTTAGCATATTCGCATTGATAACATTCTCGACGTAAGATTAGAGCAGGCATACTTTGGCTGACTCTTTCAGTTTCGTCATTGAGATCTATTTAATAACGCGTTCAGACACACGCCCAGTTCCTACAGACTTACTGAGCTCTCATGACAGGTACTCACTACTTCGGAATGTTGCCAGATATCGGTGCTAGTCTATTCATTGTAGCCATGTAGAAGGCCAAAATATAATTATTGTACATAGATGGGGCCGAGTGTGCGGCGCATGATGGCGGCGGGTTGCATGCGTGGTGCGGGGGCGGGTGGCTGGTCCCGGTCCCAGTCCCGGCCGGACCCCGGCGGCCCCGGGCTGCGGCGGGCCCGGCAGTCCTGGCTGGACCCGCCCGCGATGTATCTCCGGTGACATGTTTACGAGCCGGCCTGCTCCTCCCGCGCTTCTTATTGCATTGCAAGCCACTCTCTAATAAATTAATCTAAATGGAGGAAACGTCGCGCCGGCACAAAGTAGCCGCCCGCCTCTGTCGGCCGCGGCCGATGTGTTTATTGTACTACAACTGGTCGACACCACTTCAAACCGGACTGCCCGCTATGGATTTATTGATGCTAATAATCGCCTCTGTAAATCTCGCCTGTCGCCGCGGCTCGGAGATGTCCTTTGAAGCGCTAGCACTAGTTGAGATTTACACCGAGCGACCGCGCAGGCTTCATTTGAAGATATTAGTCTGCGTAGAATGCAGAGCGAGCGATGTCCGCACTATGTAAAGGCGGTTCTGTTGTAGTAGGTACTGTAGGTGGTGCAGCAGGCACAGCACAGGTGTGCACTAGTGTTGTGCGGGAGGAGTTCCCGACGGGCCTCCGCCTCCCGCGCCACGTGCGCGAGCGCCGCGCGCTGCCATCAATTTAAGATGTCGGACGCACATAAATCCTTGGCTCAGTAACTCATTATTAAGTATTGTTGGTACACCCGAGCCACTGCCACCACACGTGCTCATAACTGAACAGCGAGCAGCATGAATGGACCGCGTCTGTTTGATCGTGTGTAGGTACATGTCATGTGAACACACCGTTGGATGTACACATAAGTACATACACCTGCCACTCATCTGTTCTAATAAAGCATTGCAAAATACATAGAACATCATGTGAGGGCGGTCGGCAGTGACTGTAACATTACTCGGTGTGTGATACTGGCATGTGCTATGTCGCTGCTGACACCCGGATCACAGTAACGACGTATATATTTACACGCACAATACAATATACCGCATGCACTGTCCGATGGAACAAGTATGAAGCGTGTAACAGCACAGCGCATGCGCGTCATCGAAATAAATAGAAGATTAATCGCGCGTGTAAGCCGCGACTCCTGTAACCACGCATGTATTGTCGTAAATCAATCGCGGCTACACGAGACACTAATGTGCAGCGCGCCACTGCTGCTGCTGCTATACATCATAAACGATTGGATTAACCGTCTTCTACATTACATTATGACTTCATTAATTCAGAGAATCTGATATCGAATTATGTTATTATTATTTTACCCATTATATAACAGCATATAAGTTCCGTGGCATTACTCTCACGATGGAAGTCGACGAGACGTAACGAACCAAACTTTACTTTGTGTTTTGTTCCGGGCTAAGCCCTTGTGGACTCCCACCTAAGCACTAATCTCAAAACGTTGAGATGATCCGAACGCCGTTCAGGATTAAATATAGGAAACACTAACATAGTTGTCAACAGGCCGGTATCAAAATATTTATTCAGTTAAGCCCTATGAAGGTCTAGATTAGTGTTTTACCATTACCATGGTTTAAGTGACAAGGATATTAATATAATGAGTGGCGCAGGGGCTGCAGGAACGATTGTTATGACACTGAATAATGAGTAACCAGCATGGCAGCGCCGCGCCGGCCGGGAGCGGCCTCGCTAGCAGCATGTCGCCCGGGCGAGGCGGATCGCGTCCTCATCTAGATACCGACATATCATTACACATAATGTCGGTACATACCTATTGATCGCGTCGATCACATGCATCGGCCGGCAATATTCCACGTCAATTAGTCAAAGTCAAATTATGTATCAAAGCAATAGCGTGTTGAATGAGTAAATGTATATTTAGGCTGCATACTAGGCCACGCTACCACCTAGTAGCCAACAGAGGTATGGGAGCAGCAGCGGCGAGAGGTCGCGGCGGGCGCGGCCAGCCAGCACTAATTGGACGAGCCAATTAAACAGCTTCATACGTTCCGATGGATGCGCACTGCTCACTTCATCATCCGCTCTATCTGGTATGCGAACATAGTATATATATGTATACTACATGTCATATATTGAAACACCAACGTTTATTGTTGTATTTTAAAGGTGGTTATTAAACATTTGGTTGTTTGATGGTAAGCGGTCGCCGCAACCTACAGTTTCTTGTAACACCGTGTACCATTCATGCGTTTGTCAACTCAGTAATAATGTCTATACCTTTCCATAAGATAGAACCTTATATGCGCTTATATATTTTTTTTTATAATTGCACGTGTATCACATGGTATCACGTTTATTATATAGTCACAGTGCACAGTACTACAGGTACAGACAGTGCCGCTCGTACTCACTAGTTCTCTTATTCGCTAAGTGCGTCAGGAATGTATATGGGAGAAGGGATAATGTACTGCCATCAAAAACAAGACTTGTAAAAAAACCAAGTGTCGCAACTCAGTTTTTCTACCGTAAAAAGTTGTGCGATCAATTTAATACCAAGTCAGTTGATTTATTCAGTCCCTACTTAAGGGACCATTTTTTTCTGAAGTAATTACGTAATTAGCTAATCTAACAACATCTTAAGGTGACCCTATTAATATTAAAAATGTTTTACATTTTACATAAAATAGTTTGACTTGGCCATCACATGAAAACACAATGCATCTCACAAGTAATAGCCAATCTATCATATCAACTTGGTATTCAATAGATCCCACAACTTTTTACGGTAGAAAAACTGAGTTGCGAGACTTGTTTTTTTACAAGTACAAGTCGTGTTTTTGATGGCAGCTCATTACTTTTTGTAGGCTGATTCATTCACTGCAAATGTAACTTTGTAATCCTATATATGCAATATGGGATTACGGAGGTATTTATGCAGTTGGTGTATCTAGAAAACTGGACCGAAATAAAAAAATATTTTCGTTTTTCCTTGATTTATACACTAAATACTTTGGGACTAAACACTAATTGTATTCTAAAATTAAAGCTGCTATGTCTGCTAGAAGTGCCTTATACTTTCGATGATCGGTCAGTCAATCAGTCAGTGAGTGACAAAATTAAGAAACTTTGACTAGTTATAATTCTTAAAGTACTGGTTCAAATTGAATAAAATTTGAAATATACCGTGCTTATACAATGCTAGCTTGGTTACTGAAAATCATGCTTCTATTTTATCTTCAACGAAGGGGGTCAAAAATGGCCTGAATTGCTTCGAGTAAAGTATAGTACGGCTTAGCGCTTTTTTGCTCGACTTGGGGAGGGACCTCTCGTGCCCACAGATACATATTAATAATGAAAACTCTTCATTGCACACCACAAAGAAAAGTTTCAAATAAGAAAATAGTCAGATATTTAATGTGGAGATGGGTTAGTGTATCTGTAGTCGTGTAGTGCGTGCGATGTGTCGTGAGGTGATGGCGCGTGAAGCGTGTAGTGGAGCCGCCATCATTAAGCATGCTTGCACTTGCATTATGGATATTGGCATTATGTTTTATCGTTTCTCGGTAGCGGGCCGTGGCGTGCGGCGGCGGCGGCTGTAACTCAAACAAGCTAATTACCCGCATGTATGATATCCACACCGCACTGCGCTTCATTATTATCTCTCGGCGGTACACAAGCGCCGCCACCAGCCCAGCACCCGTCCAACCCGGTACCTACACTAACTACGTGTAGATCACGATATTGTGAAGCACACTACACCTAGTGTCTAATCAACTCACTCAATAGTTCCAGGTACTACGACCACGCTCCTGCGATAACTAAATAATATAATATGTATCAACGTTACAAGCGCCGCGACACTCGCGCAGATGAAGTTACCTTAGCCATGATGGCAACACAAAAGAATATACTTGATTTCCAACTTAGCTTTAGCGAAGTGTTCTCGCGATGTAATTAGTTAATTAACAAACCAAACAGCCAATCCTCTCTTTCAAATCTATAAAGTTGTTCTTGTGTCTAGGTTCTGACATCTGACTTCTGATGTAATCATCGGCATGGACTGAACTGAAGTCATTACGGCATTTTTGGATAAAAATTAAGGGATTACTTCATTAGTGAACTACGGGCATGCGCAGGATATAAGGTACTAATTGAAAATAGTATGTATCAGCTCAGTGTGGGCCGCCTAGTGAGAGAAAGGGCACAGTAGCACGACACCAAAATGACATGTTGATGTACTTTTGGACACCGTCAGACACCGGTGTCTGACGGTGTCTACCGTCAGTCGTGTGGCCGCGCATGCGGGCGCGACCCGATATGCAGATCGCCTGCAGGCCACTGCTAGTGCGAGTGGTAGTGTGAGCGCATACATTATCACGTTTATCTGTGCCACGCGCGTGCAGCAACCATTGCTTATCAGAACACGGCTGCAACCAGTATATGTGTAGTTAGTCATAAGCTGATGAGCGGTACAGTATGGTATCTGATAACAGGAATATGTTAGGTTCCTCTGGGATTCTAAGCTCAATGCGGATAAAGTCGCGGGCAGAAGCTAGTAATGTCGGTACATATTAGTATTGTCCTTATAGCACTGCTTAAGCAACAGTGAGCTGTATTATATAGAACACACCCTCCAAGTTTCAGATCTCTACGATTAGCGGTGTAAGCTGTGCGTTGATCCGTGAGTCAGTCATTCGGGACAAAGCCTATTATATGTATAGATACATGTGGGAACAGCATCACGGACAAACAAACTGAAGCCGTGTTGAAAAAACTTTAAATTAGGAATGACACGGTGAGGCAGTAAAGGAAGTGATCATGTGAAAATCACAAGATCACGTTTGTTTCCTAATAAACGAGCAGGTCTATGGCAGCCATACACTACCTGTAATGAGACGAGCGAGTCAACATTGAATTAATGTTCAGTGAAGCTTTCAGAGCAGTAAGTGAAATCAGTAGCAGCGGTGGCTCGGGCTCCCCTAACGAGCGGTATAGATGACAGGGATTGCATCACAAGTGGTCATTAATTTGGATCACGTCTCAGTTGGGTCGGCCTAGTGGCGCTCTACGGCGAGCGAGGGGGGATTTTCGCGTTTACGTAGAAGAGAGCCGCCGCCTTCCCAGTAGTTCCCAGTACTGCGGCGCGACTACATTCTGCACTCGACATGTCCCCGCCGGCCGCCGATATGCTACATAATTATGTTGACACCACTCCTTGACTAAATGCACGCACCCATCGTGTTCAGCAAGGTATTTACAATCGAGAGCGCTTTTCAAACTTAATAAACTGGGGGATCGAAGTGGAGCCAAACAGCCGTTTACTGAACCATCATATCAATCACAGGTCGCTTAGTTTCAATGTCTCGCAGAAACTATTCGGTATAAACTCTCTGGCATAATTTTCTCACATACAGGTTACAGGTTTTGAAACTACTATGTTATGGTTATTGAGTCCTCCGTAGAATGGCTACGCTGATGCGGCAGCTACGAGCAAGAAGTAACGAGTGCAGTGTATGTATGTTCTGCGGCCGCGCCGGGTCACGTGGCCGGCACAATGTTACGCTACATTATTATTGTCGTGATCCACACGACTAGTGTTATGTAGACATCAGTGCATATTCCCAGTTCTGTGCCGCGGGACATTAGGGAATGGTGCGCGGGCGCCGGTATGCGCGGCGACTACACTACAGCAGGCAGGAGCAGCGCGGGGTGCGGGGGTGCGGGGAGCGGCTGTCTAATTGCACGGCTCCGCTATGTTTTTGCGGGCGGCGGCGTGCGCTGCAATCTGTATGCGGCGCGCAGAGCGGCTTCCACGAAAGCAATTATAGCATCCGTTGCGGCCATCTTGTGTCCGCGCGGCGGGCGGAGGACCTGTGACTTATGTGCGCCGCGGACTATTAGCAACAATTAACGCGGCCGGCCCACTGGACCCGCCGCCCTCCTCCACACCACTCCACACTCCATCCCGCACTCCGACTAGACCCAGCAACAACACATCACCAGTACCATAACATAGTTGTGTGTGAATGTTAGAGCTGGCAACAGATTTGAAAGAGCTACTCGTACTAGCTAGAGTAATCCGTGGACATACCAAGGTTGTGGAATCAATTTTCACCTTAGGAAAGCGGAACCCGCTTAATGTATGCTTCACAGCCCGCAGGACCAATACATTGCAGGTGTTTACTTGACTAAGGTAAGGATAGTAAAGGGATTAGGTTGCGGGATGCCAGTTTCTTGACACTAAGTTAGTTTTTAGTAAAAGATATCGCCCGCAGTGCAGCCGGTACAGTAGCGTGTGTTTGTTGTGTAGTCAAGATGTCCATCACAGCTGGGCACTCCTAGTGCCGCCTGCTTATCACTAGAGCGGGAAGTGATCGTAATCTCCGTATCTATTCTGGTCCACCGAAGCGTTTCATAGGAAATCGTATATCGGCGTGGTGACCCAGCGAGAGCCGCAGATAGTATCGCAGCGAGGTGTCGCCGGCTCGGGGCTCATCGACTAATTACTTTGAAAGGCTTATTAAGCGGCCGCTTGGATAACGCTTAATGGGCGCGAGTGGCCGCGCGTTTACTTTTACGAGGTGCTCGTCGCCCGGGATCGGTGTCAATGTGAACCGCACTCTATACCCAGGCCACAAGGTGTACAACAAGCTGGGCGCGCTATCAGTGGAAGCCTACTTAGGAGCGGTGTTAAATGTGTTAGATAAGATAAAGCAAAGGTGGCGATGAAGCAGCGGCCGCGGCCGGTAGCCCGCCGATACATATCGCTCTGCTTACAGTTGTCACGCTGCCTTTCAATGATCGTTATTTATTACGTCACCAAAGCGATGGCGAAGGCAATTGGAGAGAACGGGTACGATCAGTCCCATTATATTTACAAGCAGTATCTTGGAATAATGTCGTCAGAGCCAGCGAGCACTGGCCGGAGCCCGGCCGCGGGGCTGACTGCTCCTGTACTCGAGCCGCGAGCTACTGAGAGGGGGTTACTCCACCGACCGACCGTTATGGTACGAACAATGTACGATCACGGATAGGCTTTGTTCTATATTTTCTGTATAATTAGAATAAAAAAAAACCGGCTAAGTGCGAGTCGGATTCGGTGCTCGAGTCCGACTCGCAACTACACACTTGTAGGTTAGGTTAAAAGTTGGCGAACTTCAGATGAGGTCATTATTCGTCGGTGACAGCGCGAAACAGGATTTTTTTGTTGTAAATCGTATAAAAAAAACACATATTTTCATTTTTCAGATTTTATCCTTTACTTGTGCTGTAAGAAACTGCTTCTTGTCAAATTTCATGGTTCTAGGACAACGGGAAGTACCCTATATTACCGGTATTGATTCCTTTGTGAAATCACAAAATATGTGAAAATTTGTGACATAAACGGTCATATTTGTGACATAAACGGTCATATTTGTGACATAAACGGTCATATTTTTCTTCATATTGACATACATTACATGTTTGATTATTGTATAGCCGAAAGAGACCATAGACTCGGGTATTTCATATTAATTTCAATAGGATAACTCCACGAGTTCTAAATAAAAATTCTTGACAGACAGACGGACATCAAAAGCAAATATAAGGGTTCCTTTTAACCGTATAAGAACGCAAAAAAAAATTTTTTGGAAAAAATACTCATTTTCTAGTCAGTAAAGGCTTTAGGAACGTGACTGACACTAACGGATGGTGGCAGACCGCGCAGAACGACCATATTGACACGCATGTGCTCAACATATTAGAATAAGTAAATCTGTTAGTGACGCGGTATCGTAGTAAGTACGTACTAATGCAATCGAGAGCCGCGAGCCACGTAGCTACCTTACACGATACACGTAGCTACGCTACACTAATATAATTATTATCATCTGAATGAAAATAACCCTGTCTCTATGGCGGTTTGATACCTTTACACGATAAAATGTTGATAATATTTGTAAATACAATAGTTCTGAAGCATCAGTGTAACAGGTACTGGAGCGATCCCGGGTTCTGGGTGGGTAGTGCAGGTGCCGGAGCCGGGCCTCGGCGCGGAGCAGCGCGTGTGATGTGAGCGGCGCACCGACCGGCTCGGCTTCATTGTCTTATCGCTACTCATCGATACTTGTAAATCAATAAAGGAACTTTGTTTTTTCCTACCTCCATATCTTGTATATTGGTTTGTTTAGATAGTGAACTCCGATTTACTTCACTTGATACTTAGGTGATTTTATTTGAAATTCATTTTTATATCATAGATATGTTTTCGTATAGAAATTATGTCAAGTAGGAGATACTATAAGCTCTGCACGCACAACAGTAGTGTTCTAACATGATCACTCCCTAGTATGGAAGTGGTTTGATGCTTATGATGAGCTTCAAATTGTTTTCAAGATGTTTTTTTGTATTACACGTGGTGATTGCTTTGATAAATCTATTACATGAAAAATATCATAATACTGTTGCTCTGCTACGAGTGCAGGGTTCGTGCATGGAACATACATTCATGAGTGCCTGGTGGTCGGCGTGGTAGTAACTAGTAGTAGTACCTGAAGTAGCAAGATGTGGAGGGTAGCATAGAGCGGCGGCAGCGGCGGTGCGGTGGACAGATCGCCGCGCGCCCGATAACATCTCACATCTAGTAGGCGGCCGAGCGGGCCAGGGCCGGGGGCTGGGGGCCGGGGGTCGGGGGTCGGGGCCGGGGGCTGGGGCTCGCGGCGCGGGGGTCAGCGATGTCGCGATAGCGCGTCCCCTGACCCACGGCAACCACACTTTTTGTGCTCCGCCAGGCGGTCTCGACTCATTTAAATTAATTAGCGACTCATCTTTATAGCGGTGCAGCGCAAGAATGTACCGATACCATCGCGCGGCCAGGAGCCCGGTGATTAATCAATTATTAAACGTCATCATTTACCGCCGCGGCTCCCGGGGCGCCATCCCCGCCCCCGCTCCCGCCCCCACACTACACGGCTCACGAGCTATAAATCCTAGACAAATGCCCACCGATGGCCCCCTGATAAAAACATAATTTACTTCCGAATATGTCAAAGAGTGCATCATGAAATAAAACATTCATAAGCGATCGATCCCACTACCACTCTACCACGAACTCTCAGAAAATATGTTAATTTAAGATCGTGAATAGTTTGATAGCGGTTGTCGCCACGGCCCATACGTCGGGTGGACGCTGAGCCCATATCGAGGGCACAAACAATGCAACCGACCGGTGTAGGACTCCACGTTATTAAATAAAACAGAAGTTGTCATCGCCTCTTGATTGATAACAACATTTCTTGTTATGCAAGATATTTGTTATACATGATTATATTCAGTGTTCGAGAGCAACAGCGCACTGCTACGCGGATCTACGAACTACGAAATCGTAGACCTCGTAGCTTTGCAAGGCACCCAAAAAATATCCAACGCTGTTTGTCGTAGACAATATGCGTGTTCCTCATGTATATGATTCATATAAACAAATGTAGTCTATCCATCATAAAGGTAAGTTAATCGACCCATAAATACCTACTTAATGAATTTCAATTAATGTAAATTACTCTTGCAAGCCGATACCAATCGGCGATATTTCTTGGAACAGCAAACAATTGTCCAAATGTATCGTGTTGATATAAGGGTGTTATCTATTCAGCAATGTGCGGTGTGATGCGGCGACATCTGCGGCGCCCGACTGCGCTAATAAACATATCACGAGCCCGCCCCCGCTCCCGCACCCTGCACCCTGCGCCCTCGGCCGTAAGGACCACTATCGCGCGCCACACACGCGGCGGTGCACCCGTCCTCAGCTCATCGCTTATACGACACTAAGGCCACATAACGTACATTTATAATAGCTTCCGGTTAAATACCAGTTTTTCTTAATGGCTGAATATATTCCAGTTTGATAAGTTACAATTGATACATCGTAACATATTCGCTTAGCTGTAATGATGCGGTATCATGTGGCCGCTCCGATATGTAGTTTATAGTATGTACGAGCAGCGGTCACCCCGCGCTGGCGGCGAGTGACGCGCCAGTGACGCAAGGCACATTCCGCGCGCGCCACTCACAGCTCCGCGCGACGAGACGACACTCCGCGCTCATTCGCGATACATTCCCCAAATACTCGATATTCACTAATACCGTATACCACATCACAACCGTCATCCATTATACATTCAAATAACTAAAATACTTACAAATTTATTACATTAGCTGATCATTTTCGTTGAATAAAATTTTCTCAACAATTTTCATATTGTTGAGTATTTCAGCATAAACGTTGGAATTTTTATTGAAGTGGACTTAATTTCATAAAATATTCCATGTCGCTCCGATATATGTCAGTAGGCACACATTGACCGCGGCCGGCGCGGGCGGGGCTTCAATAAAAGTTATGTTTATGATTTTACAAACTGAATTGATGCGTTTACTGTTAAAAGGTCACATTGACGCTACGTAGTTCGTGTGGGGATCGGTTCTGCAACATCCCGCACCGCCATATTGTGACGTTAATACTTCGGTGTCCGCTACAAAGCTATCGATCAATCTAGGCAGAGAGCGGGTACGGGTGTAGTAGAGCAGTGAGACGTCATCGTGTCAGTAGAGGCAGGCGTCCAGAGCCATCAGTGTCGGGAGCGGGCGCGCGCGGCGGGGGGTCTCCGCGACGCGCATTCATATCACTAATGGCGGCCGAGCACCGAGCAGCCCGCTGTTCACCTCCTACGGACAACTGACCGAATAGCTCGGTAGTCGCAGCGCTATTAATCAGACCATGCTCAAGCAAACACTTGTAGGTCATCCAGCAAGATATTTGTAACTATTGCATCAGTCGACCATACAAAATATCAACCCATAATAAAATTACACATCTAGTGAGCCATGTCTATCAGTCGGAGCCCACTCTGCGCCGCTCAGACGGCTTTTTTGTGAAACTGTGTTTATGCGATCGGCGAGTCTTTGGTGCCGCCGCGGGCCGCGTCGTCCGCACTTAATTAATACCGTTGGTCTGTTCCAGCTGAACCAAACTAATTTGCCTGAACTCCCCCCGCCCCCGCCGCCCCGCCGCCCCGCACCCCGCGCCCCTGACGACTGTCCCAGCATACTCCGCGAGACCACTCCGAAAGGTTTAATTAAATTTATCAACTTTATCCGTGGCCATCTCACACAGTCCGATGGGAATCCAATGGCGAGTCTTAGCCGCGAGGATTTTTCGAATTCTGAATGTCTGTGAAAACCGATGCGGGACACACTCGATGGAATAGTATTGAAGATGTATTCGCGGGTGTAAATATAGTGATAAGCGGGGAGCTGCTCCAAGCGCTCGTATTGCGTCAAGAACTGGACGTAGGACTACTAGCACTGGGCCGCGGTCTGATTGGTGCTGGGGCTTCAGGGCTTTACTGAGGATGGCAATACCGCGGCCGGTGCGCAGAGATCGCGTCGCCAATGGAAGCCGCACGCAATAAATTTATTCAAATAAAAACTCCAAGCGACACGTGATTTGTTAATTGGGTTTAAGTTAATGAGAGCTTTGCTGTGTTGCATTTGTCAGGACACCTAATTTATGGTTCCTTTGTCGCTCGGAATGGCCGCGCCGTGAGAACCTTACTGCCCACTCCCACCACTCACCCACTCAGCTCACTTCAACATTACATTACATATTCACTTTCATACTACGTAAGGCGGGAGCGATGCGATGCGAGCACCTACCAACTGATAACTTTTAATATTAGAAACGTTCATGAAATTGAATTCAATCGATGCGCACGTGGACAGGAAATAGCAAAGATGACAAATGAGTTTGATTGTAACTGTCAATTGAAGGTTTTTGTATATCATTTTGTTTATTGTCCGCACTCCTGGCATGCGCATTGCGCATTGCTCATTGCTCATTGCTCAGGGCGAAGGTAAGCGTTATGTTGTATTGGGTTTTGGGTGGTTTGATTTTTTTTATTAGGTTTGCACATTATGTTAAAGCTAGTTTCGATTACTTCTGCAGCATCATTATTTGCAATATACAAATAAAACCATTGAATTCCTAACTACGCATTAAACAGTATTTATATAATTAGATAATATATTATTGTAAATAGTAAAATATTGTAAATTTAATTTGGTTTTTTTAACAAATTTGTGATTAAGAAGTGAGTAATGAATGTTCTCTAGCGATGTAACGGACATCTATCCTTCAATGAGTATCTATCTAGTTCTGTGACGTGTTCTTTCGCATTCCTGACCGTACAAGCACTGTGTGTGTGTGTATCTGTGTGTGTATTTGTGTGTAGTGGTGGGCCGCGATGAGATTGATGTCGCTGGTGTCGATACAGATCTATAAGTTTTTGTGCGCGAGTGTTCGAGGGCGCGTATTCCCAGGCGCGGCGGGGCGTCCTCCGCACGACATCCGTCTCGCACTGTCGCCAGTCGCCACCGCCTCGTCTCCCGCGCAGCCTGCGCCTGCCTCATTAACTATTCACGTCGCATCGCCTCTTACAACCCATCAATCATACCATACACCACCATCACCACCAGCCAGGGAGCTGGCTCTCTGATCTGATGATCATCGGACTAAACATTGCCAATATCCGCATACATGCATATCATCTCACCGGCGCGGGCGCCGAGTCCCTGTCGGGTTAGGCAGAAAGTATCGATGGCCATTTTATTTCATTCATACCTGTTGTTAAATAAATCGTATTTCATACGCTCTCCGAAACATAGCAAAAGCTTTACGACAATGAATGATTACATTTAATTCTTGCAAACGGGTCGAAAAGTCGTAACAACTCAACACAAATTATCAGCCGAGTATCAAAGTTATTGCAACGCTGTCATTGTATGAAGATGACAAAAAGGGACGCAATGGAAGCCTTAGACGAGAAGTACAAGGAGATCTTATTCGTGGGGGGAGACGTCTTGAAGACGCTTTTCATTAATACAATCGTCGGTTCGCGCTCAATTTCACACGCAGGAAGGGAGCGTGTTCCACCTGGCTCACAATGTCAACTGGCTTCACACGACACTGAACAAAAGCTCTGGTGCGGTGACACAGAACCAGTGAGAGTACACGATCGAGATCTCTGCCTCCCATGGCCATTGTTGTCTCCTGTTACGCAGTAATTATGTCATGCCTCTTGACGAGAGTGCCTAAATGAAACATTATCCACCTCCTCATTGTGATGGAAACGCTTCTATTGTCACTTTATTTTATAGCATCTTTTTGATTTAGGATGCTCACATACCTGGTTGTAGTTGGGTACTTGTTTGCATACAGCTTTAGTATTCCAAAATGTGCAAAACTACAAAACAGTACCTGCAACTGGACAGATAGGAGCCTTCGGCAGCAGGCATCATTCAGGAATCAAACGACGAAAATATGTATATGGTGATCTTAGGGCCCAAAGCCCAGCCACAATAATGATACATTTCGATGTTGTGTAAATATTCAATTATTTACATGTTGTCTGTTTATTGTTTCTGTGAGCTGACTTGACTGTGAGACATGTATTGTATAATCGTAGGTGCCCACATGTATATATACTGGGGGTGATGATCGCAGTAAGTATTTAATTAAAAGTGAGCCTGCTCCTCGGAACTAATGGACGGCCACGTGCGTGACACAATGGCGCGGAGTGCGAGGTGCGAGGTGCGGGGTGCGGGGTCGGGGTCGGGGTCGGTGTCGCGATGAGCATGTCGGCCCGACCCGCGCTATTCATTCGGTTTTATGACATGCCAAATTACCGACAATAAATCGTGCATTGAGCGAGAGCGGAGAGCGCACGTGCGCCGATATTAAACTTTTCATTACCCGGACATATTCCGCCTGACCCTTGCACTTGTTCCGTGCGGGTTAGGGTTAGGGCTGCGCTACCTGCGCCCAGGGCAGGGCTTCCTTACGTTACACATACATACCTACTATACTTAAAGCACAACTAGTACCGGGCACGTCTCTACTATATCTCATGCGGTAGGTACTGGGTACCACCTACCGTTAGTAGCAGGTACTTGAGTGCGATTGATTGTTGTTTATTCTGTACGAAATACAGATTGTTTCATAAATTAATATCTACTTACTAAAACTCTGATCTACATTTATATATATTAAAAAGTAAAGTACTATAATTCCACCAACACAACCATGCCCTGCAGAGTGCACCCCTGTTCGTATTAGGAGCGGGTGGATCGGATAATAGGTCGGCTCTCCTAATTCGCTATACACAACATTATTTGATTTTTAATTCGACTCGGTGCAAGTGGAATGCGCTTATTGACTCACTCGAGTGCGGAGCCCCTTGCTGCTCGCTCTACAGACACTGTGCGCGCAACACTGCGTATGTCCAATGTTCATCCTTGTTACATCACTTGTGCTAAAAAATATTTTAGTATTCGTATAAAATTAACCTATAGTAAAACAGCATTTTGTTTACGAATTTTTATTTGATTTTATATATTTTTTGTACAAGGTGTGCTAGTTATAAAGCAAATGTGCCTACTATAGTACCTATAGCGTGTCCGGGCGAGGCGAGTGACATGCGCGCTATTGAAGCGCGCGGAGGGTCGTGGCCGCGAGAGGGTTGCTTGCGAGTCGCGAGCGATATATCTGCGCGTGTAATATTGCCTTTTATTAGTTTTTTCGCGGCGACAGCGCGCCCCCGCGCCGACGATCCGCATATTTGCTTTGATGACGCGCTCCGGTACCGGCAATATGTAGACAATCCCTCTTTTGTTGTCATTGTTCCCAGCTGGCTCCTTGTTCACTCATTCAAACACCAGCTAATGTCTGCTTCCGATGGAGCTGAGCGCTACATCGGATACGGGAATGCTTGCCATTCGACGAATGCCCTCAATTAACATCGTTATTCGAATGTTTGGCAAATTTCTAATTGAAGTACCTAGTGAATATTTGGAGCGTAGATCGCATGAAGCGTGTGGAGAGGCGAGCCGCGCCGCGCGCAGACATTGTTGGCGCGGAGCCAGGCTCGGCCCGACAGGCACTTCGCAAGAACTGTCTTCGTGCAGGAGAGAGCCGATGGCTGGTCGAGTGATTGCCGCCGCGCACAATTAGCGGCGGACGCGACGCGCGCTGATACCGCGATACAGCGCGTGGGAACCGCTAGCCTCTTCTCTCGAATAGCTCAAAGCACAAAGCCGCCGCGCCGGCCGCCGCTTCCAAGAATGCGCCGCACTACCTAGCCCGAGCCTCGCGTCTCGGCCGAGCATCGCGTGTGGATGAGATACACTCGGCTGAGCATTATATTAGTGGACTCGGCATTCCATCCCCGGCCCGGCCGGCGCGGCCCGACCGGGAAGTATCTGCGAGTGTCGCCGCTCGTCCTCTGAAGCCGCCCAGTTCCGCGAACACTATAAAATAATACCGGCTCGATACCAGTTACCATCATTCAGCCGTCTATAAATCTGTCGCAAAACGAAATCTAAGTTTGTTAACCCGTCGCGTCGCTTTGTTCCATTTGGTGTATAGACGCATCGAGCTAAGCCGCGATCACAGCTTACGTCAACCTCGTTTCTAGGAATGTATTGGTATTGAATATTTCAAGTAGGTATCGCTGAGGAATGATGTTATCGTATAGTATAGTATAGTATAGTGCTAGTCGTCAATATGCGGGGTGTAGCGCTGCATATAGTGTAGTGTAGTGTAGTGTAGTGATGTAGCAGTCAGTCGGCGGGCGTGTGTATTGGCCCGGCACTGGCACCGAAATATCCGCGGCCGCCACCTCTCCGCTGCTCCGCTGTGCGCTCGCGAACACAATTAAATATAAATCCATCAGTGTTGCACGCGGTGCAGTCTACACAATAGTTTTATTTGATCTTTCATCACTCACCTACCTACGGTATACTACAGCTATACAGTACACAGTACACAGTACATAGCAGCCGAGAATACATCACTGAAACTGACATTAATAGCGATATGGAATCCGAAAATCATTTTTGTGTACTTCTTACAGAGTAGCACGTACTTCTCTCTTGTGGAGGCTATGCAAGTGTAACATATTTATCACAATATGGAGTATGTTCTTCTAGCCTGGACTCATTTCACTACTCGTGTATAGTGTGTTCTGATACTGTGCCTCGCTGTACCCTCGTGATGAAATAGTTGGCAGTAACACTTTTACTACTATTTCATATCATAAGGCATTGCATTTGTTTGTTTCTATAATATGGGTCTAACTACTGAACCGATTAATAAATCTGAAACAAGGAAGTATCATTATCCCTGAGAAAGTCACCAATTTATGATAAAGCGGTGTTGGGTGTTAATGATAAACGGGATCTAGGTTTGTTGAGTCAATTGCTTGCAAATGTTGGTGGTGTGTGCTACAAATGTTGGTGGAGGGCTCATCAATCACGGCCGATCATTGTGGAGCCGCGGGAGTGTACAGTGTTCACAGCGCAGGAAATGTTCGGCAAGATCGGCGCGCTAGAATGTGTGGAGCGCGCGTTTGAAGTGTACAATGCAATGCAGTGAAGTGCAGTGCACTGCAGTGCAGTGGCGTGCAGTGCAGCGCTGCCGGGCGGTGCTGGCCGCTGCGTCCATTGAGCAGCGCGGTAATTATAGCGAGCGCGCCGGTCGCGCCGATTGATTTACGACCACCTCGTAATTTATGCACGTTTAATTAAAGTAACAGCAGCCGGAAGAGTCGTTGTTGTCCCTCCTCCGGCGATACACTCGTGGAATACTCTTTACAGATTGATGATTCACTCCGCGGCGCGGGCCGAGCAGCATTAACATGCTGCGACCGCAATCGGCGGCGGAGGCGCGGACGGGCGCGCTAAGGAGAGCCGGTCACTCATAACAGCATGTCTCGCGCCATGTTGGCGATGTGGCGCGCATTAACTCCATATACGACACTCATTAGTTAGGGTAATTACTGACCGGCTGTACGAGCGTTAGATACGTTTATTTACATGCTTCGAGGCTGACCACTAGTACCGTTGCTCATACGAGTGTACCCGCTCGCCGCTCGTTGCAGCAACTACCACCAGAGCCAGCGCAACCGACACTGGACGCGTATGAGAGGTTTGCATAAAACAAGCATCTGCACGTGCAACTTCCGAGTTACATAAGCACCAAACATAAATGAATATCACAAAAAACTCACAAAAGCCGTGCTAGGTGAGATGAGGAAAATTATACGGACTCTTATTTAGCATGGTTTCGCGGGGCTCCGGGAAATTGTTCGATAACTGAAAAATTGAGGCAGCTCCGCTAACGGCGCAAATTGAGTGAAGTCACCTCAGCCCGCGCTCCGGCCTGCCGTAATACAGCGGGAGGGGAACATCAAATGCCACGTCGATCAGCGCAACGATACCTGTTATTATACATCCGACCCAACGGGCGCTTTGTTTGCCACAGCCTACGGTTTCACCTGGCTGAACGTGGAAGTACTGCGGCAAATTGTATTTAATGTTAGGGGAATTATCCATTCTGTGGCGGATTTTCAGCGATCGTTGCGTGAGTGCGAGAGTACGATGGGGCCTCGGAGAGCCGGGGGGCGCGGTGGGCGGCGGCTTTGAGCGGCGGCTGTGAAATTGATCCGTTCATAGTTCATAATCATTGGCGAGAGACGAGTGCTCACGCGAGCCCGGCCGCCGCCGTCACGCCTCGACGACCATGTTCTCGATCGATGCTCACTGCTCACTGCTTACCATGCAGATGGCGACAATGCGGTGGAGCACTCCACACTCCACAATACTTCTGCTTGACAACTTTATTACTTCATACCCTATTGCGATTGTGTGGTTGGACAGATTTGATTGTCATCATAAAATCCACACAATTTGGTGCTATATAGGATAAACATGACTTACTACTTACTTACATGTCTGACGTTGGAATTCTAAAGCTAGTAATACAAAATAACCGTTAGGGAGGGAAATTGGTGTGTATGTATTATTTTATTCCGACTCTCGATTTACAATCGAATACTTGCTTATTTCATACTCAATACTCTACGCCCATACCTAACACATTCGAAGAATCGAAAGTGGTTCGTAGAGGAGTACCTAGTACAGCCTCGCTTACTATTCCGTGGGCAGTACCGTACTGCAGGCAGTACGTATTGTAGGTAGTACGTACTGTAGGTAGTATGTACTGTGGGTAGTATGTACTGTAGGTAGTATGTACTGTGGGTAGTATGTACTGTAGGTAGTATGTACTGTATTTGACATAAATGTAATTAATGTTGGAGTATTTCACGTGCCTAATAAACCGCTGCCGTATAAGGAATACCAACGTCGCTCGTGGTATTTCAGTCGCCCTCCAAGGCTCTGAAGCAATTCTAATAAGAGCTTTTGGAAATAGTTATTATATATATACATTAAGCACATACAATCATTATGTGAATGATTACTGTGTAGTAGTAGTATTGCTATTAATTGGTTTACTCGCTGCTATTAAGTCGCAAACTAATATATTTGAACAAAATACGTGTCCACGGAGTCATAGAGTACTGACTGACGACTGAACATCGAGCACGCTATATATTTATATGAAACATTGTAGTCATTATATCCGTGACGTGTTAGTTCGGGAGGCGAGTTATACTGGGGCTATGAACATAAGCAGGGTTCTAAATTACTTGTTAATTTAATTCACTTCCCCAGATTAATTATTGTGTAGTACCTTTGAGTAGGCAGTACTTAGTGGAGTCGGTGATTGCGCTGTCACGGTACGCTGAAACAATTGTAATGATAAGTGAACACGAGATATTATAGAGAGCATTTATATCAAGGCAGGTTTCAATTTAGGCTACCTTGAATACCTAGGGACGTCCCCACGGTGTAAGCCTATTTCTACCCCAATTCGCATCCCTTTCGGGGCAATTTGGAGTATTTTTAGCAATTATCCGCGAGGGATACGGACCCTCTTGGGGTACGCATGCAGTCACGCCACTTTATTCTTGTCCTCCTCACTCCAAGAATCCTTCACGTTTATTGGTAAAAAGCACAATCATAATGCCAGAATTCTGCATTCATTGTGTTGGGTAGGTATTGTTAACACCATTAACTGTGCTCCCATGTTCAGTTGGAGCACCAGCAGCCTCCACCGGGACGTGGCAGTGCAGTGCAGTGAGTGTCGTGCACGGGCGGGCGCGGGTCGCGAATACTTCTGATGGCGATATGAATACGTGCGGCGCGCGGTAGATGGGCGATAGCGGCCAGCTGGCCTCCATTGTATGCTAATCCCGCAACCTGCGCCGACACCAGCTCCCACCTATGACTACCACCTACCTACTTTTTGTTGTCACCCTCCCTCTCCGCGGCACCGCCTCACCACCATACAGCATTTGCATAACTTAACTAACTTGTACCATCGTCGCTGCCTGTTGATTGAACACCACTGCACGGAAGGGTGCATTTATACAGTGAAGGTCGTGATCGGTTCGTAGTTGTGTGTGGAATACTGTTGAGGTCCCGAAGGATTTCAATATCTATTTATTCACTGCATCATTTACTGGTGACGAACAGCACCATATAAAATGCTCATTAGTAGGCCATAGGAAAATGAGTATACCTACTTGTAATGCACGGTATGTTAATGGCATCAATTACGTGGCGATTTGCATTCGAACTGGGCATCATGTTGTGTGTGAAGCTGATGCGGACTGCGGAGTGCTCGTCATATATTGCGGAATGTAAACTAGGCGACGACTCAGCGCATGCTGGCTGTCGACCAGCAAATACTTATGTATACATATATATATAAATACATAGATATTTGATTTACTAAGAACCTATACGACCTACGTCCATGCAAAAGCTGTGGGCTAGATAAAAAATATAAGCTTGTAATAAATATAGGTAGGTAGCTGCGTAGCCCTCACCTATAAGGAACTCGTGTGCATCATTTCATAGTTCTAAAACCACCGGCTTAGATTGAACTGTGCGATGTTTGTCAATCAATCGGTTGGAGTTTTGTAATATAAAGGAGATGCTATGAATACTAGTAGAAGGCAACGTGCAAGTGTTATATTTAGAGGCTGTAGCAGTTATTTGGCAATGTGTTGGATCCACGACATGACATGTGTGCATTGCGTGTGCTGGCGGGCAGCGGTAAGCCATGTACGGCGCATCCGCATTCCGTCCTCGCTACCGATAGCCGATCAATCACCAGACTCGTCCGTCACCGATCAACTCTGCAATGTCATGCTTATGGATATCTCTCCGCTTGTATTTGGATACTATTCTGTCTGATTCAATATGAGTTGTATGGATGGACTTAATATTCGACTAGATTAGTTTTTGATTACCTATTCGGGCGACACAATCGGGAAAGTAATAAAACCCAAAAAATAATAACAAAAAAAATCTTAAAAAACAAAAGTATAATCTATTGTTTTTCATTGGGCAGGAGGGGCTGTATGTCGCCACGAGGCAGTTGTCTACAGACACACATCCAACAATCCTCGCACATGATTAATAATGCCGTGCACATGCCGCCATTCGGAAAGGAATCCCTGGAATTCCTCAGCCGCAATATAATAAGTGACAGACATCACATCACATCCTCAGTAAATATATGTAAACTGCAGGACGCGCGGACGGTGTGCACACTGCACAGTGGATCTGTGGTGCAACATTTATCATTAAACTCAATTGTTATTTGGAACAGATTTAAATAAATAATAGGCAGCGTTTAATAGTACCCATCCGTGTTGTACTGACGTACTGTACGGCCCCAGCGCCACGCCACTCTACTCCATACTTTACAGACGAAGTCACACAGAAAAGATAGTAAATGTTAAGACCGTTATTGAGTAATGATCTGCCAATAAGTTAATTTATATTCAGCCATCTGTCTTCCTCATATCCTGTCATTTGTTGACACTCTAGCAGTGCAACTCGGATCCATGTTATGTATAACGGAGTTACTATATATATACCAATTTGTGTTGTACCTGCGCTGCCGGGTACTACCGGCGCTTACAGTGCAAGTGTGTTACAAGAACAAGATGTGGTTGAGGGAGATGCGTGTCAATCTGAGGCCGGCCTTGCGCGGCGCGGCAGGTGGCCGGCGCGGCCTGCCGGCGGATGGCCGCTGACAGGAGCCAGGACACCCGCGCCGGGAGGCCTATTCTGGATCACACCCGCCCCACATGCGCCACACCACGGCCACCACTCGACTGACCTGGCTTCACTTCGTGGGCTTCCTCAATACAGAGCATATCACGAATCCATGCGCTATAATAGTAACGAAGCGAAATTAAGTTAACAATATTATGTTGCTTTAGTAGAATTTAACGGTCTCGGTTAAAATATATAGCTAATGTTGTAACTTGTGGTTGACATTGAAGTGTTTACTGCAGAAAAACTAATCGGGCAGCATTAGTGTGGGCACTGGTTACCATAACGAGCGGGCTCTCGTCACAGCAGCCGGCCGCGGCGAGATCGCGCCAATCGATACTGACAGCGGCGCTTGCAAAAACCTCATTCAGGTACCGAGCCTCTCCCGATCACACACACTGCTACCGCTGGCTTGCCTAATGTTGACCTCTACACCAGACCTGCGACTATCTTAATGTACATTTCGTTCCGTAGTGTAAATTGCTTCAAATATTAGGCATACGAATTGCTCATGAATTCTACCATATCACATATGAATGGTTATTGTAACGTTATTGTAAGTGGCCCGCGACTCGAATGCTCCAGAATAGAGCCTGTGGACAACTGGTCAGTGGCGAGTTGATTTAAAAACAATAGAGTTCCGGTTCCGGGCGGCCGCAGACCAGGCGGCGCCGCGCCAGCTGACCGGTGACGTCACACCTGCCCCTACTGGACGCACCATTGTCCCCACTCATATACATACGTCGGTCCTACCATCACTGCACCCAAGTCATCCGTAGTATAAAACACCGTCGCTTCCCGCCGATTCTATACTTAAATATTTTAATCTACTCAACGGATTTTAATGCGGTTTTCTCTAATAGACGGAGTGATTTCTGAGGATATTTTTTATGTATAATGCACTCGTGCAAAGCCGGGGCGGGTCGCTAGTTTCAAATTAAATTTAAATCTCTACAACTATTTCTTAGACGAGGAATTAGGAACCAAGGGAATGATATAGGTAGGACACATTTGATACACTTTTATTAGGGTTCCGTACCCGAAGGGTAACCAACGGAACCCTAATACTAAGACATCACTGTCCGTCCGTCTGTCTGTCAGCAGGCTATATCTCATGAACCGTAATAGATAGACTCTTGAAATTTTGAAAAAATTGAAATTCATAGAATGTGCAGGTATTTCTGTTGCCGCTATAACAATTAATAATAAAAACATAATAGTGGCTCCACCAACTATAAAACGTGTTTTTTTGTGTTTTATGTACTTTGTAAAAGGCTGTCTATTAAAGAATATATCAGACGAGTGGAGTTAGCTACGCGCTACTAGCTACCTACTTAAAAAAATCATTTATTCAGTTTAGGCCCTAATAAGGCACTTATGAAGGTCTAAATTACCACCGGTTCAGAACAAAAAAGCCACCAGAGAAGAACCGGCAAGAAACTCAGCGCTCTGTGTTTTTTCATTTAACAATCATGATATAACAATGTTTAACTAAATTATTCTAGACATTAGTAGGAATTTACAATAATCGAAAAGGAAAACTACCAAGTTGGCTTTGTATCTGCCTCCTCCTCCCATTAGATTACATCACAGAGGAACAGGTACGGTAGGTACGGTAAACTGTTGAAAGTTCGCTAATGGAGCTTGAGAGTTGAGATGGAGTTGAGAGAGCTCGTGTTAATTACGCACTTGTTCCTCACTGACTACTCACGTTTTTAATATGTGTGTGGAGAGGGGAGGCGAGCTACTCTACTTCAACTTTTCAATAAGCGTGTTTCTGCCGTAATAATCAGCCCGGAGTAGCGGCTCCTCCTCACTTATATGACGCGTTCGTTCGTGTTATTAAAGGTTAAGCGACTACCTTAAGGTACTTTGGTGCGTATGAACGGAGCGGATATATTTACGTAGAAACCAAAATATGCGCGCAACTGGCGCACCGAACAACCCGCCATCAATAAGTTGAACTGAAAAAAATGTAGAGATACTATAAGTATGCCATTCTTTTTGTCTCTACGTTGGGTGTATGCGCTGGATTACGAAGCTCATATGAATATACGAGACTAAAATTTTCAAAACGAAATTAGAAAAGAGTTCTGTATTATTTAGAAAATAAACTTTCGAGAGTGCTCTACAAAAAGATAACCATTCGTCACTAAAATATTGCATCTGGTGGATGGATTACTCCTTCACAAATCAGCATATGAGAAGCTGGAGCAGGTAATGATACCTAGGTATACAGTATAATTTATTATCAAAGACAATAAAACCCAGTTTTACTAGATTTTATTCCTAGCGTTATATACTGCTAGTATTCGACACAATCACGATCATAATAATTGTTAATGCAAGATATGAAGGGTGTAGAAGTGTGTTTGTACCCTCGTCCTAAGGCGAGAGCCTTAAGGGCTGAATGGATAAAAGTTGAATGCAGAACTATGCAGGCGAAGCTGCGGAAAAGCTAGTGGTAATATAAACCTAATAGTTACATGATCATAAGTGAAGAACTACAACAGAATAATTGTTCGTTCCTAGCACCAGCCCGGAGGTGCGGGCTCTAGTGCTGCAGCTGGAGCGGCCGTGAGAGCAGCCGAGAGGCGGTAGCTGCAGCACAGCAGCCACCAAACGCGATGCTCACCTCATTACTGGTATACAGATATCGTAATGCGAATTCCCGCGATTTCACCGCAGCGAGTGGCGGCTGTGGCGAGAGCAAATAAAGAGACAATAATTTGGGCGCGCCATTAGCATACAATACAGGCCGGGGCGGCGGCGGCGGGAAGCTCCGCGCCTAATTGTCCCATTGAGGCGGCTCGGCTCGGGTTTGTTTCTCCACGTTTAATGGCTTGTAAATTAGATCGACCTCGTCCAACTATGTTACAAATCAGACGGTGAGTACTCGGCTAATTAATTAATTTTATTTCATTTTTGACTAATAAAATTATGATAATACGGTTTCAGTGACGTGATTGTAAATTGTTGGCATAATCTGTTAATTATTTAATTTAATTAATTAACGCCTAGTTCACGGTTTGTCACTTGGCTGGCGCGCGGAGCTCATTCCACCTGCACCTGTGTGTGTGCAATGTTATTGTTATATTAGCCACACATGTACCACCTACCTATGGAAATACTCCACTAGGAAGTTACCACATATTCATTACCTACTAAATGTATATATACCTACTGTATGCAGTGAAGTTAGAACAATTACCACATTTTAGATTACGAAAACTAATTGGCATAAGTAATAGGTTCGGAATAACTTGTGTTTCCTATGTCACACGTTGTTATTTTAATCAATAACTTTAGAATGTGGTCTCGAACGTTTTATGATGTGTACCTCTCTTGCGGCACATTGCTACTACATTGATAGTTCTGTTGACAAATCATACCAAGTCGAATGTTGATAGCAAGCAACATCATGATTTAGTTTCAACTGGTACTGATGTGTGTGCACAGTAGTGGAGTGGAGTGGTGTAGTAGTGTAGCAGCGGGCAGCATTCCTGCGCGGGCGCAGGGCGGGCAGTGTTTGATGTGGCCGCGGGACACGCCCCGCATTGTCCAGCCGCAGTAGTCAGTAGAGCACACCGCACCGACACCACTCGCCTGCTCTCGCGATGCTCGCCGACCACGGAGCACCACCCTCGCCGCATTTAGGAACGCGCGAGGCACCACCTCCCAAGAGTACAGTACATACACTACATACACACACACACACACACACACGAGGAGGATGTAGGTACTTATATTTATTATATTTTGAACTAGCCATCTCATCTTGAGCCTACTACAGGTATTTGTATAAAGTTTTATATGTATAAAGTTTATTGTTCTCATTCAGTGATTATTATTTCAGACGGATGTATCACATTAAATATAATGTACTCAATTAAGCTGCATTGGAAAGATGCAATGGAGATTTGTAGAATAAGCCATAGGCTACATGAGAGGTGCTGCTACTGTATCGATATATGTAATGTAACCGTCGCGAGTGTCGACATTCACTTAGGTATCTAGGTCACCGAGCCTAGGTAGACTTTGTTTGTAGCGTGTCTAAACTATAATTAAATAAATAAGTACATTATATATCATGTTTGAGTTCCAGTGATTCCTTAATTCAGGTACAGTATGCCGGCAGGTATGTCTTTCAGGTATGTCTTGGAATTATAAAGGTGTTTCCATTGAGCTAGGGTACTCGGCAAGCTATTGCTCCACCTGGCTGCTAAGATTGCGACGAGAAGCCCTCAAATGAAAAAGCCTACAATTCAAAATGTTTGGATTAAAATAATATGAAACAGGTGTTGAGGTAGTGGTAGGATGAACCCAGCCGCGCCGAGTCGCGCCGTCGAGTGCCGCGGCTTATGGCAATGAGACGGACTTGGTGGTTTGTTGATTGAACCACATTGTAGTGGGCATCGGTGACAGGTGGCGCAGCGCGTGATGTGAACACGTACATGACAGGCGTGGCGTCCCGCGGTCCTCGGCACTCGCATTGCATTCATGACACGGTGTTCTGGGAAACTAATGGTTTGCATTGCACACCATATAGCTTTAAAATAAATTAATGTACAAATAAATTATATGAGTGTTGGTCTGTCATTCCAAAATAAGGATTTTCCAGATCATCGTTTAGTTACAAAACCCAACCACGTGCTTAAAAATGTTTCTTCGTGTTGGATTGAGCTGGCTGACCTCCAAAGTGGTGGAACTTATGTTAAGGGTAAAGACTTAGTAATTCGGAACAAAACCCTGTTCCTCAATCACCGGATTAAGATTAAGAAGTCATGAATACTTGTTGCACATATGAGCTGATATTAATAGTCTCTTTCTTTCGAAGCTCAGTTATGTAATGTACCTACTGTTAAATACATTTCAACGGTTTCTCAGATCACCGAGTCGCTTGACCTCCGTTCCAATAAGTAGTATGTACATGTGATCTGTTCAACTATTAGAGAATGCTCAACTCGCTCGTCCGCATCGGTAGCATTGCAGAGCATTAGCAATAGTTCAACTTGTCAACTTGTTTACACGATTAGCATGAGCTCTGTCCCCAACACTTTGTTTACACCGACTATAAGGAGGAGTCTAGAGATCAATAACAAGATCACGCACTGACTCTAATCTCATTACAAAAACGCTCATTTCTTTATGGGCTACAACATTTTATTTGGCCGGTAGGTTCATCATAAAATTTATTAATTTTATAGCCTACGTTATGGAAGATAGCTACGAAAGGATTAGTTTTTAATTCATAACCTAGTCAA
The DNA here is from genome assembly GCA_951449985.1 of Falcaria lacertinaria. NCBI lineage: Eukaryota > Metazoa > Arthropoda > Insecta > Lepidoptera > Drepanidae > Falcaria > Falcaria lacertinaria. The sequence continues at coordinate 11,821,792 of OX602113.1, read as the reverse complement.
GAGAAATTGGAATTATAATATTAGTTCAGCCGTGGTGGCCTTGTGGTTGACAGCAACGGCCTCTCATCTGATGGGGCCAGGTTCAAACCGCAGCCTGTACCAATGAGTTTTTCTAAGCTTAAGTACAGTGAATAATCACACCATGAGCTTTTAAAAAGAGGGATAGGGCGAATTGGGATTTCCCATTAAATTTGGAGCCACCGGAATGGGGACCGTTCTCCACCTTACAGAAGACCGCAGTCAAATAACACTAAATTGATGTAGTGTTGTGCTTCTGCGGTAAGTAAGATTGCCAGTGCTCCACGAGGATACGCTGCGCTCGTAGTAAAGCTGCGAGCACAGTGAGTCCTCATCAAAAACAGGGTTGGCAACTCGTTAGTGATACCCCTGGTATTGTTGGCGGCTATAGGCTACGGTGACTGCTGACTATCAGGTGGGCTGTATGCTTGTGTGCCACGTTAGAGGTATAAAAAAAGTGTGTAAAGGGGATAGAAACCGCTGGGCACAGCTAGTATTATACTAGCTATGAATAGGGACGGAACAGGAAGCGCATTATGGGCAGATATAACAACTTATATGGGAAATGTGCTGACCTATGCAGTAGCATACCTACTTGTGTGTGTATGCAGATGTGTCTACAGCCGGAGTATCGTTGTATCTCACATACATGTGCGCTCCTGAGGTAAGTCTAATGTCATCATATATTAATGACATAACATTAGGTACATAACGGTTGACGATCTAATTGTGTCAGTTCTCTACATTATTGTCAAACTACAAACTATGGCCAAAGCCGGGTAACAGGCTTTGGCCATAGTTGTACGTAGTATATTATCTACTCTGAGGCCATAGTACGGTCGTTTATGCATAAAAACAACTGAAAAGCATATTCTATTTGATATGAGTAGGGAGTGTATCCCCTAATGAAAGGTGCTATTAGTAGGTACTCAGTTGGTGATGTTGGTGCCGCTGCACACACATGGCGCGTCACTCCACACACAAAGATCAGCAACAGTTAGAGCGACTAACGAGCCAGCGAATACTTCAGCTGAGCCTCGCATTTCTCGTGGGAACTCAACTTGCACACGAACCTTTTATTTTAATTTTTTTTTTATTCAGTTGACCCATTTGTCGTCCCAATCTAACAGTAAAAAAACTGATGTACCTACATATACGATACCTTAAACATTATGTATGTATATAAATAAAGCTTCCTCAGAAATCACTCCGTCTGTTAGTAAAGACCGCATTAAAATCCGTTGCGTATTTTGAAAGATCTATATACGTATAAGCGTACAAACGGCGGGAAGCGACTTTGTTTTATTCTACAAGCCCAGATAATAATATCTATTATACCTGTCTACCACAATGCTAAGATGTTATATTATCATCACACATGGAATAACATAAATAGGCGAGGACTTAGGTACTTGGATTATAAAGGAAAATAGCACTTCATGTGAGTATTATGATTTGCGTTATAACAAAATAGATATATAAATTCTCTATTTGTATCCGATGCTGCGGCGGCGCACAGTTGATCGAGTCAGACGTTTGTTTGAATGCCACGTGGTGTTAGTAGATTCCTCATTACCACGTGGTGCCACCACAGCGAGCCACGGAGCGCGGTGCGTGGAGCGGCGGCCGCAAGGAGATAGGAGGAGATAAGGGCGCGGTGATAGCGAGCGTGGCAGTGCGCTCTAAATCACGGCTATCTGTCCGCGCGGCAGTAACGACCGCCTCGCCGCCACATTACGTTATGAGGTATTTATTTATGTCCCAAGCCGGCGACGGGTTTGATTGATGGCGCATCGCGGAATTATCTTCATACATTACTGCCACCAACACACATATTGAGCTCGTAAAATTATGAATATAATGCGGACAATTTGTAAGGTGCGCGCTGTGGATGTTCCGCGCTCGTTAATGTTTGAGGTACGCACGTACGGTATGGCCGAGGAATGTTTACTTATACTGCTCTTTAAAATATTCATATGTTTGTAATGAATTTATTTACCTTACAACTGGTTGTGGGGGCGGTGGTGTGCTTGAAACGTTGGAAGGCGGGTGCGACAGACCTATCTTCAATACATAGGTACTTGTATACGCAATACGCATGTGCCAATGAAAATGATTATAGTTTCAGGTAGTGTTCCTGTCAATAAATAATAAACTGCACGAATAACAATTCAACTCAGATCTCCGATACGATAAAAATACATTGGAAAACAGCCCCTAAGGGAATGATTTGCGACTTGCTACTTTTTCTGAATTTCACGCGGATGAACGCGGGGCGTTGGCTAGTCACTTACAAAATGATTAGTTATTTAACACTTGGCCTAATACTTGTACGAGTGACAGCCGTGTGAGCTAGTTGTAGTAGGTACATTGGTACCTCATTACAGTCATTATCACTTTCGTACTGTAGTGTAAGGTCGTAGCAGCGGCAGCGGCGTCTTATACCACATCAGTTCACGAATCACTACCGAAATACATAGTTATATTGGTGCTCTCAGCAACTACATACCCCGGAGCTCAGGATAGGAGATACACAACCAACAATTGGCACATTCGTATTCGTATGATGTTCGGTGTACAAGTCGATTATTAGCCGTTTCCCAAGAGTGAAGCGACCGGTTAGAATTTGCTTGTCACGTCGCTTATCGCTGGATAATTTATGAACGAGGTGAGTGAGGGCACTGGCAGGTAGCCGCCGGCCGAGGCTCTGCTGCCACTAATTACACTCATGAGCGGTGTGCGTGCGCGCGCCCACCCACCGAGGGGCACTAGATTCCACACCCGCCACGTTTTTTACACCCTAATTAAGCTAATTTATCGAGACAATAAGAGAAATTATCGGTAGCGGCCCGGCGGTTAGTGGCCGCTTTATGAGCGGTATTAAATTGTCGAATTTCAGAGCGCTACCGGCCTACACCACCCGCCCGGCGCTCTTTGATGCACCAATAAATATACAAAAGATCCATCTGATAGCAGGTGAATGGAGCCGACGCGACTCGCCGCTCCTAATGGAAGCCGCCGGTATGCCTGCGACAATACCTCCGAATGCTAATAATACCAGCATCTAGAATGTGCGCCGATAAGAGAGGTGCCAATCCCGCAGGTGGACAGATTAAACGAGTGTTTTATGGCTGATAAAGGTTTAAAACGTTACCCCGAATTGGTGTTTTATGTGCGTCGAGTGGGCGCAGGCCGCCGACTACAGCTACCGGGGTTTGGACTTGTAACGAGCAGCTTGGAGCCGCGCCGACACACGCCCTCACATTCTAAACAAGTCCCATATCTATTGAAAGCTGTGCAACCTTTGTTTTAATCATGCCAACAAGATTAAAGTTTTTAGTAGGCAGCATAGATAAGCAGGCATTACCGCAGTCTGGAGCCACCCCGCAGCTGGTTTCGTTATTGAACACTGACTAAAAACAGTTTTTGTTGACAGTTTTCGATAAAAGCAGTTTTTTTGTTTGGGAAGATAGGTATACGCAATTATATGTGGCAATGATATTATATGTGTAAATCAGCGGAAATCCTAAGACCGAGGGGTAAATTGATATGTATGTGGTATACGTACTTACTCTATGTCAGCAATTATTTTTTCGCATTCGCGTTGCTGGCTCAGTTCAAACTTCAAAGTATGTATCCCATCTGTCTGATGCGACGGATGTTTGTTTGGTTATTTTATTTTTAGGGTTCCGTACCTTAAAAAGAAAAGAGGACCCCTTAGGGGATCACTCTGCTGTCAAATCTAGCAAGAAGCAGTGTCTTACAGCATAGGTAAAGGAAAACATCTGAAAACTGTAGATATGTAATTAAATTATTATATATACTGTTGAGAGTCACTGACGAATAATGAACTCATTCGAAGTTTGCCTACTTTAACCTTACCTACAATTGTGTACGGAACCCTCGGTGCTCGAGTCCGACTCGCACTTGGCCGGTTTTTTGTTTATTAGACAATCACGGAAAATGGCAGACTAACAGAATACAACCGTTAACGGCAGAATGCAAACTTTTGATTATATTGACACCGTCACAGATAAACTATAAATATTCAAACAAAGAAAAGCAAGGTGGCAAAGTGTAAAGTGTCATTTAAGAGGTTTTATTTTATCTCGAAACAGAAATAGAGTCGCCACTCACGGGATTTACCACGATCTCTATACCACGTGGAAGAAGATGGAGGCAAAAGCTAGTTAAATTGCTTTATTTTTACTTGACAGCCGATAGGTAGGGTAGGTAGAAAATTTATTCAAAATACTCCAACACCAGAAACAAATATGATGATAATGACTAACAACAACACCAGGCAACGGTACTTACGTACGTACGGTACTACAACGTTGGTGCTGCTCATGTCTGCTGGCTTTGTACATAAATACGCGACCTTACTGTGCTGGCAGCAAGGAGAACTTCATTCCTTATCCAGTAATACTGTGTGCGTTTATTGATTATGATTGCTGCTTACCATCCCATCACAATGCACTGGTCGTGCGCTTGCTCGCCGCTTGTGTAGTTTAAAGGCAAAGATAAGAAGTACGACCGATGTTGTTTTTTTTTATGTATGAAACTACTGATAAACATACCTATTCCAATGAGAGAATATGTGAGCAGCTGTATAAGTCGTAGGATAGCTGTTTAAAACCTGCTCTATCAGACTGTGCCAAAGACTATAAAACATTCTCCTTGGACTGTGCTCTATTAGTAACGCCATCTATGGCTGATCAGCGAAGTTCTCACATCTCATCATATAAAATTAGTGTTTGTAGGTTTTATACCCTCTCTTTTACACTCACTCATCCCTTTCAACTTGAAGTAGATAATATACATCGTACTTTATAATACAACTTCCAACATTAATCTCTAACCCAATAATTATTATTGTTTAGAAAAGTATGTGAGTCGTTATTATACTCTCTGGGAAAAGCCTTTCCATATACCTTTATACGTAGTATATTATCTGCTCTGAGCCTTTATTTACGCGTTTTGGCTTTGGATTCTCTTAGAACTGATAGTTTCAGACCATAGTACTGATTATGTTTTTTGTTATTGTTAAAAAGTTTTTGTTGGTTGTGTTTGTACGTAGTATTTCAGAGAGGTTAATATTATAATCTCAGTGTTAAGGTTGTTGAGGTTGTGTTGTTTTTGTCATCAGAACAATTGGATATTCCAGATAAAACGCCATCTATCGCATTTCCAGCGAACAAAGACTTGCACGTTTCCTTGTTCGGCAGAATCACAGGTTCACAGGACATGAGACGGGATCGTTGGACCTCAGAGCAGATACTACGTATAAGTTGGACATAAATCTAGGTATTTTAATGCAACGCAACAATTTAAAAACAATTAAGTATGCGACTGAAAGACTTGTCTCCATCATAAAAAATAAATAACAAAGAAAATATACTACTGTCAGTGTCATAGTTGTCAAACTAAATTTATCAATCGCTTCGGTTTGGTTTGCGGCTGCGCGTTCGTTTCACTTCACATCGTCATTATTTTCTTGACCGACGAAATCATAATAATAAACATTGGCGGCTTATAATAAAATGTGCGAGTGGTTTCGCTATGTCCGGACAGAACATAGCTGAGTGGACCCCTGACCAGGTGGCCGACTGGCTTTCAGGTGGGTCCGCTTGGGTTACCTCGGTGACTCACTGTTTTGATGTTGCACCCGGGGTTTTCAGCTTCAGTCTGCAATACCTTCAGCCCCTGCCCCGTTCCGATATTGCCGTTGGGGGTCTGATTGCTGCATTTTGACATATGCTATTTACTTGCTAGGGAACAGTTTCATGTTGAGTAATTTGATGTGGTTTGCAGTCCAAGTCTTAGTGGATGGTATAAGTAAATTATCTGATTATTAGGGTAACGGTTGGTGTCTTTACTTGGAAGACTATTGCATTACTGGGGGCTCAGTATTTTGTTAATCATGCTATGGTTTGGTTGACATAAGACAATGTAAGAGCTGTGCACAGTTGTTAATAAAATTGATCTATTAAAACCTGGAATAAAGTAATTTCTGTATCTCATTCCTTGGAAGGTTTGTCCAGTAACTATGATACCATAGTTTCTAAGGCAATTTACAACCTTTACATTTATTGCAAAATACAACATTACTTTATGAATTTATAAAATAAAAAAATGCAGCAGAGGTTAGACAACCTGGTAGCATTTTTTGTTAGCTTAGAATCAATTTGATTACATTATATGAAGTGAGAGGGAATTTGTCATAAACAGTCTTCTGTTCCTGTGGTGAGCTCGATATATGTTGTGAATGGGGTAGTGGTGATATTATCAAGTTGTTTTACCTATCATGTGTTTATCATATAAAAAAATGCCATCCTTATTTTAATCCCCCACATGTGAAAGGGTTAAGCAAGACTTTTTAGACCTGTCAAAATAGTTCAGTTTAGTAATTTTGAACAACAGAATCAACATCATTTTGATCATTTGTCTTGGGAAAATGTATCGTAGCAAGGTGTGAGAATGAATTAGTAATGTGATATGGCTGCAGGTGTTTGTGTAACATTGAGTGGTACAGGTCTGGGGCCCACTGTAGCCAGCTATGTGCCGTCGCTACGGGCGCAAGGGCTGGACGGTGCCAAGCTGCTCACCCTGCGCTGCGATGACCTCGAGTACCTCGGCATGCGCATCATCGGCCACCAGGAGCTACTGCTGGAAGCTGTGGAACAATTGAGGAATTTTGTAAGTTGGTGAATTGCATATTTATTTATTTATTGAAATGCATATAAGTGTACAGCATTAGCCCAAACACTGCATTCAAATTAACAAACTTATTATATTACATTAATTAAAACCTTGTAAACTATTGAAAACAAATGTGACAAACATAGAGGGGTAAAGGTAGGGATAATATAAAAAAATAATAATAATAATAGCCGTGCATTTGTTCATACATATAAGAATTGGTCAAATTTTCTTTGGACTCGTTCAATCATTAAGCTATATTTATCTTCATGAGGGTCCCACACCAAGACATTGTGCTCGCTAGCTTGCTATGCATATGATATAGATTTTTAATAACATGCTCTTAGCAACAAGGTTTTTAAATCATGACATACAAGGAATACAATATACTGTAGACAATTTTATTATAACATCATAAGATATAATGCAATGTAGACATGCCATAATAAGTGGTTTAGTGTAAACAGCTTATAATTATTAATTACCTGTAATGTTACCTATAAGTGAGAACCTTTTTTGTTTATTTGCCTTTATGTTAGCAATCCATTACTTATGTTATGCCAAGTTAGCTGTTAGTTTTCCAACAAACAAAAACTATACAATTATGTGAAATATACATACATATCATCACAACTAATTAGGTCTTATTTTGGGGTAGGTGGAGAGTATAGATTGCCTTTGTATTATTGTAATGAATCATTGATAGCGGTGGGCTGGGTGCAGCTTGCAATGAGTGTGTATGTGGGTGTTGCAGCAGTACGAGGTGGCGCGCGAGTGCGTGCAGCAGCTGGCTGTGCGCGTCTCCGTGCTGGCCGGCACTCTGGCCAGGACGCTGCGGGCCGCCGGCGACGCGCGCCTCGAGACACAGGTCCCCCCCCCCCCACACACACACACACACACTCACCACTCGAGACACAGCCGTGTCCGTGTAGCGGTGTATATGTGACATGTGTATGTGTGTGTCAGGTGTTGTCGGACGTGGCGGGCGCGGTGCGCGCGGTGCTGCCGCTGGCGGCGTGGCTGCAGCAGGCGGCGGGCGCGCTGGGCGAGCGCAAGGCGGCGCTGCTGAAGCTGGCGCTGGAGGCCGCCACCTGCGCGCAGCGGGACCGCTTCGCCGAGCAGCCCGCGCGCGCCGTGGCCGCCGCCGCCGCCGCCGCCGCCGCCACCGCCGACTACATCGTGCAGGTCACACCACCATACGCTATACGCACTTGCACGCTACAATACTTGTATCTAATATTATCATCATTGCTGATAATGATGGAGATATGTATATCGTTATGAGTTGACGATCTGATCTGATGAGAGTATCTATAGTACTATTGATAGGAAAATGTAATACTATTATTTAGTGGTACTATCGGTGGACTGTCGCTAGGCAATCGATGTGTTTGCATAGTCGGCTATCGAGCGGCATCGCTAGTCGGGCGGGGTAGTGATGGGCGGATTGGCAGGAGGTGTCGGACCCGATGGTGCTGCAGCCGGCGTGGCTGGGCTCGGTGACGCTGCGGCAGGCGGGGCGGCCGCTGGGCTTCGACGTGGTGCCGTCCTTCTGCGGCCACCACCAGCTCGCCGACATCCGCTTCGGCTCGCCCGCGCACGCCTCGGGCCTCGTGCACGAGGGGGACGAGATCGTGCAGGTGGGCCCCGCGTGTGAGGTGTATAAAATCCTTACAATCTACTAGTACAACATCTCGCTAACCAGTTTTCTGTAATTATTATAAGTACTTGAAAAAATGTCAATATTGGTCAGGTTTTTGTTATAAAAATCAAGTGATCGCCTCAAATATGAGTTTTTTGTGTAATTTGTGCGATATGGCGGGACATAAAAAGTACTCTTAGACCGTGAGGAGGGACGAGGATTCTGCATCAATTTTTAAACATAAAATATAAATCACAATAATGTCCCATGTATCTGTCTGTAAACCTAAGTTATTCAAAGCATTCATACATTCATTACTAGTATCCAACAATTCTTTAATATTACTAGCAGATTCTGATACAACATTCTTTTGACTCATGAATCTTTTTAATACTGAATTCGCAATGAATCGCTTGTTGTTATACCTACGCTCCAACTGATTCCAACAGACAAGATAATTATCACTAGTTATGGGAACATGACGTAATAATTGCTCAGCTTCCCCCGACAGATGTGACTTTAAATAATGTAGCTTTTGAACACTATCAAGGGAACTGTTTGTATGTATGAGCGAAGTAAGCAGATCTTTAAAACTTGTCCACTCTGTATAACTGCCAGAAAATGTGGGAATAGTGATCTTAGGCAATCTTATATTATTTGAATTTTTGTTAGCATTACTTACATTAGAAGATCCAACCTGAAATTTAGACAATTTCTCATTTAGTTCTGACTTATAATCAAAATAAAGCTCCTCGGTCTCTTGGTAAACTTTACATTCGCAGTCCTTAGTTTTCTCTAATACAGCCTCATCATAATCACCGATAAGCTTATTATGAGTCTGTACAAACCCAGACCATTGCGACTCTAAAGCTTCAAGCCTTGTCTCGACATAAGCAATAGTTAACCTTTCTTTAGGTGACTTTTTGAAGTTACTTCTAGCATTAGTTATAGTTTTATAAGTATTCATTTGAACTCTAATTAATGCATCCATATTAAAATAATTAACTGAAAAATATTACATGTCCCAAAGAGTTGTAATTATTTCTAAGCCCAAAAAAAATTTGAAAATTTTACAAGCATTTGAAATTTGTTGTCACCGGACCGAAATCGGGCATGGATTCCCCAACGGAACACTTTTCTAAAAATTATTCTAAGTCTACAGAATTACTATGAACTAATTTACAATAGATAAAGTTTTTTTCTAAGTTATTTGCTTTAAGTATTTAAGGTTTTGTTAGATCTTCTAAAATGTAAACAAAGAGTACTTACAGTTTGCACTTCACTTTCAAACTCACAACCACATGCTTGACGTATTTCCAATGTTGCTACTGCATCGATCCACTGCGCCACTTGACTGTTGCCGTCATCCACCGCAAGGAGACGTCACCGCTGCCTAGCGGGGTTTCTTGACAGCCCGCGCTTTTAGCGCTTCACCCTTGACAGCAATCTGCTGTGCAGTGTTGAACTGTCAATCAAGTCCGAATCTGGCTCTCGGAAGGCCACGACTGAGGAACGAATCACTGCTGTAATATATACAAACTCTATGTACAGAGATAGCGGATTGCAAATGGTAGGCAAAGATGGCATATTCTCGTAAGACTATATTGAAAGTTAACAACACCTGTCATGTGAGTTGTACAAAGCAAACAGTGACTATCATTGCATCTATCAGTGTGTGCGGGTGTGCAGGTGGGCGCTGTGTGCGTGGTGGGGTGGGCGGGCGCGAGCGTGGTCCGTCTGGCGGCGGCGCGCGGCGAGCTGGCGCTGCGGCTGCGGCGGCGCGGCGCGGGCGGGCCGGCGCTGCACACGCCGCAGCTGGCCGCCGCGCGCCGCCGCCGCGCGCCGCCCGTGCTGCTGCTGCCCGACTTCCAGCTGCACAGGTGCCCCACACACACAGACTATATTACATTTACCTATACGTCACCAACATTGACACATTTCGAGTGGGATCGCTTTTGCTAAAGTCTGCAAAGTTAAAAATATTCCGCCGTGAACTTGCGTCTTGTACTAGACAAAACGAGTTATTCATAAATCAAATTGTTTCTCGGAATCATTATGAACCGGCGACGTGCGCCCAGGACCCAGGACCCAATGATCCTGTTATCTAATCTCATTATACATATTTGGTATTGTGTGGCCACACAGGTACATCAGCCAGGCGGTGTGCGCCCCTCCGCTGGCTGCGCGTCCCCCCCCGGCGGGGACGTCCCCGGGCGTGTCCCCAGGCAGGTCCCCGGCGGGGTCCCCGCGCGCGCCGTCCCCGGCCTCCTCGGAGGAGAGCGAGCCCCTGTCGCCCCCCGCCTCGCCCACACACGCATACCAGCACACCAGGTACTCCACGCACCACGCCATGCTGTCACTACTGTATATCAACTTGGATACAAGTATAAATAACATAATACATTCAAAATGAAGTCATATCTCATACTTGCACAGCTTAATTCACTTACAACAGTATATTTTTAAGCAGTCGACCAAACGGCGACTGGTTTCCGATTGAAAGTTGTTCGCATTGTGTGTGTGTTAAGCAAGTGTGTCGTGTGTCGTGTGTAGCGGGCGGTTGTGTCGCTCGCTGCCCCGGCGCGAGGCGCGACGTCGCCACAGCGTCAGCGGCGCCAGCCCGCCCGCGCGCCGACCCGCGCACCACTACCACCAGGTACCACCACACACCACACACACCACACACCACACAACTTTTGTCAACCTACTTTAAAATAGTAGGAGATTATCAATTCGACAGATTGTTTTTTTTAAGTTTGAAACTTTTACTTGTGAACCACTTAGTATAAATTATTTATAGAGAGCGAGTTAACTATGTGAGTATATAATATGTGTTAGTTGTATATGATACATGTATTGTGTGCAGTTCTGGCGCGAGCTGCGCTCGTGGCGCGCGGCCGACAGCGGGCCCGCGCCCGACGCCGCGCTCTACACGCGGGACAAGGTACCAGTACTACACACACCACGTGACACCACCTTACCACAACAGAACATCTGTAATGTGTGCCAATTTGAAATGGGAATAGAACGTGTTCTCTTTTCAAATTGTTTCGTTGTAAGCTAGTATCTTTGTGTGGTCAGGCGCTGTCGTGCACGGGGCTGCCGCTGGAGCGCGCGGTGCCGGCGGGGCTAGTGGGGCCGGCGGGCGCGGCGGAACTGACGGGGGCGGCGGGGCCGGCGGGGCTAGCAGGGGCTGTGGGGGCTGCGGGGCTGTCGGGGCCGGCGGAGCGCGCGAGCCCCGTGGCGCGGGCGCGCGGGCCTCTGGACAAGGCGCACTCGACGCCGGCGTACGACTTCGGCGCGCCGCTGGACTCGCCGCCGCCGCTCGCCGCGCAGCCCATACCGGAGTCGCCCACCACGCCCGCCGACAGGTGCCCGCACACGTCACGACACGTTGCTGTTTATTATATGCTTGCGCTCGGCCGCCACCGAGCCTGATGTAAAGTGACGATGCAATTTACAAATGGAGCACGCTTGCGAGAAACCGATTAATCCGCAACTCAACTTTTATACACTCTTTGTGCTGTGGCATTGACAGTCCACCACTGCCTCGTCGATATGACCGATGAGTCCGTCACTAGAACGGTGACGATATAAAGTCTTCCAAAACGATATCTCAATTCTCTATTTACAAAAATTTGATTGCGTTTTTTGACAGCCCAACAGTGATAGTGCACTCGGCCGGCAAGGCGGACCAGATCTTGGACTTCAAGAAGTCCAGCTCGCAGATAGGAGAGGCCATCCTGCAGCAGCAGCACCGGCGCGCCGAGGACCAGCCCGCCGTCGACAGGGAGGCAGGTCAGGCGGCGGATACTAGTGCTGGAAGTACTCAGCTCGTACTAGATCAGATAATATAACAGTGTGTCGTGGTCTGTGTCGCAGCCCGGCTGGCGGCCGCCGAGCGCGTGCTGCAGACCGTGAACACCGCCATGCTGGACGCGCGCCGCCGCTCGCTGCTGGAGCCGCGCCGCGCCAGGTGCGCCCCGCCCGTCCCGCCCGTCCTGCACTGAGGGGATGTGCTTGTGTTAGCTTACAGCCATTCCGTGTGCAGGGCGGAGTCGCCGGCCCCCCCGCCGCCGCCGCGCGCCCCCCCGCCCCCCGCGCGCCCCCCGACCGCGTCGCCCGCGCCGCCCCCCGCCCCGCCTCCCGCGCGCCCCGCCAGTCGCACCGGTGATCCACCGCAGGTACATTTCGTTCCCAATTAACCCATTACACAAAATTGCAGTTAAACAGTTTTTTTTTTCGGGTAATAATAATGTGCTTCGTGTTTGGACGATGCAGGTGCGACACATATCGAAGCACGATATTCACGTGATTCCCAGCGAGTGGCACGAGCTGCCCGCCATCAACAGCGAGCCCGAGTCCCCCGCGCCCCCCGGCGGAGGGTCCCCGCCCGGGGGCGCGGGGGACACGCCGCGACCGTTGGCGATGTCCCCCTCGACCGCCTCGCGCGGTCTCTTCCCCACATCCAAGTCGCGGAGCCTCAAGAAGAAGAGCTCCATCCTCGCCAGTGAGTGTGTGCGTGTTGGCTGCGTGGTGTGGTGTGTGTGGCGCGGTGTGTAAAGGGCGTGTTGTGTAGAGCGGCGGCTGGTGAGCGCGCGGGCGCTGTCTGCGCGCGGCGCGGGCGGCGCGGTGTGGCAGCGGGTGCGCGCGCGCTCGGCGCAGCAGCCGCGCTGGGCGCAGAGACACCTGCTGCTGGCGCACAACCTGCTCTACGCCTTCCGCACGCCAGAGGTACCACACACACACACACACACACACACAGTACTACACACAGTACTACACACTAGTGTTGCTGAGCCCGATGTGAAGCGCCTTGCTCCCCCCAAACTTGAACCAGCTTCACGTATCCCCAAATCATTGAAAATTAAAACCCATAATGACCCGAATTTAAAATGTTAAGAATCAATACTTTGCCGTTACTCAGTTTTAAACTAACACGGGAAATATAGTTATATCTAGTAATCTACTAGTACCCACATTATTATCAAAATAAAATTAAGTGAGTACCTAAGTATACTTTATTTACTTAAAGCGAAATAAATGTTATAATGTAATGAGACCCGGCTTGCAGTATGTGTGTGACCGCGTGTTGTGTGCAGTGCTCGAAGGCGGACTGCATGATCTACCTGGAGGGGTTCACGGTGAGCGCGGCGGGCGAGGTGAAGTCCCGCGCGCACGCCTTCAAGGTGTACCACACGGGCATCGTGTTCTACTTCGCGTGCGACTCGCGCGACGCCATGCTGGCCTGGATACAGCTCATACACCGCGCCACGCTGCTGCCCGCGCTCGCCGCGCCCGTACGTACCGCACTACCCGCACTCCCCGCCCGTACCTACCGCACTACCCGCACTCCCCGCCCGTACCTACCGCACTACCCGCACTCCCCGCCCGTACCTACCGCACTACCCGCACTCCCCGCCCGTACCTACCGCACTATTCCTCTACCGCCCGCCCGTACGTACCGCACTACTGCCCGCCTGTGCATCCCCACTGCTAACTGTGGCTCTACTACCAACGTGGTCACGGCCATACTACTACTTACGCTCGGCTAACATCTCCCCCACACTGTTCCAGGTGGACATCTCCAAGCAGTTCTCGGAGACTGACTACTCGGACACCGAGTCGGAGGCCGAGAGCCCGGAGAAGAGCCGGGAGCCTCGCCCCGAGAGGGACAAGGACAAGGACAAGGAGAAGGAGAAGGTTGCTATTGTTTTCTATCGCAATCGTTCTATGACATACGTACATTATTATTTACATGCTTTTTTTCCATATGCTATCCATCGTAGGCTAACGTAACTACTATATGTATGCGTAATAAAAGTGCAGCGTGTGTAATGTAGTATTTTGTGCGGCAGGACAAGTCTAAGTTCGGGTCCCTGAAGAAGCTGACGGGTCGCATGCAGCGCAGCGAGTCCAGCGAGGCCGTGGGCCCGCCCGCCGCCGCCTCGCTCGACCGCCGCTACCTGCGCTTCTTCCGCGCGAGGCCCAAGGACGACCGATCCAAGGACGACCGGCACAAGGACGACCGCTCCAAGGACGACCGGCACAAGGACGACCGCTCCAAGGACGACCGGCACAAGGACGACCGCTCCAAGGTACGCCCCCACACCACACCATTCACACCACACCGTGTTTTCGATGATGAGTTTCATGTGGCGTGTGATGTATTGCAGAGTAAAGCAGGCGGCGTGCCGGTGCCCACGGAGCACTACCGCAGCTACCGGCGCGTGGCGCCCCCCTCGGCCGCCGCCCCCGCGTCCCCCGGCCCCCCGCCCCCCGCGCGCTCGCCCCCCGCGCCCCGCAGCCCCCCGCCCCCCGCGCCGAGAGCCCGTCTGCCCGCGCCCATCAACTACATCCACGCCTCCAACCCGAACCTGCTCGACTTTGAGAAGAGCGATTTTGTCACCAAACCTGCCCTGCAACCGCCGAAACCAAAAACACCGAAGGTAAGTGCACCTTCTTACTATCAATTCGTTGTCTCATATTTATCGGTAGAGTTACCAGGAGAGTACCTAGCGATAGTGAGTGATTTTTCGCGCCAGAGTGCTGCAGTCAGGTGGTGTTGCAGGAGAGCCTGCAGGGGCTGGTGACGCTGGAGCAGTTCATGCTGCAGAAGCAGGCGGAGGAGCGGCGCCAGCTCTACAGCAACCGCGTGCTGCTCGGCGTCGAGCGGCCGCGAGACCTACAGCGACGACTCGACACCATCGGTACCACACACAACACTACCCGCCATCCCGTACCGACACACTGCCCCACACACAACACTACCCGCCAACCCGTACCGACACACTGCCCCACACACAACACTACCCGCCAACCCGTACCGACACACTGCCCCACACACAACACTACCCGCCAACCCGTACCGACACACTGCCCCACACACAACACTACCCGCCAACCCGTACCGACACACTGCCCCACACACAACACTACCCGCCAACCCGTACCGACACACTGCCCCACACACAACACTACCCGCCAACCCGTACCGACACACTGCCCCACACACAACACTACCCGCCAACCCGTACCGACACACTGCCCCACACACAACACTACCCGCCAACCCGTACCGACACACTGCCCCACACACAACACTACCCGCCAACCCGTACCGACACACTGCCCCACACACAACACTACCCGCCAACCCGTACCGACACACTACCCCACACACAACACTACCCGCCAACCCGTACCGACACACTGCCCCACACACAACACTACCCGCCAACCCGTACCGACACACTGCCCCACACACAACACTACCCGCCAACCCGTACCGACACACTGCCCCACACACAACACTACCCGCCAACCCGTACCGACACACTGCCCCACACACAACACTACCCGCCAACCCGTACCGACACACTGCCCCACACACAACACTACCCGCCAACCCGTACCGACACACTGCCCCACACACAACACTACCCGCCAACCCGTACCGACACACTGCCCCACACACAACACTACCCGCCACCTCCACACCGACACATTCTCCCTGCATGTATGAGCGGAGCTGGTGAACAAAAGCGATGTGCGTGAATGCGAGTGGTTGTCTTAATTAAAGTTCAGTCAGCCGTGCAGCTCGAGTATGAGAGTACACACGCCTACGTGACTGTCTTTATGTACCGAGCGTGGCGCATCTGTACCCGGGTGTGACACCCATGAATGCAGTATACTTGCGGCGCGTCCTCAGTACCTGTGTGTGTAGTGGCGGACGTGATCTACGGAGAATTGCCGCGCGCGATGCAGGCGAGGCAGCTGCCGCCCGCCCCCGCGCCCGCCCCCGTCTCCGCGCCCGTCTCCGCCTCCGCCCCCGCCCCCACTCCCGCTCCGCGCCCCGAGGGGAAGCCAATCTCTGTGAAGGGAAAGGACGGGTGGGTCTATACTAGCTAATAATTATAATTTGTAGTCATAATTTTTAACGTTGAATAATAAATGTTCTTTCTTATTTGTCGCTGCTAGGATAACTTTATATATAAATACTTTTGTTACTTTGTATTGATGTTGTATGTAAACACAAAAAAAATTCTATATGATTTTCATCAAGAATAAGGTACCTACGGTTCGCGGCATCCGATCTATGGTACAAAGTACTTTGAAAAACCTACAGAATCACATTACCTTATTCAATTTGTGTAAAAAAAACTATAGATATTACATATATATATATAGAACGGAACTCAGATTGTGAATGAGTAATGAGTATTTCTTAGTGCAGGCGGCCATAAAAAACACCACATTTTATATTACGGGTAAATATTATCAATGATCATATATACAACAATATGTTAAGTGATGTGTAGTAATGTTTGTAGATACGAGAAGATAGTGTACCCCGAGGAGACGGCCGCGCGCTGGCGGGACTCGCTGCGGAGGAACGATAAGGTACTTGGTGGGGGCTAATGGGGGCTAGGGGGACTAATGGGCGCTAGGGGGGCTAGTGAGGACATTGTTCACTGGTTGTGTCCCGCAGGTGCACTCGGCGCGGGGAGACGGCGGCTTGCCCGCTGCGGCCGCACACTCCGGCCTCGACAGGTAATACCCGCGCACCACAGCATTATATCTGTTCCAGTTGAATGCGATGACCATTACCAATGGTGTGTGTGTGCAGCGGGCGCGCAGCGGGCGGCGTGTCGCGCTTGCGGCTGATGTTCGGAGCGGGAGCAGGAGCGGGAGCGGGAGCGGGCGCGGGGGCGGGGGCGGGGGCGGGGGCGGGCGCGGGCTCGGCGGAGGGCGCGCCGCACTACCCGCACCTGCAGTGCCCGCCGACCTTCCAGCCGGAGTCGTACTCGCTGGCGCGCCTGCCGCAGCGCCCGGCGCGACACTGACACTGCCCGCACTACAAACACAACATTACTACCCATCGTGCTCCACACAGATACTGTGACAACACGGCGACAGAACCTCACTAGGGTACCACTTACAATTACATCACCTCTACTCGTCTGCTCAACCTGATTATCCTTCTGCGGTTCAGTCTTAACTTAAATATTATGAAGATGTCTTCTCACTGACGTATCATCCGCGTGACGTCATAGTGACACGTGGAACTATCACGCACAAGGTGTCACGTGACATCGTGATAGAAACGCTCCAATGCGATACCTTATGATTAGTATAAATGAAATGTTTAAATCATACAATGAGAATATGAAGGTGGCTATGTTAGTTGTAAGGCGTAACGAACAATAATGTATTATCGATAACTATTTTGTTTAATAAGTCAGTCCGCGGCGAGTTCCGTCAAAATGCTTTATGCAGTTATCATTAAGTAATGTAAGAGATTTTCCAAGATCGACGTAGTCGTAACGGTTGACATTATAGGGCTAGATGTGTGTAACACAGCCGTAACACGAGCATGACTAACGACAAAACATTGACTATACGAGGTATGATTACATATATTATAATCAACTTGTATTGGACGCGTGTGCTACGGCTTCCGGGAAGTGATTCCTGAGACATTCCAAGCCTGCGACTGTCCCTGTTCTTGTCATAGATAGGTTGATGTGTGAGTGCGAGCGGGACGGGCAACCTGAAGGCTGTGGATTGGTGCTGATCGAGATGTTATTGCCCTGTTAGTGCTCATTTTTATTATACATTCATTTTAGCGAGGTGTTATTATAAACAATTAAACATTATATACAGATACAATAAAGTAGGTTTGAATTGAAACAGTACAGGGTTCCAGTTACCTGTCGCGTGGATATTGATGAGGATTAATCACTTTTATTATTATCAACTTTGTGTATGATCGTGCTGTCACGGCGACTTCCTATAGCGTGCGACCCTCACGTGACAGAGCGGCCGTTTATGACTGAACTATAACTCTATTACTTCATATTATTATGCAATGTATTGTATCTGTAATGTATTGTATCTGTAATGTATTGTATCTGTAATGTATTGTATCTGTAATGTATTGTATGTGTAATGCTCAAGTTATGTATGTATCTACTGTGGCATGTTGTACCGATACTTTCCCGCTTATACCGTCGTTGTACGCTTTATGGCCAATCTATTACGTGAGGTGTTAGCACTTAATTATTAATAAGAGTAACTTATATATATTATTTTTTAAATTGTATTTACAGTAATACACTTTTATTAATATTACGCGTTCCATGAACAATGTAGATAGATAGACGTATATCAAATAAATTTTATACATAAATGTTTCATGTTATTTTCATCAGCCCCATTTTCAATACTTATATTATACTAGATTTTGCCCGCGGCTTCACCCGCGTGGTCCTAGATTAAGATAGCATGTCTTTCGCCCGGTTATAATCATCTCATTGCCAAATTTTATTACAAACAAACTGAGTTACTTCGGTTATTTATAACACTAATGTGGCACACAAGGATACCGCCCACCTGATGGTAAGCAGTCACCGTAGCCTATAGCCGCTAGCAATACCGGGCAATAGCAATTAGTGATATACTAACGAGTTGCCAACCTTGTTGTTGATGAGGACTCACTGTGCTAGCAGCGTTACTACTAGCCCAGCGTATCCTCGTGGAGCACTGGCAACCTTACTTACGGCAGAAACACAACACTACATCAAGTAGTGTTATTTCACTGCGGTCTTCTGTAAGGTGGAGGTACAATCCCCAGTCGGGCGGCTCCAATATTAATGGAAAACCCACGGGAGATCCCAATTCTCCCTACCTGTTTTTTAGCTTATGGTGTGATTAATCACTGTACATAAGCTTAGAAAAACTCATTAGTATAGGCCGGGATTTGAACCTGGGCCCATCAAGTGACAACCACTAGGCCACCACGGCTTCAAAATATTGGTATATATTTTTTATTGTTGGCAAATAAATGAAACGTAAAGGGTCAGGAAGCGAAGCGATGCGAAGGGAGGCTTTGTATATGGGATGGGTGCAACGCAGATAGTTTTTGCAGGGATCCATCGCATGTTTATCTGTGAGTAAGGAGAGGAGAGGTTCTGAATGGCAGTGTACGTGACGGACAGGCGGCGCCGCGCCCTCGGCCCGCATACATAATATATAGCTCGCACTACACGCTCCGTATAAATTGGATTGAGAAGCGATCGCCCGCCCGCGGGGACTTGAGTTACGGAGAACACATCCACCTTTAAAATATTACTCCACTACACCTATAATACTGGTATCGATGTTCCATCTGCTCTAGTGGTGGTTATATTATCAAATATATCATCATCTCTGGAATTACTTTACATCCCAGTCGTTATAATGAATACACTCATACCATTCACAACTAGAGGTAATTAATATTTTATTTAGATCCTTGCATTATCAATAACAATTGTTATAATATTTATTTATTTACACAGTAAAAATGTACACAATTATTGATAGTGAAGATTACAAATTTGAATGGCGTTTACGTAACGAGTGCGCATAGGATCTCTCGAGGACACAGCCGAGTTATATGTATATACGTAACGAGTGCGCATAGGATCTCTCGAGGACACAGCCGAGTTATATGTATATACGTTATAAATATATACTTTATTTGCACTCTGACATTACAGACATGTCCGATGTTGAGTCAGCCAAGACGAGGTAACTAAACAGACAGACATTTATAGCACATCAAAGAGTATCGTATTGTATGAAAGCGGCGTGTACCCTCAACAGTCGTGCAATATCTAAATAAATAAAAAAAAACGCAATATTTACCTTTCGGTTGATATCGTCCTCCGGGAGTTGGGACCCGCTGGTCACTTACACTATTCAGTCGCCAGTAGGTACAGCGCTCTGTACCTACTGGCGACTGAATAGTGTAAGTGACTTGTTCAGTGTTCACGGCACACCACGGACCTCGGCGCAACATACTATATTGAAACAACCACCTGTGGGTATTGTGTGCACTTACTATACCTATTATATTATTAGAAATACAAATGCTCATTGTGAGGGTCACCTGTAATATGCTCTAAGCTAATGATATCGACATATTTCAATTACCTAGTGGCTCCTAGTGGTTGAATTTTAGTTTTGTTTTTCTTCATATAGTTTGCAGCTAATTATATGTACAGGTCAGTGACATTCACTTATTCTACGTATTAAAGGAACAGTTTCATGCTCAAACCTATAATGTTACCTATAGCTCAGAGTAGATCCTAATATACTACGTCCTATAGGCTACCTAACTAAACTAATTGGTGGGTTAATGACTGTGCCTACTGACATTTTGCATTTGTGTTTATTATTATCTATGGTATGTCGCATTTTGAAATTGTGTTATTTAGATATAAAATCAATTTATAAACCTTATTAGCTACCTATTTACTGTTGCCTAGCAGTACCAGTGTCTTACAGCACAAGTAAAGGAATATATCTGAAAACCGGAAATATGTAGATTTTTTTTTTGAATTGATTCAGGTGTTACTTTGCGGAAATTCATATTTATAGAATACAAAATATATTATAATTTGCTTTGTCCGCTTAAATGAGTGTGATTCGGTCGAACGGCCTGTGCCCAGGTGTGAGCTCAGGCGTAGCTTCTTCCGACACGTGTTTCAGGACTTCCACGTCCCATCATCAGGGTGCCGCTGCGTTGGTCGACCAGCGTGATGTCACATCGAGTTCTGGATGCTGGAGCAACGCCACAGCACGATGGTCGGATGCTGGAGCAGCGTCACAGAATGCTGGAGCAGCGTCACAGCATGATGGTTGCGTGAGACGCCACGACAGCACGTAGACCCTTCTGTAACTAAAGCTGAGAATTTAGTGAATATTCCTGGATCGTGCTGTTGAGAATTACCGACGAATAATTACCTCATTCGAAGTTCGCCTACTTTTAAGCTTACCTAGAAGTGTGTACGGAACCCTTGGTGCGCGAGTCCGACTCGCACTTGACCGGTTTTTTTGTACACAAACGCTTAATGACAAAACCGTCAACGGGTACAAGTGTTTTAATATTCTGTTGTCCAGAAATGTTGCTACAAGTGGGTAACACGCCCGTCCTCACGAGGCGCTACATGGAACGGTTCTCATTTGAATGTGTTGTTGGATGTTCCATGCTAATGCTGCCTCCCACTGTACAGCCGGTGGTAGATGAGGTAGGTACATCTAAGGCTGCTCGGGCTGTTACTGGCCTAATTTATGTTACTGGCTGTCGACAATATACATAAGAACAAATAGTGATACTAAGTAACCAATCGACTATTGTTTTATGGAATTACCTAACTAATATAAAGTTGTACTAAGTGAAGCTATTACCGAGTACCATAATGTTCGATTTGGTGTAACGTCCACCGGATACCCGTGCTCCGGCTATTATGTATGATAGTACATTAACCGGTGTGTTGTATAAACCCATAGTAGTGCACTCGGCAACTCGGCATCACAAATCAGACGCATCGCGAGCGTTTCCCCTCGTTTAAATAAAATATAACCGAACCGGCAGGTACCTACGTTACGTATAATACATATTAAATACGCAGTTCGGAGCACTCTCGCGGATTACAACTCATATCAGATTGCTTAAAAAGCTTTACAAAGAAACCTCCATTTACCATCGGACGGATAATAACTTATGAGACGACTGTGTCAAGTCTCGTGTGCAAATACATTGTATGTAGTACGTACTTACCTACGTATGAATTAATATGTTCAGAAACTTTTCTATTTCACAATAGGTAGGCAAACGTGTTACAACATTCACTTTCAACCGAAGATAATTTGGTGCCAACGTGACAGATGGTGAGTCCGTCGCCGTCTCTTAGGCACTACATACGTCCTTGAATCTCTTCTCAAACGTTTGCAGGTTTCCTCACGATATTTTACTTTACGGTAAAGCTCGTGGTGTGACTAATCACTGCACTCAAGTGAGGTAAACTCATTGGTACAGACCACTGGGATCGGAACTTGCGTAGCTGGAATAGTAGGTAACGCTTCATACCACAAGGCCACCATGGCTCTTTTCTATTTCATTTGAATAAAGTATACCTAATACAACTTGGAAAGCGATGCTTGGAGCAAGTGTATATTTACAAATGGAAAACTGAACTCATAACTCAATATAGATGTCTGGAGCTGGTAGCTGTGAACTGACTCACCCTCAAACTCACTCAGTTTGGTATTGGTATAACAGGTTGGTAGTTATATATAGGGCGTCGACCGCCGGCTGCTTGATTCAGCTCGTGTGTGTATTGACGTGCTGTATCACCGGGCACGCATCAGTATATAACTGTTGGCGCTATTGATAGTCGGCTGTACTGTCTGTTCATATGGGATAGATAGTGACCGTTCTGCGATAGCGGCCGGAGGTGTGATGATACAGAGAGGGAGTGCGTATTGGGAATGTGAAATACTTCCGCAAAATTTATAAATCAGTAGCCTGAATAGGTATTTTTATATGATATTATTTCGATAATGTTGTACTGTAAAGGATATTGTAATTAACATGTTAACGATTGATCCAGCCATCATTGTCTCCTGTCTCTATTGAGTGACGTGTGCACAATGCAGAGCACAGCTATCTTGGGGAGTACATCCTCCGATGGTAAGCTCAACACAAAAATAACACATATGAGATAGCGCCGGCCAATACAGCTCAGATCAGAGAGCCTGCGACATGCCTTTGTTCTCGAACTTGTTAATACAATCCACAGCACAGTCTACATATTTTGTGGGAATGTTGGCGAAACCGGATCTATGTACGACGAAGACAAAACATATATGACATGAGACGATCAAACAATTAATTAAAAATAGTAAGAATCTGAATATAATGAAGTAAATACTCTGTAAACAAATAAGCCGTCCTCGCAGGCAGCGTTGTCGGTCGGCTAGAGTGGCGTGAGTCGCGTCGTGGCTCATTGTAAATGAGGGAAGTTTTTCTACTTCCTGTGTTTAGAGCGCTCATCCCCCCCCCCCCCCCCCCCCGCTCGCTCGCAACCTCCCTCCACCCCCGAGGGCTCAGATCAGCCGTGATGGATGGCGTGACGCATTGTCAATGACGCCGAGCTCCATTCAAGACAGGTGAATCGATAATCACAGACTATCTTATTCACAAACAAATAAATTTTACCAGCAAGAAGGTCAAGGCAGAGATCTTAAAACCTATCTCGCCACAGTAACAGTACAAAAACACACACAATAGAGTATTTATTATGAACACGGATTGTAATATGAATCAAATGAATACATAGAAGCGGATAAACGGATTCAAGTATAATAATGTAACTGAAGTCATGCGATGTAAATTCACGCAGATGTATATACGGTGTCGTAAACAATTGATATAAACAGCTTACAGTGAGATTGTCTTGTTCTAGTTAATACCACACTGTCAGTCTGTAGTTCAGTAAACAGACACCTGCGTACTAAATAACAAAGAGTGAACTTGTCCCCAAGGAGCCGGCACGCGAGAGCCTCCAACTGTAACTCCAACTTGCTACTCTAGTTGTCGCGGTCGCACAAATCAACGTCACCGACTTGTGGCCCTAACATTAACGGAAACATACGTAGCACTTCTACGAAACCGCTACGGAGCTACGCAAAAGTGTAGTGTTACGATATTGTAGCGGGTAAGCGGGGAATTGGCTACGACGTAAAGTACGAAAATGCGTGAAACTTTTGAAACCATTAGGTTTTCTTACATTGTAAAGTTTTGAATAGATAGTGTCAGTGTGGCTTATTATAAAATATCAGGATATTACTCTGCAGCAGAGTACATATTCAAACTAATTAATATTTATTTTTATCGACGTGTTACTTTACCAATCCAACGATATAATGATTGATTCAAAATAAAATGCATTTTTGTGTCTTTCCTTTACATTTATAAACGTTACAAATAAAGCAAAGCTATTACACGTAGCATATTATCTACTCTGAGCTATTACAATACATTATTATTATTATTATTATTACATTATTAACACAAATGTTTATCACCATTTATTAATCCCCAGTACGTGTGATAACACTTATAATATAAATGTGCTCTGAAAGAAAGTTGTATTGATATTACTAAGCCTAGAGGCTAGGCCCCTCAGAGCCACTCTCCGGCACAGCTGATTCGCTTGCGGCAGGCTGTGCGCCGCAAACAAGTGCAGTGTAGTCACAATCACTGTTCCTTTAACTCCTTTCTCACTTCATTTGTAGGAACCCGTCGGTCTAATGGCAAAGCGATCGGTTAAGCTTCTAAAGTATCTGGGTAGATGCCCGCACAGACAGCGCTACTATTTGTTTCCTCGCAGGGATTTGTACACAGGCGAATTGCTTATTTGTGTTTACGTATTAGTGTGAGATACTGACAATACCCCTGTATTGTTCAGTATCTCACACACACAGCACAGTACCTTATCAAAAGGATATATAATATATATCCTCAACTCAATATATTATATTGAGTTGAAAACTGCTCTGCCGTTCAGTACCGCAGTGCCGCTCTACGTTTCTCCTACGGTCGTGATATGATTAATCGCAGTACTTAAGCTTGGAAAAACTCTCGTACACCTAAAATGGTGGGCGGTCACTTCAACCGGCCACCGGGCTAGGCATGTGAACATTCGTACAGTTCATTGTAAGTCCGTCTTAATATATGTGTCCACACGTACGTGCGATGCCGTCAAGGGATGTGTACAGACGCTCGCCGCTCGTCACTCGCTTGCGGCGGCTTGTAAACAGTTTATGCAAAGCGAGGAATTGAATAAAGGGCGGATCATGGCGCGCTTCCAACGCGGGGCGCAGCCGGCGGTCACACCAACGCGTATCGTCACAACAAAACACGGGCACCTCCGAACTGAACATATAACTTCATGATATACCTACGTACTCATTTCCTAGTTTTATGCCCAGTACTTGTCCCCGGACTTTATACGTACAGCGCCTTTAAATCACAACACTCTCTCGGTTTTTTGTTCTCTTTCAATATTGTAGCTCAAAGATATTAATATTTAAATGAGATTTAAAAATGTCTGTAATAGATAGTTTGCTTCGTTTAACACGCACAACAAGTACGCGAGCGTACGGTGTGAGTGGAGGCCGGCCTCAGCTCGGTTGAATGCGAAGCGATATCCTTCAGATAACATTATGAATATACTCCGCTCCTCCTATAACTAGTTCGGAACTATAACCTTTTTACATAATACCCCGTTCTTTATACTTTCACCGACCTGTGTGATGCCGGCTCCATGTTGAGCCCGCGTGGCCACATTCACATTATCTCTCTCAATACTACGCGTTGCTACTATTTATATAGGTCACTTTTGATCCATTTTGTTACTAAATCTTATAGTTTAAGTGTGGAATTTGCAATATCTTCATGATATTCCATACATACGGATACAATACACAAGAATATATGGTAGTTCTGACAACCTAGGAGCTTCGAACTTGTAACGAAAAGTTATTAGGTTTTATAGTACACCAATCAGTGTTGCCATACAGGGCCTCGCGCGGCTAGTTAGGCATAATATTATCTGTGGTAACACTCTCTCTTACCGGCCGACCGACGAACGCGCACGGCTCGTTATAACTTGTGTTGTTAATCTCCTTGTTGCTCTTTTGTTTTATTTCTATCATTGTAATTGTTTTTCTCTACATTTCATTTCAATACACGCTATACAAGTTTGTTCGTGTACTTTTATTGTTGTGGTGAAACTATCCTCATAGTTTTAAATTTTGTAAAGTTATATTTATACACTTGTAAGTAAATACATATATACAACTAAGTTCAGCATGCACTGTTTTATGGCATACAATATATTCTCTGATTGCATAAAATTTGATTAATAAGTATAAACAAATCAAAATGTTGTCCACAGCCAGGCATGGAGGACGGGTCCTACTTGACGAGTTATCACGGTAATAGGGAAAGGGTGCCGCTGGGCTCTTTTTGTGAGTCGCGTCGCTACAACCGGCGTCGAATCTTTTCATGGGTCGCAACGATGCATATACTGTGGACCTGGCACATTTATATATACTACCTACTATGATAGTAACCAACGTACGATTATGCTAAGTGCATTCCGTTCCTGCTCCCCATGCATAACCCACACGAAATTCAACAGCTAATCCTTGAATTCTTTCTAGTTCAAGATTTTTTTTATAAAGTTTCGGGCAATATTATTGTGCTCTTGAAAGTGTTACTAGTAGGCACGCGGTATATTATCCACTCTGAGCCAGACGGTATATATATTGGTAATATTCATCTATGCAATATTTAAATGTTTCAATTATTTTGTCAATTTGTATATGCAGTGTCAAAGAAGTAATAGTTCCCCAAGTTCAAAGTGTTAGTGTTTGTAATTTCAATTGGAGTTGGTGCGAGTCAGGTAAATCGTGTTTTAACTCATCGCGCTTTATGCGAATTAAACCAGTTCCCGCTACCTCGCCTCTCACCCGATCACGGATAAAAGGAGGGTGAAGTTACGCGAGAACTCGCACCCTTGCTAAAGTAGCAATAACAATTTAATCGCGGGGCGAGTGTCCAATGAAAGTTTTAAACAAAACAAACTCAGCTAACTGTCGACGGGCCGGTACATTCGTTGCTTCTTATAACAAATGTAACATTACTCGTGATTTGAAATATCTGTATGAAGTTTTATGTTCTACGATTACACATAGTATAGATGGCTATCTTTAAACTTTATTTCAACACACAATTTCAATGTTCTCTCCATCGGTCAGTCAGTGTCTGAGTTTTAAAGAAATACACTTAAAAATTAAAGTTAGTTTAAATTCAACATAACATTCTAGAACGTTGTAATATAACTCGATAGTGGGTGGAGATATAGTCACGGAAATTATTTAGGTTTCATAAATCGCTCTGGGCTTAGATTGGCGGCGCCTACCATATATCACATCACATTCCCGCCCTTATTGCATACTTTAATTACCCGTGCATATAGTGTGTACAGTAGCCCTGTCCACTCCCCCCCTCCCGCTCCCCGCTCCCCGCACCCCCCGGGAGCGGACAATTAGCATTTAGATTAAACAAATAAGCGACGTGGCGGAAAGAATTTATGCACCTTATTTATGAGGCGATTAATTTATTTATGGCAGGTTTAATTGTGTTGCGCGACAGGTGCGCTATCTGTTGACTCTCTCGCTCGACCTAAACCATTCGACGATACTAGGTGATTTAGAGTACCATGACATTTACTTACAGCAAATTTAGATATTTTTTTTGCGAAATGAAACGAACAACGTTCGTAGGAACCAGTGAAACGAGATTTAATAACGGTAATTAATACAATTATATGAAACTTGATTTAACTATTTGTATACTGTGAAGGTGGCAAGGCAGTCTGAAAGTAAGCAGTCTCCGTGGCCCGCAGACACATGCAACACTCGGAGTATCACTAGTACGTTGCCCGCCTTATTGAACATTAATTAAAATATATATATATATATAAAGGTATATTATGTTTCTATCGTGCAGTTGGTAGGCATGTGTCGCGAGTAGCTGCCGAGTGCGGGCGTTGGAGCGGCGCCAGGATTTTGTTTCGCGGTAATTATGCAATGGGATTGGGGATTGCACCGCGAGCTTCTCGCATTGCTTCCCAAGGACTTCGATATCTCCGCACATTTCTTTCTCGTTCGTAAATACATTAGTAATTTGAAGAGTAGTTAGCCTTATCTGTGTAATTATTGGCCTACTATCTTAAATAAATTATTATGTTCCTTTTTGACACATATCAGTTAATTGAAATATTTATTTAAAACATAACCTGCATATAAATCCTTTGTGAGAGTTAGACCCAAGTCAGTACTAACAAGAGATAAGGGATCCATGACAGAAGCAGATAAACTGCCATCTATTTCATATACCTGTATAAATCACATAAAACCTTATACCTTAGAGAGTTAGACCCAAGTCGGGGCTAGCTCTCTCAGTACTAACAAGAGATCAGATGCGTGTCATCGCTTGTTAGTGAGATTATAGGGCCAGTGTAATAACACCATCACGCTAGAGTGTACAGTTGCCGTGGAATAGTGTAAAATTAAAACTCATATATCATTATCGGGTGTAACCCACGGCCGGATTACGACCCCACCCGAACCTGTAGGGCTGCGTACTTTAAGTTTTAAATATTAAATAACAATTGAGAAATAGTTGAAATGTTCTCCTTTCCTGTCTGTCGGTCTAGTGCTTGTATTATATTTAAGGCTAGCTAGATAGATAGATGGCAAAATTATTCACCAAAAACTGCGATCACAAAAATCTTTACACAGAAAGAGAACACAAAACTGTGTAAATTAAGACGTGTATGATATAACAAATAATTTTATTATTATAATGTTAGTCAGTAATTCCATATGCCGCAGTGTAGCAGCCCTGCTCCCTCGGCCTCGGGCGCGCTAATCCCTTAATGAATGCCTCTCTCACGGTTATTGCCGATCCGCAGCTCCGGAACACCGCGGTCACACATTCGCACCATACTTACACTCACAACTATTGGCCACCTCCACGCTTCGGACACCATTAGCATTGTGTTCAAATCAACAACTACCGGGAGCACGAATCGTCCGTTTGTTGGTAGCATCATGCTGGCTCATTTAGTTTATAGTAGTCCCACTGCTAGGAATATGTATAAGTTATGTTCTGTACGGTTTGTCCTATAGTTGTTAGTTAGATGATAATTGAAAAGACGAGCTGAGAAATATAAGTTTATTGATAGAGCGACTGCTACAATTATAGGTAACGAGCACACGTGGCAGCGGTTTGCGAACTGAAGAGGGTAACGCGCGCGTGACGCGGGAAACTGCTGATGATGTAAATTACATTATAATGCACGCAGCTACACCGTACGTGTTCTATGTTCTTCAATTTGAGATATGTTCATTGATTACATACACTGTGTACTTATGACAATAATATGTAATTACATCATAAGCTTTTGTTGATCTTCTATGGTCACAAGATTATCTGTCACATAATTTTTCTGAGACTATATGTACCAAACCTTTGAGTTTTGACAACGCATTAGGCGAGATAGTCACCCACATCAAAGGCAATCAGACAAAGTCCTTTATTCTTTGCGAGGCTACATAGTATGGTATATGTAGACTTCGTAAACCCCAGTAAGTACCTGGCCTCTGCGCTCTGTTAACAATCCTTTAACGTTTTGAAAACGAAGTGTGAGTCAATTCATCTCATACGCTAGCGACACGCAACTTACACGCAGTTGTAATGGAGTTACGTTATGTAGTTAATTAAGCCAACCAATGACGTCACACACTCGGGAAGCCTCCACAACGACACGGGGGCTTTAACCAAATTGGCGGTATTGTTGTTACCTGCTCAGCTGTCAACAACAACAATACCGCCAACACAAGTGAAGCTTCACTTGATGACTTTACATATAATAATGTGCTTGTAATAAAGTCATCTTGACTTTATAACGTTTTGTCCGAAGATTGTCTTCGTAGCAGATCGCAGAAATACAAATGCACATTATTTTGTCGCAGGAGTCAAACGTATATGCCAAATTCCAACTCAATCGGACTCTGGGAAGTGGACCAGTTGAACTTACAAGATTATATTACACACACACACACACCGGACTCTGGGAAGTGGACCAGTTGAACTTACAAGATTATATTACACACACACACCGGACTCTGGGAAGTGGACCAGTTGAACTTACAAGATTATATTACACACACACACACACCGGACTCTGGGAAGTGGACCAGTTGAACTTACAAGATTATATTACACACACACACACACACCGGACTCTGGGAAGTGGACCAGTTGAACTTACAAGATTATATTACACACACACACACACCGGACTCTGGGAAGTGGACCAGTTGAACTTACAAGATTATATTACACACACACAAACACCGGCCGGTGGGATTGAATAAAGCTTGTAAAAATAAGTTGTGCCCTTGTCATGGCACTAACTTCTCAAATAATGGATATATCATTATGAAATATGTCGCTTTATTGGTATTTTCTAAATTGGCCTATGAACTGACAAGTTTGCTCAGTAGCCATTTAGTGTAGCGTCCCTGCACATGTGCTACTGGAGACGTGTGTACTGTGACCAGTGCCGCCTGCCGCCTGCCGCCTGCCGCCTGCCGCCTGCTGCCTGCCGCCTGCCGCCTGCTGCCTGCTGCCTGCCGCCTGCCGCCTGCCGCCTGCCGCCTGCCGCCTGCCGCCTGCCGCCTGCCGCCTGCCGCCTGCCGCCTGCCGCCTGCCGCCTGCCGCCTGCCGTCTGCGGTCGGCCCGCAGTAAACGTCACTCAGGCAGGACTGGTACCTAAATATTGAGCAGATCAATAAAACCTCCTGCGGTTTTACTAGCCTGTGACGTCCTAATTTAATCAAGACATGGTGGCTATCTTCCAGCTGGATATTCTACTACAGATTTCGTATTTTTAAACAACTACAATGAACTATGGAAACGTAGCGTTTTGCAGTTTTCTAGTGAGTTCTTCGTAAGTTTCTATTAAAACTGTTCGTATGTTAAGTCCCGACAGCCCTCCGTTTCTAAGAACCATTTTGTAGCCTTTAGTCGGTGGTTGGCAGTGAGAGCTAATGTAACAGGACTAAGCGTGGAGGTGTGTCTCGGCGGCGGCGCGCGCGCCATATATCATTTGAACACAATCCGCTGTATTTAACCGCACTCAAACCGTCGTTGTGCACTTGGCCTCGAAGCTGCCCTCCCTTCACTAGTCTAGCACTTATTATTTCTGATCCAGCTTAATGGGTTACTTGTGTTTCATATGTATGTGTAGGTACATACATTGTCGTAATGTGATGTATTAGGTAAGCCGAAATAGTTATGAGTAAGTCAGTCGAGGATTAGATTATTAGTTTAGCAAGTTAATAAGGCAAATGCTTGATTGGAATATAGGATACGTTTGAACGAACATAATAATAATAAATATGTCTTCAATGTGGATCATGTGATAGCTGTCGCCTTGCTAAATCAGACTAATCAGAGGTGACCGACTAAATGCCAAGGAAAAGCATATGGTTAAACTGGACATGTCATTTAACTGGGAACTTTTCTATTTATTTTTTTCATATAAAATTAGTATATCTAGTATTGTTTGTTTTTCTAGATCTTAGCAGATCTCAGATGACCCAGCTCACTGGACCCATATTGCAGCTATTATAACCGACATCCGTCTACGGCTCAGAGTTAACCCTGGTTATGTCACTCCCCTCTTAACGTAGGTACACGTCAAACAATTATGAATTCTATACATTGAATATGAGGTTTGAATTTGTAATAAGCAATTAGCCGTATTACAAATAGATTAACCAATTTAAAGATAATTTCGCGGCATGAATTTCATTGGGAGTTATGTGGAATTGAATTCTCACGGGATCTGGATTTTTAATGTTATTTGCCCGTGAATAGAGGAATTACGTACCGACGCGGCGTGACGATAGTCATATTAATTTATATTTTATTGCTAATTATACGATTATATTATTGCGTAGTAATAAATGTATAATAATTAAAAAAATCGGTAATGCCTGAAGGGTTCCCCTGGTGCCGCAAGCGTTCATAAACTATAATAAGCGCTTACTATTGCACTATCAGGCGGGCCGCATTCTCGTTGGACAATTTAGTAGTATAAAGATACCTAAGCTTCATTTCTGCTCAACCGGAGGATAGCAAGTGCTTGAATAATATATTAGAATATGGATCCGGGAGACACAATTCGAAAGTAAGTTACAATAAAAGCTTTTAAAATATCAAACTCGATACTACACTATTGCAGAGCAGACGGACGAAATGCAAATTC
Organism: Falcaria lacertinaria; assembly: GCA_951449985.1. Lineage (NCBI taxonomy): Eukaryota > Metazoa > Arthropoda > Insecta > Lepidoptera > Drepanidae > Falcaria > Falcaria lacertinaria. The sequence continues at coordinate 11,789,686 of OX602113.1, read as the reverse complement.
GGCTGGATTTTTACAAATATTTTCCTACTCAAAGGTAAGTAGGTATATAATTTCACAAACATACGATGGTATTTTTAATATGCAAATGTAAGAGCTTTTATGATTATATTTTCGAAATATGAATGTGTCTGGGAACATACTCACGGAGGGAGAAGACAAAGAATAATATAAAAATGTCTTTATAACGCAAATGAGTCTCCCAGGTCTAGTAGCATGTTACATGGTGTAGCCAGTGCCGTGCTATCGCTGCGGGAACGACGTATTAATTATCTTAGGCAAACAAAGTAAGCTGGTTTGTTTGTGCCGCCCCCCGCCCCCCGCACCGCTCCTACCGCCCGCCGTTCCCTACTCCTGAGGCTTGGTTGATTGTGGAAACTATGCAACTTGTAGCCAGTTGCTGTGGCATTTGAGCAACGGATGATATACACTCCTCCATTCCTAAAACATGTAGTCCTATCATCTTACCGTCAAGTGGGCCGTACTCTTGCTTGCCACATCAGTGGTTTAAAACATGGCTGCCATCTCAATTCCTGTGGGCAACACGCGCGTGATATCCCTTTGTATCATAGACATTGACAACATACGGCAACCGCTCGACATGTGGCGGTTTTTACGCTTGTTTGCGTTTTGAGTATTACAAGAATAATGGTTAGTTGTTAAACAATTCATTATGGCAATCATAAATTGCACTATCAATGTACACGAATACATAATGAGTGATACGCGAGCGCCGCGCCTCGCAATCTAATCGTGATTTGAATGAAGCACACACAGACACAAATAATTTTAGGTAGGTCGCGATACAAGGCAAGCTCGCAATCTAAGCACTAAGTCAGCTTTAGCTAGGTCGCGACACAAGGCAAGCTCGCAATCTAAGCACTAACTCAGCTTTAGGTAGGTCGCGACACAAGGCAAGCTCGCAATCTAAGCACTAACTCAGCTTTAGGTAGGTCGCGATACAAGGCAAGCTCGCAATCTAAGCACTAACTCAGCTTTAGGTAGGTCGCGACACAAGGCAAGCTCGCAATCTAAGCACTAAGTCAGCTTTAGGTAGGTCGCGACACAAGGCAAGCTCGCAATCTAAGCACTAAGTCAGCTTTAGGTAGGTCGCGACACAAGGCAAGCTCGCAATCTAAGCACTAACTCAGCTTTAGGTAGGTCGCGACACAAGGCAAGCTCGCAATCTAAGCACTAAGTCAGCTTTAGGTAGGTCGCGACACAAGGCAAGCTCGCAATCTAAGCACTAAGTCAGCTTTAGGTAGGTCGCGACACAAGGCAAGCTCGCAATCTAAGCACTAACTCAGCTTTAGGTAGGTCGCGACACAAGGCAAGCTCGCAATCTAAGCACTAACTCAGCTTTAGGTAGGTCGCGATACAAGGCAAGCTCGCAATCTAAGCACTAACTCAGCTTTAGGTAGGTCGCGACACAAGGCAAGCTCGCAATCTAAGCACTAAGTCAGCTTTAGGTAGGTCGCGACACAAGGCAAGCTCGCAATCTAAGCACTAAGTCAGCTTTAGGTAGGTCGCGACACAAGGCAAGCTCGCAATCTAAGCACTAACTCAGCTTTAGGTAGGTCGCGACACAAGGCAAGCTCGCAATCTAAGCACTAACTCAGCTTTAGGTAGGTCGCGACACAAGGCAAGCTCGCAATCTAAGCACTAACTCAGCTTTAGGTAGGTCGCGACACAAGGCAAGCTCGCAATCTAAGCACTAACTCAGCTTTAGGTAGGTCGCGACACAAGGCAAGCTCGCAATCTAAGCACTAACTCAGCTTTAGGTAGGTCGCGACACAAGGCAAGCTCGCAATCTAAGCACTAAGTCAGCTTTAGGTAGGTCGCGACACAAGGCAAGCTCGCAATCTAAGCACTAACTCAGCTTTAGGTAGGTCGCGACACAAGGCAAGCTCGCAATCTAAGCACTAACTCAGCTTTAGGTAGGTCGCGACACAAGGCAAGCTCGCAATCTAAGCACTAACTCAGCTTTAGGTAGGTCGCGACACAAGGCAAGCTCGCAATCTAAGCACTAAGTCAGCTTTAGGTAGGTCGCGACACAAGGCAAGCTCGCAATCTAAGCACTAAGTCAGCTTTAGGTAGGTCGCGACACAAGGCAAGCTCGCAATCTAAGCACTAACTCAGCTTTAGGTAGGTCGCGACACAAGGCAAGCTCGCAATCTAAGCACTAAGTCAGCTTTAGGTAGGTCGCGACACAAGGCAAGCTCGCAATCTAAGCACTAACTCAGCTTTAGGTAGGTCGCGACACAAGGCAAGCTCGCAATCTAAGCACTAACTCAGCTTTAGGTAGGTCGCGACACAAGGCAAGCTCGCAATCTAAGCACTAACTCAGCTTTAGGTAGGTCGCGACACAAGGCAAGCTCGCAATCTAAGCACTAAGTCAGCTTTAGGTAGGTCGCGACACAAGGCAAGCTCGCAATCTAAGCACTAAGTCAGCTTTAGCAGTCGCAATTAACACACATTCAGATTAATGTGTGCTTTAGATTTGAGCGCAGTTATATTCCGAATATTTAATGGCATGGTTACGACCCACCTGATGGTAAGCAGATACCTTAGCCTTTAAGCCTCTACTCTTGAAGAATCCTATACGGTATTCCCTCGCGTACATTTGTTCAAACATTGGTTCCAATAGGTTCACCAGCACAACAACAAACAATGGCGGGGAAAGAGTGAGTCGAATGATCTACAAGATACAAACATTGCTTTTGATAGCTTAAATAACGTTGCATCCATATCTCTCAACGATATAGTAATTTAGGTGTGGAACAGAATCACAAAATATTTGTCTATGAACCCGATAATATTCAACTGAATTCAATTCAATATTCAAAATTAGCACTAACGTTATTATCTGCCCAAGTCACTTCCCAGCATAGGGGTCGCTACGCTATCACTACGATATCTATGACCGCCCTATGTTCCACGCTACTTTGATTCCCCTCTTGGTGAGGAGCACTAGCAAGTGTTGTCATGTTATACAATAAATGTAACAACGAATTATAAACTATATTGTACACCACAAGTAAGGGGCTCCCCTCACCATACGCGAGTTTATTTGAGGCAAAATCTATACTTATTAGACAAACACGGCCGGGAGATAATTATTTTGCGACATCTTTTGTGAGAGTGTCACGGGCGCCGAGAGGAAAATATTATTTTATGTACACTCTGTATACTAAATAACTGTACGTATGGGAACGAAATCATCTGGTGAGACCTCATTGTAAACTTGGCAACACGACATGCGCTTCAATTACTAACTTCTCTGCGATTATGAACCTTTCTACGTTATAATAAGATATACTATAAATTTCGGGAGCGATAAAGTAATTTCTTAAGCAAAGTTTCTTAGCTAATATTTGTGGTACGTTTTCGCAGAATACATTTAATACAATCATAACATTAAATGTTGTTACGAAGTTCGTGTTGGTCGGGAGAGCTGCGAGGGCTTGCCTACATCTGGGACTACCATAGCCAGTCACGTGACCTACCGCCACATCACTGCCTACTGGAGGCACGTACTACCACGTTTATGTGCAGTGCACTGCATGTACGGCCGCATTAGTCGTCGCGAAATAGACGTCGATGAGTGCGTAGATATAAAAATATGTTGGCTTGGACCATGGACGGTTCAAAAAAACTATTTATTGTAAAAAATTGAGAGTTTTAAAGCGAGTCTCTTTCGTTCGCGTTTACTTATGACGACATGGTTTCCACTATAAAATAGCAAGAACTATAAAACTGTATTCAAGTATTCTTTATGGGTATGTAGGGCTTAAATTCAATGCCGTAAATAATGTTTCTCAGGACATTGTGGCCCTCGCCAGGGCCGCCACGCACGCGTCCAGGCCCGCTTCGGTCGCACTATGAAATATAGTCGCGAGACACGCCGACGGTTAGGGCTGCCACTTAAATGTCAGGGAAGGAAAACTAAATTAATTATTGTGAAACCTTTAGGTTCATTATGAATGAAAGGTAATATTTTCCAAATGTTAAAATACTCTTTGACGGGTTCTTACCATCGTAAGGGTAAGTATAATGTATTCTAAACATTTCAATAATAACCGCGACAGTGAAACATTATAATATTTTACAGTTTAGGCCAATTACACTTGCTAACATATCATCAATACATAGGTACATAAAGCTGCTCTTATCTATACATAAGAAACGAGAATTACAGAAGTAGAATTACATGTCTTTTAGAAACGTTCCCAACTCATGTCGTATAGCAGACAACCGAGGTAAAACCATTGATTTTTTTATTATTAATCATAGGTTACGACCTATACGATTTCCGTACATTGTACATGTGCACTCATGTATACGCCATATATGTATGTATTCCTCTGTGTGTTCGCGACAGCCCTGCGATGTCCAGCTTCGCTTATTGACACGGACACATGCTATTATTATTATTATTATTGGGCACCCGGCCCGCCACCGACACGAGAGCAGCGCCCCGCCCCGCCCCGCCCCACCCCGGCCGAGTCCCGACACGACACGCTCACGGAATAATAATACGTCACAAACTTACGTTTTCTACGCGGAAGTGCCTTCGATACAATGCCTTTTGAGGCATTTTAAACTCGAAGGAAATTAATTTCTGTGTTTCTTTATTTATTTATAGGTAGGTAATTTTGATGGGTACCGCTCCTTGTGACACGTTCTTGCGCTTTAGTGAAAAGATAACTCCGAATGGTTCATTTTCTCGATAGATGCTCTTTTGTTTCCTGAAATAAAATGTAGGTTTTTTAACATGGAACATCAACATTTTTATTGTTAGTTTTCTTACTCGTAAAAAAAATAACTACTGCGTGTGGGTTCGGCATGGACAAGGCACTACCATTAGCAATACTAGTAGTAAGAGTAGTGTATGAATACATATCAGTCCATGAATTTTTCACTGAATCATGAACTATGTACTTGTGTATAATAAAGATACTTTTAATAACGCGTCTTAATATGAATTCAGGACCAAGTTCTTACCCAGGTACAAATGCATTAAATTATACAAGCCATTGTGTACTATATACTAGCTAACTAGCGCTGAGTGCAATTACAGTGTGATCATCCGATCCAATGTCCGGTTAAAGTGCTAAGTGCGCATTAAACATCAGTTAGCCTCGCAGCGGCTGCGTCCAGCGCATTACATACAGCTTGTGTACTTACAGCTAAAGCGCTAATCCGAGGTGCTAAGCTGTACACACGCGCTGTAACTGCTGCGACGCTGGAATATGACGTGCAGTGCATAGGAACATTGTGAGCGCAATTTTATGAAACGTTTTTCTCAAGAGAGTACAGACGATAGCGAGCCCGATACACAATTGCTCAATAGTCGAAGTGGCCTATAGGCCATAAGACTTATGGCCGAATACTGAAACACCACTCAAATGCTACTACATTAATTTTGTGAGCCTCCGATTTTACATACGAAATTGTATTTTGACGACGGTTCAAACAGGTACTTGGGCCTTCAAACTTTGAATGTTATTTCAGTATTGGACCGTTAGTCTATCTCAATTAGCTACATGTAGTATCGGAACAGCCACAGTGTGATATCAGTGGACCTGTGACTTTAGCAACCCTTAGATTCGTCAACTCAGTTTTCAACTCCTCGAGTTGTTTGAACAACTCTTTTTTGTCTTTAGTTCGCAACTCCGAACACTTAACTTTACGCATTTTAAAAACCACTATGCTGTAAGTTGTCGTATGGAAAAGCTATCAATATAATATTTAAAGTTAAGTGAAGGAGATATGACAAGATCCGTATTAATTTAAATATCAATAACGTGTACCATCTATGTAGCGACACTAACGACATTGCGTCCCTCGTGGCGAGGTATAGTGTGTTTATTGCGGGCCGCGGTCACCGATCGATGCTCGTTGGAAAGACTTCAACGAGCGCTGAATGTGTATCCGTTATCATACAATATTATTATTAATTGACTCTCCGTTACTTGTCGTGACAACAGCGGACACATTTAACTTAAAAAAATTACATATTGGATTTATACTATTGCGGTAAGAAAGTGCCCGACATCATCTACAATAACAAGTAAACTTAAGTTAAATAAGTAAATATAATAATATATTTTTAGGGACTTAATTCCTTAATTACTATGCTTTTGTGTAGCATTTTATTTCAGTATTTTTGCCAAATACTACGACATAAGAGAAGTAAGGAAAACTAAAATGAGCATAACAATAGGCAAATCTGTGCCAGTAGTAGAATAATTTTTCGACTACGTAAGCGAAAACGTAACTCGCGAAATTGTCATACTAATTTTTGGTTCCACTTTTCACCGTCGCAGCGCTGTTCATTTTTCAATACAAGAATAGTCGAAAGCGATACGAAAACGTTGTCGCAAATTATTCATGCTCGCACTACAGTATTGAACTGAATCTACCGCAGTAAATATGTCTGCAGTAGTACACGGCGGTGCACGGTGTAGTGAAAAGAACCCTATACCTTCAGTAAGGCGACACCGGTGCACGGTGTCCGTTACCAATCACCCGCAGTGACGTCACACCAATGCACCCCGTGCATTGGTGTGACGTCACTGCGTAATAATAAATATAAAACCGACCTGTTAGCTTTCATTTTGATATAAGTCTAGAATTTGTTTTATATTGTAAGTCTGCTAAATTATGATTGTTATCTATATGAAAAAAACAGAGTACTGAGTTTTTGCCGAAATTTCAGGTATTTTTTTCTTTATAAATGGTAAAGTAGACATTAATGAGTGCCTTATAATTTTAGGGCCTGGAGTGAATAAACCACTTTTAATTATCATTTTGATTGAATGGAATTAACAAGATAATTACAAACAGTAGCCGTGAGTAGCAAATAAAACCCAAGCTATTAAGACACGATAGTAGCTTCCCTAAATGTCCCAAATATATCCAGCAGGAGAGTCAAACCTGGCCACCGAGTAACGCAGCAGCATGACAGTGAAATCCCGCTCCCGCCCCGGGCCCGCTCGTGAATCCCGCGGTGACTTAACGACGACATAAATACCACGGTGGGGGGCAGCGGGGGGAGGGTAGTTGGTGAATTTACCGTTTAATTGTGCGCCATCTATTAGCCGCGAGTATGTGCACTCGTCATACCCACGTAAAGAGAAGTTCAGTCAATGACGTGATCAGAAATATTTGTCTAATAATAAATTAATGTCATGCCTGTGCCGTTGTGGACTTGGGTTGAGTTCTTGAGGTTCTAGCCTCGATTTTCAGTTCACTACATTTAAATATTTGGAGGAGAAATTATTGATACGTTCGGTATAAGATTTGGACTGTGCCTACACCTTCGGGGGATGTGATGAAGAATATTCTGCCAAATAAAAGATGAGGCGATTTATTATTATTACAAGCGACTGCCTGGTGCAGTAACGTCTACTCAGAGCGTTTCAAACCAAACTTAAACACAACAATGAGTAATACTAGTTGCAACAAGCAGAGAGTATTTATTTATTTAATCATTTAGTACACACAATAAAGTAAAAAAAAAACAAAATCACATGAACGCTCCCGTAAGTAGGATGGTGATGAGGGATTGTGCAGAATATTGAAGAGGAGACACAATAAACGAGTATTCCTACGGAGGCGGATGAGGAGCCACTTGAGATCCTTGCGGGAATTGGATACATGGTCATACTTTTCGAGACCAACAATGAAACGAATGCATAAATTTTGCAAGCGCTCAATTTTGTTCAATAGCTCTTCTGTGACATCCAGGAAGCAACAGTCAGCGTATGTAATAAGGACATATCCAGCCTTTTACCATTTCAATGATAGTCGTTACACTTCAGTATTTTCGTTGATAAGTGAGTGTTCGAGCTGAAGGCAACCCTCTCAGGGCGGCGAGAGAAATGAGCGTGTGCCCGCGAGGAGACACGTGACACGTACACCACCAGAGGTATGACACCCGTTTAATTTAGCTAATGGAGCCGAGCTACCGGCGATGCTCATTTTGTTGTAGACGAGAGCTCTTACAGAGGAGTGACATTTCTTAAGAGTAGGATAAGGGGTAGTTACAATAACGTGCTGAGCTTTCCACATTTATGCTACACTACATTATTTTATACGGACGAAGTCGCAGGCAAAAGCTAGGTGTTTTCTATGATTATTTCCAAAGTACTTTATAAGCTAAAGCTTCGTGGCTGTTGTGCATAGTATTTTATTAATAAACGGACGCGTTATTGACCTGTCGTTAACTTGTTCTTGTATGTGTCTGAGTACACAGAGGTGCACGTGAGGTGGTGCGACGCGCACAATGCGCCGGGCGAGGCGAGGCGAGGCGACGAGGCGGGTGCTAATGTGCATCTCACGAGATGAGCCGCTTGGATATGCCGCGAGTGCAGATGCTGGACATACACAGAGACGGCTTTTAAATAAATAATCCATGTAATTGTTCTCAACATCACAATGTAAAAACAAATAAACCAAAGAAGACACATTGTACTAAAAATGATCAGGTACAAATTCAGATAAAATTAAACTTTCAAGAATGATATTAAAAACATTGTCCTCAATGCGTTGCAAGCGTCAATAGGCTACGGTGACCGCTGACCATCAGGTGGGCCGTATGCTTGTATGTCACCCTAGTAGTATAAAAAAAATGTACACCATTTTTTGACATATTTATTATGTTATGCCATTACCATTAGTAACACAAAATATGTATTTTGCAGAAGCACAGTTACTATTTAAATTTAAATAAATATTTTAGTAGAAGCGGCTTCTATACCCACGTAGCCATCGGAGTAGCGCACCCCGCGTTAGAATATTGTCTCAGGAGTAATGTTTTGTTGCTGCACGGACAGTAGGCCAACATGCACAGTAGCACAATAGCTACCAGGTACTAGGGGCTGCCTCAAGGAATTTTAGGGATTATTATTCTACAAGATATAACAATTTAAAGTGTGGGTCTTAAATCCATTAGTTTATTAGAACTAATTGTCATTTATTTTGCGAATTTCCTAAAAAATATTCCTGTTTCGCGCTGTTGAGAGTCATCGACGAATAATGACCGCATTTGAAGTTCTCCTACTTTTAACCTTACCTACAAGTGTGTACGGAACCCTCGGTGCGCGAGTCCGACTAGCACTTAGCCGGTTTTTATTTTATTTAAATACGTTCGATGTATTTCACAAGACATATAATGTCTATTCAATAAATTGTTAGTTATGAGAAGGAAAGGATCCTGTTATGCTACTGTTCAAGTCCCACTGTAGTGCTACAGTCACCGGTACATTATCCACTCGGCGGGGCCACGGCAGTGCATATTGATATTGGCCTGACTCCGTTGTGACACTCGGCTAGGTTTTTATTATACGGCGGTGTAAGATCTTTCCAACAACTTTTCTAGAACTAGAACGTACAATTTAAAAGTTCAGTAAGCATTCATGCTGTATAAGTTGTATCGAAAAAATCGCTAATAATATATGTTCACGCGTAGAACAGCACTAATCAAAATTCCGCACCTGGCAACACTAATAGAGTCAAACTCATTTTTTTTTGTAATAACGACCAACCAAGCGACCAACGCATTGTATATTCTATTGTAAAAAGGTAATAAATCTGGCTTCTTGTCGCCTGAACAAGAAAATGGTGCCGTGACCAGGATTAAAGACAATACAAAACCAGGACTGTAATGGAAATTGGTTGTTCTGCCAGTTGGATCCGTATTTAACTAATTTCAAGACGAGGCATCTGGAAGACAAATACCTACCTACTTGGCGTCTTCTCTGGAGTCAAGACGTTTGGTGAGCCCGTTCCTTTTCTTTTCCTTTCCATTTCCAATTCAGTGTTTATTTCATTTTCTTGTCGCCTGAACAATATAATCAAATTGTTGAGCGGTTATCAGTCATACTCAGAACAAATTTCTAGACAGCAGTACACTTTTGCCATGTGCGGGAATGAAACCGGCAACCCAATGTGTGGTAAACCACTCACAATAGCCAATACCCTAGAGCCTGTTGGCAGTTAGTTGTAAAAGCATCAGATGTAGTGTATATGACATGATAAATGACTGTCGCCACTAAAGATAATGTATGGCGACCCAATTAGAGCGGGATGCGAGCTCTCATATTTTTGTCCCAACATCGCGGCCGAAGCGTCGCGTGACACACCGCCCTGATTACCAATAGGAATAAAAAATGCAGTTTATAATTCGATTCTAAGCTTCTTAACAGAACAGTATCTAAGACATTGATATCGTGACGTCACCTGTCTCGAATTTTCATGAGCGCTGTAGGTATAGCGGGCTTCTTATACAAAAGGCAACTTACAAGGTACTAGGTATATTTTTGAAAAGTGAATCGGTCATGTATTTCATTGAAAATAAAAGGGTTACAGAGGATTCCAGTGTATCAATATCCAGGTGAGGACGTTTGGCACATTCCCGAGGCACGTACAATGTGTTCGTTAGGCGGCGGGCGTGGAGCGGGGAGCGGCGCGGGGAGCGGGGAGCGGGGCGGGCAGCGGTGGCCCGCTAATTTCCCGAGAGGCCCATAAATTACCGCGGCATTGTCCCGCCACGGGACACCACGCAAATTGCGATTATTGTGCCTAAGTTCACGACACTTTCCCATACAACAGTTTTGCACTAAATTTTATTTTACAATAGTGTGTCGTAAATTAAGCTCATATTGGTTGTAGGTACACTAGCAGTATCCTATCGTGTCCTACTCCTATCTACTAACTGCCGGACATTCTTACGAAGTAAGCTTAGGAAGTTTACACGGTACGGTACCTACATATTTTGAAAAAGGTTTGGAATAGCAAATATACTTGAGGTAAAAATAATCCCACCAAAAACATTCTGTAAAAAACTAGCCTAGTCTCGATGGAGCTGCTTGTTTATCTCTCAAAATTAATGAAATGTCTATTTCTTATGTAATAAATCTTTTATTAGTTTTTTTATATTTTATGGTATTATATTCTTGTCTTATAGTTTCGGGTATTTTATTGTATATTTTTGTTGCCATTGTAAAGGGGCTGGTTGAATGTAGTGTTAGTCGGGAAGTGGGCAGCTTTAATTTATATTTATGTCGTAATGTGTATTTAGTCGGTACATCTTCACATTTGGTAAAGAAATGTGTGTGTTTTCTTACAAATTGGCAGACTTCTAAAATGTATATGCTTTGGAAAGTGAGGATATTGTATTTGTAAAATATGGGCTTACAACTGTCTTTTTTTTTTAACATTGGCTATAACATAATTAATATATACAATGAATTAATATTATAGTGTAATGTGTTTATTTAATTTGTGTAATGTTCGAGTACAATAAAGCTAGTCGTTCGACCATTTCTTCTTGTAAACTTAAAAGTATAAGTATAAAAGCCAGTCTATTCTTATCCAGAGTGTTCCTTTAATTTTATTTATATGCGTATCAAAAGCAGAAGGGGAGGCATTCGCCCAGCAGTGGGAAGCAATAGGCTAGATAAAATTAGAAGATGTCATTGTGTCCCACTACGCTGGATTTTTGCAATGTCAGTCGTTTTTTTTTATTTTTTATACCTCTATGGTGGCACACAAGCATACGGCCCACCTAATGGTAAGCAGTCACCGTAGCCTATAGCCGCTAGCAATACCAGGGGTATCACTAACGAGAGAGGAGTCGCTTTGCTAGCAGCATTACTACTAGCCCAGAGTATCCTCGTGGAGCACTGGCAACCTTACTCACCGCAGAAATACAACACTACATCAAAGTAGTGTTATTTCACTGCGGTCTTCTTTAAGATGGAGGTACAGCCCCCAGTTGGGCGGCTCCAATATTAATGGGAAAACCAAAGTGAGATCCCAATTTGCACTACCTCTCTTTTTAGCTCATGGTGTGCTTAATCTAAAGCTAATACTTAAGCTTAGAAATCTCATTTGTACCAATGAGTTAGCCGGGATTTGAATCTGGGCCCATCAGGAGACAGGCCGTTGCTATAAGCACAAGGCCACCACGGCTAGTTAATGTTTTTATTTGTTGCGCCGTACACTAATTACTTTTACAAAATAAATTAAGCCCGATTTACGCCTTATAACAAAAGCTACTTGCCAGTGTAAGCCCTGTTCAAATCCGTTCAGCCGTTCGTATTTTGTTAAGAATTTCATGGGATTTTAATTTTTAGTGCGGAACCCTAATTATTTTTCTACAAGACAGGTAATGTCCAGTAAAATCTGCTATCTGCCAGTGAAATTCCCGTTAAAATCGGTTCAGCCGTTTCGGAGATTACCCGTAACATACAGACAAACAGACAGACAGTTTTTTTTTATCAGTAGCGTTTAACATTACAACGGTAATCGCGTGTCTAATCACAGTGGCTCCTTCAACCAAGATTATTTAAACTGAGTAGTAATTTTCTTTTACGAGACTATGAAATCTGTCTTTTATCAATCAAGGTAACACGTAATACACCACTTATATGAATATACGGCACTTATAGCCAGAATGCATGGTCATTCACAATTCCACGAAGCCCAAATGCGGCTCGGTTACATTTGTTTTATAAGAGAGTTCCAGCAGTTTCCGTCCGGCTACAACATCAGTTCATTGGTGACCGTAAACACCACTAAAGCCACAGGAAATCTTCCAGCTTCATCATTAGTTCATTGGAACTATCGTAAACACCACTGAAAAGTCACGGCGAAGCAAAATACGTAATTTTGCTTACTTGGATGACATATGTTTCAAATTTCAAATAAGGGTCACCAGGTACTCCAGATCTTCGATTATCCTAGTTTTTATAGTTTTCCCTTTATGTGGCCATTAAACCCTAACTCTGTACCAAATTTCAGCTCTCTGAGTTTATGGGAAGTACTAGTTCTATTTTGATGATCATGAGTGAGTGTGTGTCATAAATGCGAAACTTTGCTTTCGCTTAACTTCGGCATTAAATGACCTACAGATTTGAAATTTTTAATTTTAAGTATGATTGTATAGCTTACTGGATGACGAAAATTTCTACGTTCTGGTCTTATCCGGAGGTTCTCAAATAGGGGCCTGAAAATGCGGCGAAATGGTTCGGGTAAAGGATGGTACGGCAGTGTTTGCTTCGCGCTCGACTCGGCGGGGGCACTCCCGTGCCCCCCGATTTTGATAAAATATTTTTTATTCATATTCAAGAATTTCATCACGTAGGTAATGAACGAAATACAAAATAGCACTGGCAATAAAATAAACATCGTTTAACGGAAACTTTTTATTCAAACCCATTTAAAGATTTTTTTTCAAGTCTAATAGATAAAAAAATGCTTGCTTAGTAATGTGCCCGGGCACTTCGACGGCGGCCGGTGCCCCTGCTGTACAACAGGAGAGCTTCTAACGCCGCAAATATGGCTACATATTTTTTCTGTGTTGTGGTGGAAACCCTGGGGCCATGGGGTCCAGAGGCTCATCTGTTGTATAAGGAGGTCTCGCGACGATTGGTTGAGGCCTCCGGTGACAAGAAGGATCATATTTTGCGCAAAGGTTCAGCATCGCCATACAGCGGGGCAATGTTGCTAAACTTCTTGGCACCCTCCCGCGTGACAACAAATTGGAACAAGTGGTGTATTTATTTTATATTAAGTTAGTTTTTTTCCTTTAGTTTTAGTTTTTATTATAATTGACCTTGTAGTTACTTTTGGCACTTTAATTTGAATCCGTAAAACATTGATTTATTTTACACAAATGAATAAATGATTTGTCATAAACTTATACCTATATGCTAACATATTTAGTTGTAAATCTGTAATTGGTTTGTGTTGCTAGTTTAAAAGTTACCCAAATTTTGTTAACTGTGGATTCGCCTATAAAAAAAATAAAAAAAACAACAAAAATAATGATATATTTATAAACTTAAATCAACTTTAACATAACCTGCGATATCAATTGGTAATTTAATTGAATAATGTGCAACCCGCTCGTACTGCAGCTGAGTGACAACTGATAAGGCTGAAGCAAAGGTTTATAATTGAATTAGGAGGTGGCGTGGTCGCGCGGCGGGCCCGACACGCGAACCAGGGATTACACGTGATAGATACTACCTAATTACTTCCCGCTTCAGCTTTAGGTATTACAGGCTATATTTACTAGGACTAGGAAACACTTTTAAGGTAGGAAGTAGGTAATTACCGATTTATCGCTTACTGATTTTCATGTCATGTGTCATCATCATAGCGAGTCAAACGTTCTGTATAGCTTGTCCTTTTTGGTTGCAGCAATTAATATAGGTTTTTTTTTTAAACTTTGAGTTTGTTGTTGGAAGTGGCAGTACTGTTCTAGTAGTTAGTAGAATTGACTGCGTTGACAGGGGATGTATAAGTACTAGTATCGATGTATTCTGTCAGTTGTCTGGCAACCGTAGCACCACCCTTGCTTAGTTTGAGCCTTTGGGATGATGTCGCTGTGTGATAATATTCGAACGTATTGTTATTATTGAGTTGTTAGTTCAAGTTTGTTCATTTTATACAAATATTTAGCTCCAGCACTCCAACACGTCACAACATAATACATTGTAGCATTAAGCATACTACCGAAAGTTGTAGCTGGCATTTGTCCGAGATCTTTGGAGTGCACGCTTGGGATTCCGCAATAAGGCACGCAAGGATCCCGGGAAAATGCACCGGGACTGGATCCCGGCATTCCGAGCGAGCCGCTGCACTGTGCCCGCGGCATTGACCACTGTGTATTGCTATTGGTATTGCCAGTTCCCTCTCCACTGAACACTCGTGTACTCCATGCCATTAATATTCATCATACAAACGGAAACTTTCTCTATCAGGGCTAATGTAGGTTTATTTAATGAACTTAAGATATGCATGTATGTATATTGGTACATATTTAATAGTTTTTATACTTTTCAATATAAAAAAATGTTGCGGTAGAATTGGGAGAAAAACTTTTTGAAACACATAAAAGCGACACTAACTAAAACAAAATAATAATCTGAGATACGTTTGTTTCCATTCGTTCCGTCAGATTACCTGCTTCAGCCATAACTTTATATGGAAACTCTGTAAGAGAGATAAGTAAAACGAGTAGTGTACCACAGCGTGTATTATATCCACGTAGCACTGTCTGCCGCGGAGGGCGCGTGCAGGCCCCCCGGCCCCCCGGCCGTCCGGGCGGCACCCGGGTGCAGATATTCGTTTTCAATATTTAATACAGTGCGACACGGGTCGTAGGTGACACGAGATCGAGTCAATCAAGCAACCAGCAATTGATTGCATTCTTACAAATCATTGTGTTTCCTTGTTATATTTGGTACCTTACCTTGGTATTCCAAAGATATGTAATAGTTATAAACAAACAGCTTTTTTTTTAATAGAAATTAAGTCTATGACCATTTTGGAATTCACTCAATCATGTAGAAAGGAAATAATCACCTTTTACTTTTACCATTATAAGAACAAACCAATTTAAGAATGTAAATATACCCTACATTCAAGTTTTTAATTTCTTCACATCTACTGAAAATGTATCAACTTCAAAATATGTGATAGTTTGTCGTCTGATGGACATATAGCAACTGGTCGCCTGGTCGCTAGTTGCGCAATAAGCATCGCAGGTCCGCTGACGTGTTGCTGTGGCTGAGCTAGCTGGCTTTGTTTAGACCCAGGTGTCGCCATGGACCGCTGGAAAAAATACTATTTTCCTTTACTTAAAATGGCACATGCCGATTTAGACAGTTTTGTCAGGACAGCGGTGTTTTTCCAGACTACTGTAAATGTTGTCAGATTGCGTGTTTGAAACGTATCTATGTTATATTTAAATTAAAACTAAGCCGGGTATACGACAATAAGTGATGTAATAATGTTTTTTATATAATTAGATAATTCTTGCTAGTATGAGCAGAAAATGTGGGAATGGCTCGTAGTAAAAGTCTGTTCGCTGTAGAAGGCAAACGATTAATAGTTTCTTTTATCCTAGAATGTTATATTCAACTCCCGCGAGCTCCCGACGACAGTAAGGCTCCATTATATTATACGAGTAGTACACAGAGAGAGAGTGACTGTGGGATGTAAGGATACATCTCACTTTGTAGATAAAATACTTTTTAGTTGTTAAGTCCTATTCGTACCATGTTTGACCACTCAATGGTGCCAATTCTGTTGTTAAAAATAACTAGGCGTTAGGCTACATAACATCAAATATTGTATTGCTACGCGGGTGAAGTCGCGGGAAAAAGCTAGTCTCATATTTTTACACAAAAGTAATCCAAAGTCTCGGAGCCGGTGGGCATGTATGAAGAGATTGATGAGTGTAAAATAAGCAAAATAGGTGTGCAAGGCAAGAGTGAAATGGCGCTCTGAGGGTACCCCGTGCCTCTCTGCCTACCCCGTGAGGTACTTGGCGTATGTACCCTAAATCCGACTAATATTATAAATGCGAGAGTTTGATTTTTTGTGTTTGTATCCTCTTCACGCTTGCTAAATTTGCAATGGAGGCAGCATTTAAGCTGGATTAACATGTAGGATACTTTTTTAACACATGAAATTGGAATCAAAATTAATTCCACACACGAAGTCGCAGGTATAGTAAGTATGTAAATACATACAAGTTTTAATATAAGAGTGAAGCCGCATGCCGGGTGTTCCCGCACAGTACAATGCATACGTTTCCCCGAACACATGTTTTAGCATTCTGTCGCAGTAACACAACTTAAACTCCATGAATACGGCCCGAATGTCTAATGCACTTTTACCCAACACCTCTGAAACTACCACTCTAAACTTGAACACTGAACTCTCACCAGTTGAGATAAGGGTGTTCACGAGTGAATTAAAGTTGGCATTCGTAAACAGAAAGCTAGTTCCTTAGGGTTCCGTCGACCTTTAAAGGACCTTTGAAACTTTTTAGTTTGTCATTTTTACATAATATGTGGTAGTGTGGTAAAAATTAACGAAAATAATTATACAAGAAAGTTATTTAAATACTATGAATTAGGCAAGCAAACTCACGGGATGGTAATCAGTACCACCCTAACTTATAGACACTTGCAATATTGGCTTTATTGTAAGAATGGTAATCACCCATAAAAGTGTTAAACTATTTAATAACAACCGAAAAATTGTAAACTGGACTAGCGGATAGCGCTACGGATGCGGAACTGAATTCGCTGTGTAAGGCACGGCACCCTCTGTGCGTGAGTCCAACTGGCACTCGAGTAGTTTTCTTATGAACGGGAGCGTGTTCTTAGGTATTTAGAGAGCAGGCCGGCAGCCTCGCAGCGGCTCGTTGCCTCTTGTTCACGACTTCAGGAACAACATTCATGGATAGTGTTCAAGTTTACATCCACCTTATTGACTACATACTACATATTGACAGCGTCGGAGCCAACCATCAAGATGGTTACTTTCATACCAATCTTGGTAGGTCGATAGTGTATCCGACTCCCGAGGATTTTAGAGGATTAATTGTAAAATAAGATGAATGGTTATTTATATCATCACTACTCAATTATTTATTATTGAATTAATTTGAACGGTGGAGCCAGTTACACTAATTAGAAACAAAACACTCATTACGTCTCAGTTAACTTCAAACATGACAGCAAGTGTTCCATCCATCCACAAAAAAATAAACACTCTAATCTGACTCCAGGAGAGTAATAACTCACTCTTCATCATAAACTTTCATGTTGGGGCATTTGTAGCAGTGCGATAATGCTATAACTATGCTACATCTCATTTTGAAACTTATTCACTTCATGTTTAGGACTTATTTATAAAATAATCTATGCTAATAATAATAATATGCCAACTCACTACCGAACAGTTTCCACTGCACGTAAAGTAGTTTATACGTCATAGCACGTATACCTTACTAAAATTACCTCAATATAATAAAAAGAGATACAATACGAGGGTAGGTAGTCATTTACGCAGTTAAATCGCGCGTCGCATACAATATGGGGCGCACAAGTACGCAGTTTGTGAAACAGCCCTTAGGCTAAACAAAGTAATAAACACAAAAATACGGAGAAAAATAGCAGCGAGTTAATAGGGGGGAACATGTTCGTCATTACAAATGGTTCGGGAGCGGGGGCGGCATAGCGCGCCCACGACCAGTATCGCAACTATACTATACTGTGCTCGCATTTTAGTAACTACTACATAAATATGCCATTGATCATTTCGTGGGCGTGGAATAAATAACCTAACATAATAAGTCCCTGAGTCCCATAAAATTTTCCCTGAGTAAATTTTTATTCGTAATGCAACGATATCTGCAAGGAATTTCTTTATTAAATGTATGCCCTAAAAAGGCACTTAATGTCGAAGATCCCTCTGTCTGAAATTTTATAAAATTTATCAATCTACGGAGGCTTGAGTGTACTGTAGTTCACTTAGCACACTTAACTATTGAATATTTATGAAAGACAATATTACATATGTACAGTTGTGTTACTGTGTGTATCGGTAGCATTGTGGTCTCCGCGCGAGTGTTTCGCGACGGTTGATTGTTGCACATATCTCTCGCGACACCGACGACACACGCAACACGACACTAATATTAACCGCAACGGCATTCCTACTGGAACATAATAAAGACTATTTTGTTGAGCACAATATGTTAAACATAGACAAAAAACCAATGCTTTATTGCTGTGTCGATTCGTTCATAGATTGTTAATTTCATTGTAACTAAAAATAAGTTAGCTAGAGGATAACTAAAATACCGACACAAATGCACTTTGGAGATGCGTTTTGGCATCAACACTATGATGTTGCATCTACCTCATTCGCTAACCAAATTGAACTTGCAATTAATATTAATTGAATTGTTTAGGATAATATAAATTCTCATGGTATCTGGAGGCCTCGCATGCAATATAGCCCCGTATGTGACTCAACGCGGCAGTCGGTAAATTATGACATTAGTCGGCGCGGCGGCTCGGTGAGTGAAGAGGTACGCGCAGTCGGGCATTATTAACCGCGGCTTATTACTGCGCTCAGCTCAGCCGCGCGTGGCGGCAGCCGGGTGACGTCATCGCCTGTGACGACTACATTACGTAGGCGTAGAACGAAAAAAACAATTATTTGAGTTTGTAACATTCCAATATATACATCCCTCTCTGGACACAGAAAGTCGGGATGAACCACTGTGTTGGTTAATTTGAAAATAATTAGCACGAGATTAATACCTAGATAAAACTAACTGACAATTTACGTAATTTTATTATAGAAGGAATGAGATCAGCGACACGAACAGCTTAATTGTAACAATGCTTTTGTTCAGTATGATGCAGCTGAGCAAGTTTTATATAGCTTGGTGGATTTTAGTTACCTTCGTTACCTTTTGATTCGTAACTCTCTTTTTAACAGACTTCGATATAAGGATGGATAAGGATTCTATGTTCCTCAGTGGGTTTTTTTTATCTAATAAGTATAGTAAGTGTTTACCGTAGTCTCTGAACGCCGCATTCCACATGTAATGGTAAATTATTTTGAAAAAAATTCTCCAATTCGTCAGTATTATAAAGGTTGGTGAGCAGCGTGAAGGAAACGTTTCATCTCGAGTGCATCGCTTGTACGGTACAGTGAACGCGGCTTTATATTAGATGCTGTAATCCTCTATTAGAATGCACACTATCCATTCATCTACCTGTTGGAGCTACCTAAATGGCTGGGAAATGCAGGTCGACGCAGCTCGGGGCACTAGGGAGGGGCGAACAAACGAACAGATACTATTGTCTCGAACAACGCTATAATGCCGAAACTAACCTTGCCGTGACAGGCGTGCTGGAACATATCTCGCTCAGAGAATCAGCATTGCTATCCAGCGTGGCAATGCTGCCATTCTTGGCACGCTCCCATATGATCCTGGTTTGGGTCAGATCTTTTATCTAGAAATAAGTTCTGTTTATTGCAAATAGTTTAATCTGTTTTTAATCAATCCGATATTATTGAATCCATACCAATCTTAGTAGATCGTTTTGTTACAATAAAGAGAAAGAAGTAAATGATATTTAGTATTTTGTGGTGAATGGAACATTGTGTAATATTTAGTATCTTTCGGCATTATATTATACCGACTTTTGCTCTGAATCTTATATTAAAAACACATTTGCAAATTTTAATTCGGCGTGAAATTGCATTCGGTGACAAACACTGAGCAGGAATCATGAATTAGGTTCATCTCTAGTTATAATTTACCACCCGTCCCCGCCCCCGCTCCCGCCCCCACCCCGCTAGTGATAGCAAGGCTCCGGTAATCTATGGCCGTGCCCAGGTTGGGGCCATGGTTGTATGTCAGTTTAACCCAAGTATTTCGTGAGAATTCTCAGTGCTTTGATGTAGTGCTAGAAGAGTCCTGACGGAGATTGAGAGTACTAGCGGGATGCCCCAAAAGGGTACGCGGCAGATACGACCAGATCTTAAGCCCACAATGTTAAGGCTAGTTCTTTCCATACAGCGCGGAAATAAACAATAAAAAAAAAAACTGCTATATGATTATCTTAAATATTACCGTACCAATTGCACTGGCAACGAAAATGTACACGTATTATTTGTATCACTCACGTGCGCATTATTTGTACAAAGCGAGCGGATCGTTAGCATCAACCGTCGTTTGTCTATAACTCGCTCTCAATCGTTCGTAATCAATCATTAATCTCCTCGCGCCACCTTTCAGGACCATATCATACGTGCTGTCCTCTTCCCCCACCATGTGTGTGAGAGGGAGGCAGCTGTTGTGAATTATGCGATGCATTTGCGAGATAAATGTGCGAGTGCATCTTGAGGGCGCAGTGCACCAGGAGCGCGGGATCGTGATATAACTTAAACCCTATTCCAGTTTAATTTAATAATGAGTATCGTTATATAAATTATATTGATATAGAAAGCTACATTTGCAAACGTGATTATCGTCAGGTTGGCCGTATGCCTGTGTGCCACCTTACTGACATAGGAAATTGACGTAGCGATAGAAAATAACTGGACAATATTGAAAACAAATTGATTGATTACATTTTCAAACCCTTTCATTGAAAACCTTACCTTATATCTTCGTCGTCACACTGCCACTGATATTGATAGTTTGTTTTATTACGTAGGTAAGGTAGTTATATGTGCTTATGGGAAATTTATATATAAAGGAGAGGACCATATGCTTGTGTGCCACCTTTGTTAAACAAAAATACGGATTAGTATTTGAAGAGGTACGTTAACTGCGTCTGTCATATTTAAAGCTAAGCCTCACAATTTTTCACAGTAATATATTCTCATCAACACGTTTTATTTAAATTGTGGTAGTTATCTCGCTACTAGCTTAATAAGATTATAACAAGAAAAATCCCCTCAGGAATGAGGATGAGTATTTTCGTGCTCCTCATATAATTGTGGAGGGAGAGGGAGGGAAGATGATGGCGATTTATAAAAGGCGTAAATAAAGTGTAGTGCAAATCCAGGGGCGCTGTAAGTAGATGCAGATTCTACACCGGGTGCTGGCGGCGGGCGATCTATCACCGAGGGAGCGTGTGGAGTCACGCCGCGCGCGGGACGGCTTAGAGGATCACAATGTATGACACCATACTGGGTCCTGGGAGTGGGAGTCAGCTGCAGATATTGGTTGTGGTGGTCAAAGAAAACTTAAAGGTAGACCGTAGTCAGGTTTATTGTTGGTTGCTCCCATAGATAATATTAAATGTAAAGCCAATGGCTTTAGGATCTGTGTCTGATATAATAAAACCAATAGTAGTAACTAATAAAAATCATATTAAACTATTTTTAGTTCATAGCAATCAGAGGGGAAGGCGGATATAGTTAGCAGGTAAGTTTGCTAGTCAGGCGAAGGTGGCTGGTACTTAAAGGTATATCTAAGTTAATAATAAAATAACTACTTGACGTATTAAATACGCGCATAATGTTCAGGTTATGAACATTTAAAGGGTTTCGTCTTTACGTTAGATTGTTGTTGAAGGCTGTTTGTTCCTCAAAAACAACTGCGCATCCTTGGATATACAAACGAATACTTCATTGAGGAACTCATCTATTTTTTTTAATAATAAGTTGAAGCTTACAGGCACTAAGACTTTGGTATCTAATCTGTGTTTCTCTGAATACTGGAATAAAATATAATTATGTGAATATGATACACTTCATTACGACTTTTTCATCATAAAACACAATTATTCTTTAAATTAATAAAATGATATGCTCGCTGTTTCAAAGGCCTCTCGCGAGCGTTAGAGATTACCAAGTAGCTTTATTAAACGGCATGTCTTTCGGCTGTTTATCTGGAAGACAACTGGGCCTCACCTTAGTAGGGGTCCCAGAGAGGACCCGGGGCTCCCGCTGTGGCTGTATGATGCCTCTAAATAAATCATCTTTGTTCAAATATATATTTAAATTTACTATTAACTTGAAAGTATAATAGAATGAATTCAATTTGGACAGGAATGATCTAACGACATTATCATGTTTATATCAAAATTCTAATTCAAACTACTGTTTTATATTGGTAATAATAAGTACTTATATAGCTACAAGTGCTTACATACAAATATCTAACATTCACCTGGACACTATGCCCTCTACGTACTCTCATACTGTGGAGGTGTGAAGAAAATAAAAATAAAAGGGTTTTATTTCAAATAAACTATAAGATTAATAAGTTCTTCTAACCAGCTACAAGTCATAGGAAATCGCATGTGAGAATTAAATGTCTTATCCACAGGATGATACCTGTGAGGGCCTCGCCGCGCGGAAGACGCGACTAAATTCCCTGTTTAAATATTAACCAGCAGGCATTGTTATCGCGTTCCAAAGATATGATTGTTGTCACAAAAAGGGATTCTTGAGACGGCATGAAAAATGAAGGAGGCATTAAAAATTCTCGACGCTGGCCGGGCGGGGCACCGCGTTATTTACAGTAGCTGCTATTTGTTTTGACAGATTTTTGTGAATTTTGTTGTATTTTTGACACTAATTAGGAAACTGATACAAGACAATGGCAAGTCCATCGTTGGTAGCTGTGAGAGGCGGAATACACGGATACAACATTGAAATAAAGTGAATCAATGTTGGAGAGCGATACGTGCGAGCTATTTAAGTCACACAAAATATAAGAAACAGTCCGGTCTAATATTAAACCTCAAATTAAACTCACTCACAACGGGGAAATGAAAAAATAACCGCGGCTATAAAGCGGCGCCCGGCCCGCCGAGCCACTGGAAAAAGCTAATTTCCCGGCATTACACATTCATGGGTTCTTTGTACACAAGCTGTTTGTTTCGACATCGGCCTCACCTGTAATTGCGTTGATCCCGAGCCTCCGCTACCATTTTATATCACTGAGGTGGCAGGCAAGTACACGGCCCGCGCGATGGAGAGTAGTTACCGCAGCCAATGGACGCTCTTGGACAGACGTGTTGCCAACTTTATTGTTAAGAGGACTTATTGAGCCAAGAGCATACAGTAGTGTTATTCCTCTGTAAGAGTAAGGTACCTACTGTCCCCAGTCAGGCGGCTCCAATTTAATAAGTGGAAAATCCCATTCTCCCTTACCTCTAACAACTTATTACACAGTGAGTAATGACGACTATATATAAAAATGAACTTCATTGGGCTTATAACAAAGTTTTTTTTAACGCGACGTACGGCACTATAGCCGCTTTGTAGCCTATAGTCGCTAGAAATATATATATATATATATATATATATATATATATATAGGGATATCACTAAGAGGTGCCATTCCTGTTGTTGAAGAGGACTCACTGTGCTAGCAGCATTACTAGCCCAGCATTGCAACCTTTGCAAGCACTGGCAACCTTGCTTACCGCAAAACAAAACACTTCATCAAAGTATTGTTATTTCACTGCGGTCTTCTGTAAGGCGGTGGTAACAGTCCCAATATTGATGGAAAAACCCACAGGAGATCCCAATTCGCCCTACCTCTTTTTTTATCTAATGGTGTGATTAATCACTGTACTTAAGCTTAGAAAAACTCATTGGTATAGGCCGGAATTTGAACCTGCGCCCATCAGATGACAGGCCGTTGCTTCAACCACTAGGCCACCAAGGCTTAAAAAGTAGCAACGTTGTATCATGTTCTCATAAATTCTGAATGAATTGGCTGATATAACCGGCGGCAAAACTCACAAAATTAATGAGCAAACATTTTTTGTATATCAAGTAACTGAGCCTCACCATGACCTTCAAGGAACAGCGGCGAACACTGTAAGTATCGTGAACAGGGATCTGAATGTTGAGTCGGTTATCCGAATATCCCCAGGCTCGCTGGTAATGAACGAACATCGCCCAATCATTAGCAAATATTTTTTTCCATTCTTCCGAGTAAAATCTTACTTATATTAATTTATCTATTAACAGTTTATACTGATGACATGAATGCGAAAATGATGAGCCGAAATTTATGAATGGTAATGTCTTACCTTAATCCTACTAATATTATAAATCCGAAAGTTTATGAGTATGGATGGATGGATTTGTTACTCTTTCACGCTAAAACTAGTCAACAAATTTGGATGATATTTGGAAAACAGACAATTTATAACCTGGATACTCTTTTATCCCGGGGAAATGTTTGGTTCCTCTGAGATTCTAAGCTCAACGCGGATGTAGTCGCGGGCAGAAGCTAGTATTTCAATATATTGAGCTGTTGTTGTATCTTAAAATTAATACATGTATATAAAATAAAAGAAAATTGCCGCATGTATAATCAGCTGCGGATGGCTCGACTTTTTGGTTATTTTTTCGTAATTGTGAGGATATTTTTTTTTTGCAGCCCTAATACTGAGGATAGTTAGTTTATAATAAAAACATTTAGAAAACAATAGAACCTATTAAACTGCCAACCCAAATACCACATTCGGAATCACGCGGGTACGTACCAAGAAGGCTGACAGCGTTGCTCAAATATAAATATATTAGAAATAAATATGGACACCAGACGCAGTCCCTTACTAACTTTATATCGGCGTGTATTGAGCTGCCACTGCTCTATACAGACTGACAAATCAATTGCATCGATGTGGTGTGCGGCTGCTGAGACAAGACAATGCTTTTATCGCGCCGCCACTTGCACTGGCTTGTACCTATTACTGCACTTGCCTTGTGGGGAAGCGGGCTGGTTGGGATATATATATATCTGTGCTGTCAACAACCGAGAAATAGGAAGCTTCCGAAGTAACCCTTAATCATTGCAATTTTTGTTTTCAACTCGATGAACACCATTAATAACTTGTTGAAACATATTTTTACATCAGCCTCGGCCTCGGCCCTGGACTGATTATTGGTATATCCGTCCCTTCATTGTTGTTCGGCGGTTAGGACAAACATTTACATTTGCTTGTGATCGATTTCTCAACAATGTGTGGAGTTGCATTTCAACATTTCTCAACAAATGGTCAGCTCATCAGTCGTTATCAAGGACAATGCAAAGTTTCCAAAAGATTTCAAAGTCAATAAACGAAGCGGAGATCGCGTTTTTCTAAAAAGGAATACATTTCAATGACGACATATTTTTAATGTAATTATTATACATCAACATATATTTTTATGAATATCTCTTCAGAGTAATTGTGAATAAGTTTGTTCGGTATAAAAACAAGGCTGCAGGCAGAGGGCTGGAGGGAAGTATGCGCCTGGCAATTACCGGGTTTCCGTCGCAAATGAAAATGCGTGTAACGAAGTGAGGGACACACAGCCTGGGGACAGGACACGTGGCTGGGACGCGCTGGGAATGAGGGACGATACATCGTTTATTATCATATTATTACACCGTTATGTATTGTTTATATCACTAAGGTGGCAAAACTGCATACGGCCCGCCTGACGGTAAGTGTAGCCTATAGACGCATTTGACACCATATCGTATCACCCGCGCATTGCTGATAATAAATCCTTATTGAAGCCGGCCAAAAATGAAAAGCGTGAGTTCTTGCGCTACGAATCATGCTACGCCGTAGACATTTGGCTACGGAGCTACGGTTATCCAATATTTTAACTTTGATTAGGTGCTCTAATTATTGTAATACATGATTGCATTATTTATTTCGCTATTAAAAACGAGTTAAGTTGCCTTAAATGAAGGTCATACAGTTTTACCCCCTTACGGTAGCACAAGTTGTCCACAATGGTATTGTTGTAACCGCCATGTGTCCCTTGTGTGAATATCACACAGTACAGTCATTACACACGAGTCCGGCCCAGAGGATAACGGTCGGGAATTTGTATAAATTATATAAACTATCTCGCCCCCTGCCCGTCCCGCGCCCGTCCCGCGCTCATCCCGCGCTCGTCCCGCGCCCGTCCCGCGCCCGTTGCGGTCGCCCCTAAATCAACCACGCTGGTCACTTAAGAAATGTGCTTAATGATACTTCTTGTTTGGACTTGTCTTTTGTTGTTTATTCTAGTGCGTGTTGCCAGCTTCACATATTATAAACATATACTTAGTATACCCACATATAATTTAAACTTAAAAAATTTCTTCTCTCCCGTAGAACGTAATCATCAGAATACTAGGTTCAATTACTCTACTTAAAATAATTAGCTATATCGCTGTAGCAATTCTTAAAATTTTCGATTAGTACCCTCTATCTACCATCTAGTACAACATGGTTACTTCTCAGCAGATAGATACAATAAGTCGAACACAAAAGTGTTGTAGTGAAGTGTCCGCGTCCCCGTGTCTAGCCGGCCCCGAGCTCTCCCTGCGCATCTCCACATGAGCTGGTTTAAAGCGACGACATGTTCCCAACTCCGCTCTTTGTTTGTTAACGAACATAAAATATGAAACACAACATTCCGGGACCTGAGGGGATGAAAACAAAAATTGCACACAATAATGTAAGAGAAATTATAAAAAATATTATTAAGTAGCTTGCTTACATGTTTTAATTAGATTTTTTTTTAAAGTTATGAAATTTTTGTGTTGTTATAGGTACATGCGTTACAAATTAAAAAAAAATATCGAACGTCTTTATGTTTGTGAAAATACAGCGAAAAACTCCGTTACATTAATAGATACATAAGTCAATGTAGGTGGAGCCTCAGAGTAGCTAATATACTGCGTACAAGTGGAGCTAATAAACACGTGTCAAAATAAACGCGACCATTTTGGTTTTGCAAACAAACATTTGTCCATATACGTGTTTATTCAATAACCATTTTAAACTGTAACGGTAATCTGTTTTTTTTCTCCTATAAAAAATAATTACATTTTACCGTAGAATTTATTTATTTATTTATTTAGCACAAAAACATAACATAATTTCATAAAAAAAGTATAAATAAAATGAAAAAAATGATCTGATTTGTGCTCCAAGGTATGTGTGCATAAAACTAATTAAAATTAAGTTGAACTATCTAATAAAAAAAATAAAACTATAACTTAGGATGATGATGATGAATGGAGGATAGTTTTAATGATTCTTAAGTAGCATAAAAATTAATTACTACGTTACTACAAAAAATGCAATGGTAATGA
This sequence comes from Falcaria lacertinaria, assembly GCA_951449985.1. NCBI lineage: Eukaryota > Metazoa > Arthropoda > Insecta > Lepidoptera > Drepanidae > Falcaria > Falcaria lacertinaria. Next base: position 11,762,238 of record OX602113.1, on the reverse strand, counting down.
AAATAGGTGTGATATCAAATAGGTGTGATATCAAATAGGTGTGATATCAAATAGGTGTGATATCAAATAGGTGTGATATCAAATAGGTGTGATATCAAATAGGTGTGATATCAAAAGCAAACTTTAACCTTAAACACAATTATTCAGTTTAGGTCCCAATAAGGCACTTATAAAGGTCTAAATTACCACCGATGGGATAGGTTATTTCTTCTAATAAAGCCAAAAAGTTTGTTATAACGATGCTCAAATAAAAGTAGCAAGTGATGTCAGTGCCGCTTGTTAATCGCACAAACAAAGTCGTTAGAAGAACTCGTCGAGAGCCGGTCGCGGCGATTAGCATTTATATTGTGTGCGGCGAGCGAGCGAGGCACGACCCGCGGAACGCACGCGGACCTTTTGCTTTCATTTGATAGGAAGCCGCACACACCGGCGCGAGCCAGCGAACATATATTCCGGACTCATTACACTAGACCAGCCTCACTTGACGATAAACGAGGCAACCAGAACTCATTACAAATTTGTAGTCTTGAAACGGTGACATTTAATAAATATTACTTATAGGAAACCTAACAGCAGCTGAAATTGTTTAAAACCATTACGATATATGTTTACGCCTTCAAGGTCTCCGAAGTGGAAGGTAAAGGTTTGTTCTAGCTGCAAATATATATGCGATATAGCAGATATATATAAGCATACATTATAATTTATTTATTTATGCCAAGGGTAACATAAAATAATCTAAGTGAACTTAATAAAAGTAAAATATGTATGAATGCATGACGCGACGGTGTGAGCGGGTGCCGGTGTGCCGAGGCTGCAGCAGCGCATGGTGCACATGACGCGACGGTGTGAGCGGGTGCCGGTGTGCCGAGGCTGCAGCAGCGCATGGTGCACATGACGCGACGGTGTGAGCGGGTGCCGGTGTGCCGAGGCTGCAGCAGCGCATGGTGCAGCGGGGTGGTGCGCCGCGACCGTTTATTTATTGCCGTTCACTCCTCAGTGGAACTGACAGGAAGAAGAACGCTGCCTCACAAGTACCTTAACATGTATTGATATCCTACATGATAATCCAGTGAAAAGCTGGCATTATTACGTTATGATAGAATATATTTAATTCATACAGTAATTTAATTCATAAATATGTTTCTGTTAGAATATAAGTGTAAACGCAACCTTAATGTCACTATACAGACAGTGACATCTGTCAATCTTTAAAATAACGCGTTAGACGCGCTGCTTGTATCGCTCTCTCTCTCTCTCGTTGGCCATCTTCCGATTGTGTATACTTTGTGTCGGTTCCGTGTTAATTAATAATAAATCCTGTCTTATCTCCACTAAATGTTTTCTTTTCTGCCGAAATATCCAACAGTTTCTCCATTGCTTACAAAAATAAATTTAGGCATGAGCTCTAAAAGACACGATTAATTTATTTCGAGCCAATATTTATCCTTAGTGAGTAGCAAAGCACATAAAATATTTTAATTATCATTAACTATAGCGACGAGCTCTTGTCAGTACTTCTGATACAATTCGCTCCCCTATTGCTTTAGCTCATTGCATTTTTTTCGACTCCGGATTTTTTTTGTATCAGAATTTGACTTAAACATCTGGTCGATCGGGCCATACTCATCCCCGCTCACTCATACTCATTCCTTCCAATATTTAAAGTACATTACATAGTTTTCTGCGAAGCACCACAAGGAACGGGTACATATTCCTATATGTATTTCAATTATTACATTAGCAGCGTTTCAAACTAAAGGCTAATATTATATAATCTACTGCTAGTTAGCTCTCTATTTACCCAGATGTACACTTTACATTTCTGGACTTGTCCTAATTTTGTATTAATTCAAAGAGCAAACATGAAACGAGTACCTACCAATTCCAAGGGTCATGTTAAATGAATACTGATGAAATATTTCCAGGAAAGTTGGCTCTTCGTCTAATTAGTAGCTAATGGAGCTACACGGAGTACATTATTAGGCTTGAAACCATAAAAAAGTCGTATCATTTTTCGCTGTTCCCAAATGAGCCACGCTTGTTAGAAAACCGACTTTAGAATTTTTTATTTTAGGTTGGTTTTGGTGTAGCACTTGCTGCTCGTCCTTCGGGGGAATAATTCCATTCAATAATTCCCCAGTAATGGCCTAAGTAAGTCAGTTAACAAGATACTCTTAGAGGCTGTCTCACAAAATGAATACAATTTTAACGTTTTATTGAATTATTCACCGGTGTTAGTGTAAAATGATGCGCTAGCTTAAACAAAGCCCGTACAGACCGACGAATAAAAATCGTTGATCTGAAATCTTGATCTCAATTTACTTGGTTTGGAATCACTGGCATAATCAGGAGACATTTTTGTAAGCAATTAATAAGCTGTGTAATTAAAGAGCCGTGATGGCGTTGTGGTACGAGTATGAAGCAATGCCTGCTACTCGTATTCAAGCACGCAAGTTCCAATCCCACCGGTCTGTACCAATGAGTTATGAAGATGAATGAATAATAATATAATAATAATAATAATTTTTTTTTTATTTCTTTCAACTTTTTTTTGTAACAGAAATTAGTAATTGGAATCCCTGTGTTAAGAGACTCCGCTCTTCCATAGCTAACGTACTAATTTAATTATTAATATTTAAACATGCTTATTTAGAGTAGTTTGTACAAGTATATGAAAATAAAAGTGTGTGTGTGTGTGAGTGTGTGTACGTATGGTATGCAATGGTATAAGTGTGCTAGTTTATTTATATTAGTGTAGAAGTGCTTCTGTTTCATCGATGAATAAGATGTGGTTGATAATATAATACAAAGTGTAATGTGTAGGCTATGCAATTTTCCCAACCAGAACATGCACCTACATCAAGAGTATGGGGCGAGCAAATGCGAAAGGTCAGAAGTGAAGTATTCATCCGTTGTAATTGGCTCAATTTGTATAATGGCTGGTTTCCGCAAACTGAATCCCCTACCAACAGTGTAACGACTGCGGGCACGTTCTCACAACTCATTTAGTTTTAACTTTTTCACGTGAAACTTTGCATATGTCGGTCGCGGTGTGGTGTTTACACGCGGTGTGCCCGACCTACTGCAGTGGTATCAAAAGGACGGCTGGAGGCGAGGATGTCCCTCGCGACTTTGTGACCTCGTGATGGGAAACGGGAAAGTATTTTAACAATAAAAACTGATTTTTGAAATCCAGGAAAACACTTCCTTTTCTCCAGGATAAAAAGGTTTGACTCTATGGTCTATCTGCTTGTCAATATAATCAAATCTGCTTAGCCTTTTGGAATGATTGAGCCCTAGCTTCAAAACTTTAACTTTCAATATATTAGCTCTACATTAATATAAACTTATCATGGATTTACTATTAAACAGCTAGCTAGTAAGCTATAGCCTAGTAGGTATGTATTAAACGAACCCACGTAATTTGTAAATCACATCAGAAATTGGTCGTTGCCATTATCATATTGCAAACCAATTGCACAGTAAATTACTCTGTGATTGACAGTCAAATGTATTCACATTATGAGAGCTGGCTATAAGAACTAAAAACATACAATCATTTTGCCAAATCGAAACTTCAATACTTTGCTTCAAGTCCTCATCAATCTTAGAGCATGAATTTAATGTACCTAGCTTTAGTAGGCAGTGCGCTGGCACTGCACCAGAGTGTGATTAAGTTAATAGTTGATTATTATTTATACAAACGTGTCAAACATGTGAGCTACTTATCATGTGGAGAGACCTATCGTGAGTACCTGCTTCATGAACAAAATTACACCTTCCACCACCGCACTTCTCGCCATCGGTGGGGAGGGGAATTCACCCTCACACATTGGAACCGAAATGGTCCTATTTACTTAACCTATTTTGTTTGCCACATCGAATCATATGATCAAATTAACTTATGGATTAAGATTTAATTTAATTTATTTTTTTTACAGATATTAAGATGATGTCATTGAAATTAATATCTCACGGTATAAGGGTGTCGGTGAAGGATGCGGAGGGTCCAGGAGATGTTGAGAGGCTGCTGCGGCAGTGGGATGTAGGGGTCGGGGTGCTGCTGCCTGCCTCCTGCGGGGGAGCTCGCAGGGTTCTGGAACAGGTAGCTCCACCACAAGGTTAGGCTCCAACTTAGATGGTCGTGGCTACACTCAAGTATCAGGGGCATAGACGTAAAATAGAACGAAGGAATAACTACAGAAATTTTGTTTAATTAAAGAAAATGACGAAACTGCTAATTTTATGAGCTTCAAGCAAATGAGTTTTCAGTACCTATAATATTTAGTCCACTTTAAGAACAGGAAGCTAGTCTAGTAGTATATACTAAAATATAATTAACTAGTGCTAATAGGGCAGAAGCAATTTGAATATCTATAATTTGAATAATAATTATGGACGCAGGCATCATCCGCCAAGCTCCTGGACGCGTCTCACGCGTGGCTTATACCGAGCTCCCCAGCGGAGGAGGCTACGCTCTTCGATACTCTAAAGCAGATGAACCTTAGCATTGACGCGGATGTCGTCGTCGCTTCTAGTAATGGTATTAACATAATCACATTTTTTATCATACCACTACGGTGGCAATCAAGCATACCAGCTGATGGTAAGCTATTACTGTAGCCTATATACGCTTGCAACACCAGGGGTATCAGTCGCGCTTTGCCCCCACTATTTTATATATTACCTATGACTGACTTATTTTATCTACTAGTGGGTACTCTACGTGCAACTGAAACTGTAGTGCTTGTAGATCAATAAATCATTTCTAATTAGTAGAACTAACTAGAAAAATTATCTGAACCTCGCCAATAATATGCTAAATACCTCGTATTTCTAGGAAGAGCTACTCAGTCTTACAGTTAGTTGGAAATGTGTTTCAGGCGACCACTACGCACTCACTGATGTTTACAATTTTGGCAAGATCCAAGGGAACAGTCTGGAACAACAGCCGCTCGGCGTATGGCGGAATGACATCGGTAAACGCTCTAGTGCACTGTAAAATAAAATATAATGACATTGTCAGAGAGTTAAATTTAAATAGCCCTTTTTATTGGATTGCAGGGTTGGAGGTCTATCTAAAAGGTTTTAAATACTACCACAGGTGGAATTTTCACAACCTGACTCTACGAGCTATATCTGTGGTTAGCAGTTATACAGATATTATAAAGATTTAAAAGTATATTTGTTTGTATGTTTGGGGTAACCTCTGTAACTACACATACAGCTTTTTTAATCAGGTTTTATCAACGGAAAGTACCCTATAGGTTTTGATTCCCTTGTGAAATGGCAAAATATGAGAAAAATATTTGCGGCATAAAACGGTCATATAATTACTTCATATTGACTTACAGGTTTAATTATTTTACAGCTGAAAGAGACCATAGACCCGGGTATTTCATATTAATTTCAATTTGATAGCTCCACTCGTTCTTCTGATAAACATTATTGACAGACAGACAGACTGACGGAAAACAAAGTGATCATATAAGGGTTCCTTTTTCTTTTTAAGGTACGGAACCCTAAAAATTGTAATGAACTGCACAATGAATAACTCCGTCTATTAGTGACTACCATAATATGAAAATCCGTTTAGTAGTTATCGACTTTATTGCGTTCAGACAGACAGACGCAGCACGGGGCTTGATTAATATGTAGTGATAATGTTACTGAGACAAAACCAACAAATGATCAAGTGACTTGTGGGCAGATGCGCGAGCAGCCGGAGGTGTTTCGTCCAGAGATGTTGTCGGAGACGCGGTTCACTCCGGGCGTGGCCGTCATGACCAAGGTCACCTCACAGCTGCTGAACCTGATCAAAGAGCAACACAACTTCAGGTCACACCACTCATAACAACACTGCTCTGACACAAATATGCTTTTGTATAAACTCTCTCCATTTGTATTTGGACCAAATCGTACGATATTTAATCGACATAAAGAGTGAAGGGTGAGGAGGGCCACGAATATCGGGATAATTTTTGCTCAGTGTTTCAGCAATAGAGTGTTACAGCGTGTAAGATCAGCGTAAATTGAAGATCTGCTTCTTACAAAGGGGACACTGTAGGATTTGAAATATGATCTCCTTACAGAATAATATAGCAGGCATTTTTATACCACTAAAGTAACGGTCAATCATAACCAATGGTTGGTTGGATGGTTTCAGCATCAGTGATATCATTAGTTGCCGAGACTGCTAAATCTCATCACACCATTTTTTTTATACCAATAATGTGGCACACCCATACGGCCCACCCGATGGTGAGCAGTCACTCTAGCCTATAGCCGCTAGCAATACTAGGGGTATCACTAACGGGTTGCCAATGATGTTGTTGATGAGAATTCACTGTGCTAGCAGCATTACTACCAGCCCAGCGTATCCTCGTGGAGCACTGGCAGCATTACTTACCAGAAACACAACACTACATCAAGTAGTGTTATTTCACTGCGGTCTTCTGTCAGGTGGAGGTCCAGTCCACAATCGGGCCTAAAGCCTAAATCGCCCTACCTCTCAATATTGATATACACTTCTTGAGGGACCCCATGCTACATGAGCTTAAGGGTACTTGCCTTACATCACTAACCTTCCGCGGATAGCTGTGATAGCTTTAATGCTTTGTCTGTATTAAGCAGGTTTAACTACACTGTCGCTGGCCGGTGGATAGGCGAGCCGGCCAGGAATTCAGTATTGGTAAGATACTCAATATGATCTGGCAATCATTATACAACAACACGTAAATAATACATTGTCTTGCTGCACTAGGCGGTCACCAACTCTTTGTACTGGGGCGAGCAAGACATCGCTAGCACCGCCGCCCGGATCTTCCCGCACTGGCTCGAGTGGGTCGATGTTTACTTCCCACCTACATATAGCCTCCAGTAAGTAAACTATGTATTTAATTTCGTACTGTACAATTTATTTATGTATTCTCTTGAATCTTGCATAAAGTGTGTTTATGTATAATTGGGATATTTCTTTTTTAACCGAATTTTATCTTACTCACTTTATTCTTCACAAGCTTTTGCCCCTGATTGATGCGTGTATTTCGGCTAATAAATCATCAAAGCAAAATTAATATTGTAAAAAAAAAATAGAGTGATAAATACTTCTTTTATTCGGAAGCTAGACTAAACATACCTTAAAGGTTTGTATAGATGACTCATGAAATTATTTTATTTTTTCTGTTCAAAGAACAAAGTTCTACTATCTGATACCGGACAAGGGCGTGGGTTCGTACGAGAACCGGTTCCTGAGGCCGATGTCTTGGGGTGTGTGGTGGAGCGTGTCGGTGACGTCACTGGTGTGCGGCGCGGTGCTGGCCGCCGCCGCGCTCGTGGAGGCCAGGGCGCAGCCCGGGCAGTACGCCTTCTTCAGTGTATTCGCTGCTATTTGTCAACAAGGTACGAGCTCGCGAGCCTCAACTTATCTACCTTCTAGCTAACGCTTTCGCGAAAGGTCCCCAACAAGGTAGGCGTTGGTGCGTTGGTGAGACATGAATGAACAGAATGATAAATGAAAATAGTTTATTCAGCGTAGCACCTTATAAGGCACTTATGATGTCAAATTCACCTCACCACCAGTTCGGATATAAGCCACAAATTATACAAATGTTAACCAACCAAATTAGTGCTACTCACGCAAGCGATATGTTTTACACTAATTAACCTAAACTAAACCATAAAGTTACATTTAGCATTCTCTTGTCAATGTGTCTGGTTACATTCCCAGAATATGAAGACGGGATGTCATCGTCGTTGAGAGAAGCTATACCTGGTCAAGGTGAGTTTCATTTACAATACTACCTATTTTTATATAATAGTAGGTATATACTTCTATGTCTGGAAGTGATCTCATCTTGTGACGAGGCCGCCAATTGTACCGATTTATCATGTATTTACTGTTCCTCAGTTATTTGTATTGGTGTATTATAAAGAGATATCTATCTATATAGAACATGGCAAGCAAACATACGGCTTATCTGAACGTCAGCCTAGCATAGCGTGTTAAAGACCTTAGAAGCATTGCTGTGCAGCACAAGGCCCCCTTATAAACCCCTTTGTATCTGCCAACACAGTGCTTTGCCAAGGATCTCTGAAATCGTTAAACACTAGGTACACACTTATACAATTAAATAATATACCCTAGCCGGGCAATGATATAATCCAGGATCTTGTCATGTCCTTGCTATCCTCTTGATCAAAAGCTTGTATTATATTCCACCCTCGTTCAATTGAAAATGCACTTTATCGTGCGAGGTCGTCGGTTGACTCTCCTGGTGGTGGGGCTGACGAGTATGTTGCTGTACAACTACTACACGAGCAGCGTGGTGTCGTGGCTGCTGAACGCGGCGGCGCCCAGCATCGCCTCCGTGGAGGGCCTCATCACCAGCGATCTGGAGCTCATCTTTGAGGACATCGGCTACACCCGGGGCTGGCTCGATGTTAGTGGCTTCTTACTTTATCACTCACAGCATTTTACAAATACTTCAACATATGAGTTCCATTATCGGAAAAGTTTACTGTACCAGCAATTTGATGATATGATGGATAAAGATGAAATTAATCCAGCCTGAGCTATAATTACATATATGAATATCACCAGGCGTAATCCCTTTTGGGGTAGGCAGAGAGAAAAGAGCGATATTTCCCTATTGATATGCAAAACTTGATTTTTTTTGACAATAGAACTGGAGAGTATAAAATCCCCTATTGAACGCTATATGGAAGTGCAACAGATCTAATCTTATGAGATAGCTGGAATGCACCAATAACAATGTTATAAAATATAGCTTATCCAAATAAACAGATAACTCAGCGTTTGAACTTCAATAAATAACAAGAGACAGTCGAATGCAGAGCTCGCTGGATGCATGACATTTACGAAAATATAAAATGTCAGCGCAAATCGTGCGGAATCGATTCTGAGCCACCGCTCGCGGTAGAATAAACAATATGAATCTCCATTACACCGATATGTCCTGATATTACGTGTTTCATGTCGGAAGAAAACTATAAAAGGCTACAAAGGAATGGATTAATGGGGACAAGAGGCATGTCGGCACCTGAACTAACCATGGATTATTATTATTCTGGTGATCATCTTTAATTATTATTAACACAATTAAAAGGGTGGCCTTCTTTAGAGCATAGAATAACTTTATAAAACAAAACTTAGTCATATTCATTAAGTGGTCATAAAATCATTGCATTTTGTTTGGTACCGATCAGACCGGCCATTGTACACTGTTCCAGAAGGTTATTAAATATTTTCTAAATGAGACCGGTTATTAATGTCTCGATATATTATTATTGTTTACATGATGTTTTGTGGCTAGAACCCCGGGTTCTACTACTACAGCGGGTTCAAAGACCCAAAAGAAGATGAGCTAAGAGAGAAGAAGGTGACCAAAGCAAAGAGGACTCTACCTCCACTGCAGTCGGTGCACATTGGTCTGGAGCTGGTGAGGACTGGCGGTAAGGGAGCAAAGGCTTTATATTACGCCTTATAATAATAGTGATATTGCCGAATGCTAAAAACACAATCAAATCTGATGCCACGTTAATTTTATGAGCCTCCGATTTTTCATACGAAATTGTACTTTGACGACGCTTCAAAAAGTTACTTGGGCCTTCAAACTTTGAATGTTATTTCAGTATCCAGCCGTTAGACTCTTAACTTCAATTGTATGTTTGTAGTTAACTGCTCAAGTATTAAACAAGCTTGCTATGCAATCATAGAAAGCGTTTATAACATTTGCAACACCTGGGGAATAACTGTTGAAACGCGCGGTGACATTGGATGCAGCCTGTCGTGCAATGATACCGCAATAATTTCCAGCAATATACTTCCTGGAGCAGTGCAAAGGTGCTATTATTCGAGGTACCTATATTTGGAGCACCAATTTTTGCTTTGTGACTATCTCACACATTCTTCGCAATATTTATTAATAATGTATGTGTGAAGTACTGAGGCATGTATGAAGAGATTGATGAATGTAAACGACGCAAAGAGATGTGCAAGGTAAGAGTGGAATGGTGCTCTATACTCTCTGCGCCCGCAAAACATATTTTTGGAGTGATGATATGTATGCATCGTCATAAGGCCTCTTACATGTATGAAAGATGACTTAAGCAGCGTCGAATATTACGGCACTTCTACACATGGCTAAGAAGGCCGATACGAGATCCGATGGAAGGCCGATGTATGCATATATAGTAACGTGCAGGGTACGCCTACCACACGGAGCCGTACACGGCGAGCGAGGTGATCTCGCGCACGTTCCGCGAGGACGAGCTGTGCCGGCTGGGCGCGCTGCAGATGATGCGCCCGGCCCACGTCTACATCATGACGCAGCGACGCAGCCCCTACAAACAGTTCTTTGTTTGGAGGTCAGCCATCACCGCCAGTTCTTTTTACAATACCATTGCAATACAAAAGATGCAAGCAAGCGTACGGAACTTTCACTATATTTTATAGACAATTGTAAAACCAAAGAAACAAACCTCGAGCGTAGGCCTTCTGATCTTAACTCACGGCAGAAATATGACAACTAATTCAGAGTAGTGTTACTTGGCAACGATCTATTGTAAGATAGAAGTAACCCCAGTCAGTTGGCTCCAATTGTACCATGACTACGATCTTCATAAAAACCTATACGTTATTAAGATTCAGTTGAGTAGTTCCAGGAGCTTAAAGACTGGAATATTAACTCTTCTATTGGTGTAGACTGGTACCTACTAGTAAGCAGCATCATCAGTGTGTACAGTGACAAGGTAAATATGTTACCAGCAAAAAATCATATATTCAGTTTAGGCCTGCCCTTAATAAGGCACTTATGAAGGTCTAAATTACTACCACAGTTTAATGCGTCTCTTGGAGCGTGGTCACGTGCGGGCCTGTCAGGGTCGGTCCCGCGCCGCCCCGCCGGGGTGCCCGGGGCGGCGGCCGCGCGCGCTCGCCCTGGGCCAGGCCGCGCCCGCCTTCCTGCTGCTGCTGGAGGTGGCGCTCATCTCCCTCACCATACTGCTCTTGGAGCTGGCTTACTATAGGTCAAGTTTTTTTTTAACTTTTTTAAAGTTGGCAAGTAAAAAAGGTCTTCTTTATTGTAAGTGGTTATCGTAGTCTATGAATGCACTAGAGGTATCAATGGCGCGTTTGTGGATTTTGGATTAAATTATTCGCAGAAAAATAAGTTATAGGTTCCTCTACAAGGATTGAAAATAGTTTCACCATCCACAACCAGGCCTGCAGTAATAATAGGATTCTTTGCAATGTGAATATCGCTCATATATCACGAGCAATTTCACGCAGTATTTGAAATGAGCAAAAATTATGAATTCTCTCTGTGCCAGTGTGTTTTATTTTCGAAATTAAACGTCAAATAAAATACAAAATTGATATTAAAATTTGTCTGTTATGAAATAACAACGAATTTACTTATAAATGATTGTAGCTGAAGAGCTACGCCGTAGCAGTGTAACAGTGGCTACGTGCGCGGCTGCACCTCAATTTATTGTTCAAAGGATTTTGTTCACTTTTAGCCGAGTAGTTAATGTTACTGCGTTGTTGAACAAACAATAGTTCTCTCGCAATCTTTGCAATGTGAAGTACTTTAACTGTAATTTACAGCCGTTACATTTGGTTGAACTTAGTGTATCATGAGTAAATAATGTGCTTGAAACATTTAAATGAACACTATAAGCAAGATTATTAATTTGTAATACATACATTCACATCATCTAAAATTAAACAGCCCTATTACTAGTTGTGTATTGGTAAAGAATATGTTTTGCAGTAAAATAAACCCAAGCGTGAGTCAAAGTACCAGAGCATTATCTTTGTATATCACATTTTTTGTCAATCTATAAAGGTTATCGAATAAACAGCCGGTCCTTTACCCTAAAATCACCGTTCAATTCCAGGTCCCGGGTGAGGGATGTCCCGGGCACGCGATAAAGACGTCAATCCATCGCACATAACACGCATTATCTTTACTTTACGTAATTGGGGAACATAAAAAAACAATAAAGGCGGCGTGGAGGAGGCGAGGCGCCTCGAGCGCGGTATAAATCGCACGTTATAAATGACGCGATCAATTCTTGTTTACCCCCGAACTGTTGGAGCTTCTGCTGTACTGCTTACATAATAAAGTGCCTTCTCAATTAAATATGGTTTTCAAATTTTAGTCTTGAAAATGCAATATGTATTATTAAAGTAAGTTTGTGTGTAAACTTGTACCGTAGTGGCGGCCTTCAGATGCTTGCAATACCAAGCACTTTGTCAGGCTTACTGTTGAGATCCTTCGCTTTATTAGCAACATATCACTGATAGCACGAGATCTGAAAACGTTACCAAAAATAACAGCTTTTCCACATTGGCTGTGATATTTGTAAGGAGGTACCTAGGAGCAGCTCATTTTGAATGGGATACATATTATTCTAGTGGAACTTTGATACGCCCGACTTTTTTACCTGAAAGCAGTCGGAAGCGGTATTAGCAGAAAATATTGCCCGCACCAATTTATTATAAATTAAAAAGAATATTTTGCGCGTGAGATAATAAATGAAAGTAGTGCTGTGTACTTCGTTCTTGTACAACGAGTCGACAACTGCAAGATTGATGGTCTACCTCGCGAGTTAAATTAAATTACCTATATTATATACGACTTTTTGTGAAGCTGTAAGTAGTGTTGATGCGATCATTTATATATACACGAATATTTCTAAATCGACATATATTGTAAAAATTCTGACCAAGGTTTAGTTTTTTCACGTTACGAGTCCCCAAGTGTCAATGGAGCGTATGAAGCTGTGTTAATAAAGCCATTATGAGAGACACATGGAGTCTTGCCTGTGTCGCGACGACTCTGCATTTGCATACAGATGGAAACGTCACTCCGATACTATATAACTTGCTTTATAAAAACACGGGCATTTTAATATTGCTCTTATTATTAAAGTGATAAGGTTGCGAGTACGTTTCTTGGAAGAGATGACAGATTTTATTGTAAATTTATTCTTTGTTAAGTTATGAGGTGGGACGATGAGTGGATTATTGAATTTATTCGATTTACAAAATGAATCCTTTTTTTGTATACCACTAAGGTGGCACACAAGTCTACGGCCCATCTGATGGTAAGTAGTCACCTTAGCATATAACCGCTAGTAATACCAGGGGTATCACTACGTTGCCAACCATATTGTAGATGATGACTCACTGTGCTAACAGAATTACTACTAGCGCAGCGTAGTCTTGTAAAGCACTGGCTACCTTACTTACCGCAGTAACACAACACTACAAATCTACATACGTATGTAGTATTTTTTGAAAATAGATGAGAGCAGGTTACGCCATAATAATATGTCAGTCTCGAAGACGCAAATACTATGTACTTTTTACTAACCTCTCAACTACTGACCGCTTGAGATCACGATGGCTGCGCATCAGCTTGAAAAGATATTATCCTTTTTTAAATCATTGAGTTATCGTAAATTATCGAAGTAAGAATACGGCTGGCAAGCGGTTTTTCTATCTACTACAGATACCTTGACTAGGGCATCAGTAGTGTTAACGATTCTTACTACAGCATTGTGATTGATGTTTCCCGAAGGTCAATCGAAGATGTTAGTGCTAACCAGTTATACAAGAGCCCCATTTTCCGCAGTGATTGGTGGGAACCGACGCAGGCGCCACTAATTAACTCGGCTCTGAAAGAACGATCGCTGTATTAATTCGGCATTAGTGTAAGTTTTGATAGGTAATTGGAAATGGTTCGGCGATGGAAACTCCATATTGAATTCCTATTATGTTACGCCACAGCGTAGAAAATACAGCTTTTAAACACCAAAAGAATGAAAACATGGAAAATAAAATGTGCACCGCGCTTTCATATAGAACCTGATTATACTTATTTCTATGAAATACATTATTATGCAAAGGTAATAAATCACAACGTTAAAGTGAACGCAGTTAAAGAGCTTAAGTGGAGAGTGAAGTGACGTTCACGAAAATATTTTAATTCCTGTCCGGCTCGTTTCAGATTTTTAGGAAATGAAATTTTATACTAGTCCTAACATAAGTTTACATGCATTAAATTGCATATAGACCTAAATCTACATAAATATAATTCAAATCCAAAACAGTTCAATGTATTTTTGGTGAAGCTGTCAATTGGCTGTGTGTTTGTGCAGCAATATTGAGATGTGGTAATGAAAATATTAATCTAGTCGGTTAATTGGAAATTGATTGGAATGTAAATTATATGTAAGGCTTTATCTAACGGAGACGGAGGGACCGATATACTACCAGCACTCCACTGGTGGAAGATATTTGGACAGCTGCCTGAAAATGATTCCATCTATATTGATAGACTCATGATTGAATCTGTATGAATAATAATAGGTATTGTTCACACAAACATTTTTTATCAGATAGTTCATTGTATTTCTGTCTGAAGGTCATTAATGAAGGTCATTAATGACGGTATTAATCTTGATGCAATTTGCCAAAGCTGCATGCGATTGTGTGTATTATAACGTCGGACAGACATCCCTTCATTAAATGGGAAGCAACAAAAACAAGTTTAAGTCTACGTGTTTTGATAGTAATATAAAAATTACTCGTATCAATGTAAATATATTCAACATCTAATGACGTGGAGATATAAATAATGTTTGGACATTATCACACAGCGCCATCTAGCCCCAAACTAAGCAAAGCTTGTTCTATGGGAACCAGCAGCTGATATAATACTTAATATACTTTTTGTTTGTAAATACATACTTATAATACATACCAAACATCCAGACGCAAGGCAAACATATTTGTCACATAAATGTTAGCCCCGGCGGGAATCGAACCCGCGACCCCTAGCGCAGCAGTCAGGTATACTAACCACTAGACCAGAGGTCTCGTCGAAATATTAAAGTGGAAAGGGAAATAATACGTTATCATAGTGTAAAAACACTACATATTCCCTTTTTTTAGACCTCTGATCCTAAATGATATGACATCGACAGCAAACCAGGAGAGAGAGTTCGAAACACATGATACATTTTATAATGTTCTTAGATCGCCCATTACACCTACTAAGGGCTTTCTACTAAGGGGTTATAAACTATACGTGTGACAAATTTCATACAAATCCGTTGAGCCATTGAGTTAGCAACAATCATACTTCCATACATCTATCCTTACAAACTTTCACATTTATACCATTAGTAGGATATTTGTTCCTTCATCGAGCCACAGTAGCAGTGTCTATATTTCAAGGAGCAGTTAAGCCAGCGCACTTTGTTTGCGCGACGCTCAATTGAAATTTTTATTATTGACAAAATGCATGCATTCTCAGTACGATAGGTGCTGGAGGCGCGGCGGACACAGGACTCAATATTGGCTATTCTTTATGACGGCAATAACATTTTAACGCCCTCCCGCCGTTATAAAATGCATGTTCCGAAAGTAATGGATATTTAAACTGATTTCACCGAGATAGTTTCCGAAGCCTTTTCAATAGCGATCATAAAAATACAATTATTTATTTATGGCTTTTGAAGGGAATTACTTTTAGTGGGTCTCACGGTTCTATAGTGACAGAATTACTGCATTCAAATTAAACTATGGAAGGCACTTATGGACGTCATAAACTTTTCCTTCGTGGAAGTACCAATATGGAGCTCAGCATGTTATAAGTCTTTTGCTTGAACTCTTTTCTTAATTAAGAGCGTGCCACGCTCGAACTAAAAACGATAACTTTGAAGGGGCTATTCCAGTGCATGATGTTGCTTGTCCTCCGATGTGTTACGTGGTAGCGGCCATCACTCAGCCGCGGGTCGTGTTACACGTGTGAATTGATACAGAACTAGCGCCACCAAGCCGGCACACGTTAATCATCATCTTAAAGACACTGTTTGATAGAACTTTACCGTCACAAGGGTGCATCCACATCCACAATCAACTCTCCAATTGGATTGACACTCCGTCGGTGTTAATGTCCTTCATTGATTTAGATGTCTATTATAGATCGGTGTCCTTAAGTGAATTAAAGTCATTTTTAAATTTAAGATTAAAATATTATTAAAATGAGTAACGTCAGTATTTTTGAATGCTATTTTAACGTTATTCCTGATACATGTTGTTGTTAAAATCAAATTTGAAAGGGGTGATATAAGTCGGCCGCATGCAAACAGGCAGTGAACGCTGCGATAAAACAAAACACCGCGCCACCCGCCCATAAATCAACGGCGCGAGTGTACACCGCAGAACATTAAAAGTTGAGCGGAACTGTACTCAGTTGAACTCGCATCAGATTTTCACTTTGTTGGGCTTTTATTCAAGTCTCAAACCCTATCTGGTGTCTGTCGTCTGCGATACAATGTGCGGGTACAAGCGAGTGGCTTGCCAGTACTGTTAACGAACAAACAAAAAATTAATAATTCTTTATTTATTTTCATTCGCTGGAGTAATGAATTCTTTGTTATCTTGCTCAACTAACAAGATTATTGTGATAATTGTATGTTTAATTCGCGATAAAAGAATATGTCTTTTATCGCGAATTAAACATTGATTTTAATAAAATTAATTTTCATTTTGTGATTCTTTGAATTAAATATTATTTTTTATATTTCAATTAGAAAATAATAGTTAGAATCATTGTATTATTATCGAGCATTCAGCCCCGCTTATCGTCAGAGAGTTAATATGAAATCCATTACTTGTGCCTTGTGCCGCGGGCGCCCCTACATTGATCTCTGTTCCGCGAAAGGGTTCACTCGTAAGCCTTCCACGGGGCGACCGTGAGGGCTTTGTGAGTTAAGGCTTGTTTGGCCCGATCTCTCACAAAAACGTTACGTTATCGATTTAATCATCGGCCGCCTTTATATACATCTTTGTGGACCCCGAGATGAATGATAAGGGAGGACCTTCGTACACTTTTAAGTCGCGCAGTCATTGCATTGACATTTAAAAGCTTAACGGTAGCCATTGATATTCGGTCTTGATATATTTTTTGTGTTACATAGTGATGTAGCCAGTAGGTCGAGTGTCTGACGACAAGGATCGTAAGGATTCTGCACCTTGCTCGTCATCCCGACACATTATGTATGTAGTCTCTTATTCCTACCGGTAACACTGCATGGGAATCTCTAACGGGGAAATTACATGTTGAATTTAGAATGGACAGTCAAATTGTTATTCCTTTGATACAAAACTTGACACGAAATATATATTTTTTATGAATATTACGAGATGGGGATACGAAGATCAAGCGAATTTTAGAACTGAGTCATTTGGAAGAAGGGAATGACGCCTTTACCCAGCAGCAGCAGGAATCAGAAATATTCATTATGTGTATTTTGTCCAACGAAAAGAAGTTCACATCGAACCGAGACCCGCAACCAACATAAACAGCAGGCTATATAACTGCGAGCCATTTACAAAAGATACATTCTTTAATTAAAAAAGGTCTGTTCATAACGCGTAATACGCGTGCTACAACGCGTGGCGCGAAAATATATTATCGCCCTCATTAAAATACAAAAGGCGCGTTTGAAATGAATGTGAGCTCAAGCACGTCATGTATTATGCATCAGCCGCCGAGGTGTCTAAATTAAATTCGGTCATGCAAATGTCAGTCAAAAGTGGCAAGTGGCGAAATTACCCCACTTTCTCAAACCAAATCCCGGTGCTTCATACGGCGATTTTTTATTCTGTCTTCGCTCGACTGCGAAAAAAAGCTTATACGTGTACCAATGCTTAGTAGCTAGGGATATACACATCATAATATATAGACAGGGGTCTGTGGTACACGACACATGTCGCACGTAGACTTGTGTCGTGTAAGCCGGCCGAATTTAAAATACGATGTTATCACGGTCAAAAAATTCAGGTTAATTTTTCAGATGTTGCAAGTTCACCTACTCAAATGCGTCGCGTATAGTGATATTTTTTGTCTCTGATACAAATTAAATCAGTTACAATCCTATTTAAGCAAAGAATGATCCCAGTCTGGTTGCCGTGTATACGTCAGTATATGGAAATTAATATTTTTCTGTTCCTGGTGTATTGGCGTAACACACATTCATACATGCCATCATGCCGAGTAGCTTTCGGGGCATGCAGAGAATATGGAGCGTCGTGTCACCAAGAACAACATTCGACTACGTATTCGTATCGCTTTCGACTATTTTTGTATGGGAAAATGAACAGCGCGGCGCCGGCGAATAGTGGAACTAGATTTTTTTTAAAGAAGAAAATTTAAACCTGTTCTTAGTTACGTTTTCGAATACACAGTGGAAATATATTCTTGCTGCCTATTCGGACTCTTGCAGTAAGTGGTCGTAAACATTTTGTGTAAACTTATGATCGTTATAGATGTAGATGTGTCGGTGTCGGTTTGCGGGTATCGCAGTGTTGTGACAGGCCGCGGCGTCCGACTGCGGTCGCGCGATCAATTCAAATATTTATTTACAATTCCAGCCTTGTTCCAACAGCCGGGGATTTAACTGGGATTAATTTTGTTGAGTGATTGTTACAGTACGGGACCGATATTTTGATAAAATGTATACATATAGTAAAATTACGATATTGGCGAATAGATTGCTACGATGTGTGCTAAAAACAATATTAATTTCATCACTCCATACACACTATACCAGTATACCGTATACAACCCTCCTTTTTGCTTCGCCGTAGTAAGCATTCAATTTCATCTGCTCTGCAACTCTATTCTGTATGAAAATTTCAATTACGATGACGTCATTTTTAGATGAAAGTTCTAACAATAGTAACCAAAAGTGCAATTTTTTATGTTTCTGCTACGTGAAAATGACGTCATGGCAATTGGAATTTTCATACAGAATACGAGTCCTGTGCAAGATGAGGCACCGCTAACCTAGTTGCAATGAGTGAAGCAATCAAATTGCTGAGTAGCCTTCCGTATTCTCGACAGTATCGAACTTCAATAATCGCTAAGATATAGATAATATGGAAAGTTATTATTTAGGGCCATTGACCTTGTACCTATATCATGTGAATGTCGAGTGACCATACTTATACAAACAAGACTTTTATATATATAAGGTACGTAGAAAATAGTATATCTTACGATCACTTTTTTACTTTAGTAACCAAATGTAGGGACCGCATTAGTGTAGTGCGGCCGGATAAGGGAAGGAGTGGCGAGAGGCCGGAGGTTATCGCATGCCTACTTTACAATGTGGCGCTACTAGGGCTTAGGTTGGCGTTTAATGCTGATACAGGATTCCATGTAACGGTATAAGATACGATTACCATTATCAGCTTCAAAATCCTTCCAATCAAGATTCGCCGTCAAAAAGTACCAGAACAACACATACATGCTACGCAACAGACGTTAGAATTTATTTTTTATTAACAGTATAATTTATTTTACAATCTACGTTGATATATAATTATGATCAGTTATAACTACATCCTCAAATATATTTAATACGGCGTGAAACTTGCGACATTGAATGCGAACCAATCGCTCAGCGACGAGACAACCTACTGCGACGTGACCGCTGGTCTAGTGGTTAGTACACCTGACTGCTACGCTAGAGGTCGCGGATCTACCGCCGGGGCAAACATTTATGTGACAAATATGTCAGCATGTGTATAAAAATAAAAAAGTATATAAGTTTTATGTCAGCTACTGGTTCCCATAGTACAAGCTTTGCTTAGTTTGGGGCCAGATGGCGCTGTGTGATAATGTCCAAGCATTATTATTATGATAATTTCTATTATACTAATGGCTCAACACGTAAAATATTCGCAAAAAAATAACACTGTAAGTAAGTAGATTATAAATATGATCTAATATCGTACAAGCCAGTGGTAGGAAGTTCGTCCGCTGTACCGCCCCGGGCGCACACGACCCGTTCATGTTCCTCCGCTAATGCCTGGCCTACGATTGTATTCATGGAAAAAACTTGAACATTATTGTAGAGAAATATTTTTATAATTTGGTTTTGTTTATAACCAGGCCAGACCTGTACTGGTAAAAGGAACATTTATCAACTACGTATTCGAAAACGCATTACTCAAAATGTCTGATTTTTTCATACGATTTTTTAGTTTAATTTTTCTGCGCCACAGCGCTATTAATTTTTTCATATAAATATAGTCATAAATATAGTGTAGTTAAAAGTTGTTGTTGCTTCACAGGTTACAAAGATCATTTAATAAACGTTCTATTAATGCCTGATTCACTTCGGATCTGTTCGCTGACTGATTATTTTGCTATGGTTAGTCGTAGGCTAGATTCCAGCACAGACCAAACAATTATATGATCTAGCTTGATATTCGTGATCCATATAATGGCGAATTTTTTTTTAACCTGGTATTGATAAGCATTGTCACTTATCATTCATATTCCTTGCTACGTCGACCGAGCAATGTTAAAGTTGGACTGTACGGCGCCAGTTAGATAGTGGCAAGTTTATGTCCCAAGAACAAGACTAGAATAGGGAATGATCTTACAGCTGCACAATATCGGACATTGCCTGTTTGTTGCCTTAGAGCTAGGGCTGCCACACAAGGAGAGGTTACTTAAAAAAAATGAATGTCATTATACGGTCAAGTTTGTTCCAATATTGATATTATATACATTGTCATTAATTTATCAAGAGTTAAATGGGACCCTCGCTCTTTGCCTACCCGAAAAGGGACTCGACTTGATGAGTTATGAATGGGTTTTTATAGGAATCTAAATAAAAAGTTATTAAAAATATTGTGATGATAAAATCACAATCAAATATAAAATAATATATATTAGAAGCGCGTACGAGAATAAAATTATAAAGAAAAGGATCGGCGCACTGAGTGAGGGTAGCAATTTTATGTACCAACATACTCGTAAGTGCAATGGCATCGCGGGTGTGTCAGCCCTAGCAAGCTTCTCCGTCAAGTCCGGCCGGAACTAATTGCAGTATTTCCATTAACTGCCACCCTGTCTACCGACTGGCCGAAGCTGGCTGCTACATTGACACTCACACTTATACAGTAAAATCATTCTTCCAATATCAGTAAGTAAGGAAAAAAGTACGTATGCCAAAACTACAAGCGTACATAATGTGGTGTACTAAGTGGACACGCGGGTCGAATCGACTACCCTATTAAAATAAGCTTACCGTCCACATACAGTCGCGTTCTCAGAAGCTTTCTCATTCTATAACGGAAATAGATTACAGGAAGATTTTTGTAAAAACAAACTGCGTCCCTCCAATATGACAAACAAGCTTACGGATCATCTGGTGGTAAGCAGTTACCTCAGTTTATGATCGTTTGCAACTTGAGGCATTAATACGACTTTGCCAAAATCTCTTTTTAGCTGGGAATTTCTGGGAAAACATTTTAAAAGGGAAAGGATGTCGAGACGGGGCTTGATCATTAACATGGCGTTGGTGGCGATGCTTTTTTACATGTATAATGGAGTAAAATGTAGAAAAAAAATGCGAGTCGTCATAGATAACTACATATCAAGCACTGTTGCCGGTTTCTGAATTTCTGCTACTGAACTGAACCACCCTCAGAGCTAGCAGGCCCTTAGCGGTAAGAGTAATTCTTAACCGGTGTCTGAGTTGCGTTGACATAGAAGGTAAAAATAAATATATAATACAGGGCTTATAGTATATGCAAAAAACAAACAAAAAAAACCTATCAAATAAGACTCACCGACACATCAACTATGAATTATTTAGACATCGCATATAAAAGAGGGCCGCGAGTGGAGTTCAACGACCTCCCATTCCACAGTTTAACGGTTTGCCCTCTGTTGGTGAAAATAATTGGATCACGGGAATCCCCTGAAATATTTAATTATTCCACAATAAAACTGAAGTTGCGGCTTTTAATAGAGTTTCTCTCCGCGAAATATGTGATTATATTAATATTAACGTGACAGCTGAATTGGTTTCATTTTAATTCTACCCAACAAGTTTTATATAATCGAGAATATTCGATACGAAGTCGATGTGATTGGTTCAGACGTGTCGGCAAGAATCAGTATCTACAGTCTCGCATATCGCAAACTACACAAAGCATAGGGTCGGCATCGCGCAAGTGATACACCTGCTGTTGCAAGCGTCCATAGGCTACGGTAACCGCTTACTATCAGGCGGGCCGTATGCTTGTTTGCTCACTCACCTTAGTGGTATAAAACAGCTACTAACTACTACTACTAAACATCCATTCCGCCAAATTACCATAAACTAGGTAGCGCGTGTACTCCCTCATAGTAGATAATATACTGCTTACGCATTAACAAAACATAAAGTGTTAATAATATGTAAAAATTTACAAATACTTTTACAGCAGGGCACAGGAAATCTGTTTAATATAATTTATGTAAAACCAATCATTGGTTTCGTTTATAATCGTTGGAAAACCGGACGGTACTAAAGCCAGGAATATATTCCACTGTCGTTTATAACATTATCCATTGCCGCTTGTTTCAGACACTCACAATGATCTATGAGTAAAACAAGAAAGGTACTCGATTTTATTTAATGTTATCAATAGCTATAAAAAGCGGAGCGCTTCGAACTGGGGGACCGATTGAGACATACAAATGTTTGGCTTGGGATTACTTTTCAATTGAAACGTGCCGAGCAAGACAGGCTGCTATTTGAGTTCCAATTATCGCCGCCCGAGTGCAAATAGCGGGATTGGTCGCGACATGCATATTAGCCAGTTTGATCCCTTGTGGCTTTTTGAGGAGTTAGGGGAAACCGGGATATTTGCACTCACTTTTGGTTTAAGGGTGGTTTGTAACTGCAGCTACGATATGTGACGTCACACGTAATCGACCGCTGAGATGTAAAGTGGATAACAATATTATGGCAGTTTTGTGTTTGGAGTTCTACACACGAGTGCTCAATACTTACTTACCTTTTTATAGACGGCTATGAATATTATGTTGAACCAATCCATTTTCGAATCAAATTAAAATTTAATAAGGCCCACTAAAATAAAAGTAACGGTATGCAATTATCATCTATAAAAAGATTACAACATAGAGTTTTCTACTTTTATTAAAAAACATCCTAGGTCTGTGGTATTTGTTGATGCGTGCAGTGCAGCCAGTGCATTGTATAAAGTCACTGCTGCTGGCTGACGGACATGTTGTCTACGCCGAACATGTATATAAGTTGCGTCCGTGCAATTAGTTTTTTGACGTAGATGAATCTATGACAATCAAATTTTTATTCGTAAAATATGAGTGTATTATAAAAGTGACAAACATGGTTCATTTTCGTGTAGGTACTTTGAATAATGTAACACAAATAATTGTTGTGATATTAATATATAAATAATAATCAGCGAACACAGTAAATTATATGTTTGTCTTGTTACTTGGACAGCAACAACACACTCAACATTATTATGAGATGTGAGGACATTTCCAATTTTTACAATCTTACATAATTTTTTTATTGTACATAGAAAACTAACAGCTACTTTATAAAAAAATAGGTACGATCTTGCTGAGTATATGCCGGTATATCCTTCCTCACAATATTGCCGCTCCCTTGCGCTCAATGAAAAGCTATCGACTTTCCACCCGGGTACTGTAGAGACTGTATTTTAAGGAACATACTATATATATATATAAAGGAGCAGAAATATACATAAAACATTAATATTTAAAATTTATTTGAGAATATGGCCCTGTCTAAGTACATAAAAATGCAGTCAGTGTTTGTCTGTAACCAAACGTATGCAGAGCTTTGGTAAATCAATAAAATGTACAACATGATGTCTTCTGTCCATATATTTATAGAAATATATTTCTAATTGAAAGAAAGCCAACAACCATCCATATAGGATATGTATCCTATATTATAAGAATAGCATTATGAAATTGGCTATAAAATACCGTATAGCTATTAAGCTCAACGTGAAGGTAATATTTCGCAATATCTGCTGGACGATGATGCAGACGGACGTTTGTGAAATATTAAAAGCGAGCCATCGTGTTTAATAGAGAGATGGACGTCAATTTGCGACCCACTTCAGCGCGCGAGACATTCGGCGTTAACTGAGGGCGGGTGGTCGCCGTCAGGAGCGGCAGCGGGTCGTTATTTTATCAATTTAATTTAATTATATAAAGAAAACGAGACCAGCGAGAGTGAAGCTTATCTGCAGTACTAGTCTGTTCGCCCCTACAGAAGATATTAAAGAGAAGTGGTCTTATGGGCTTGTGGGGCTAAACTGAGGAAGTGAGTTATGCACAATGGTTAATTATTTTACGATTACTTTGAATCTAATTAAATAATCGGCTATAAATGTTTTATGAGATTAAGATAGTCTATAAATTAATTAACCTTTTCTTACTTTGGTAATATTAGGCGTACACATCGTATACCTAAATGTTTTGGCTAATGCGATATTATTAGCTTCGCTCCAGCTTGTTAATTGCACTGACATGTAATAATACATAAAAACAATGTAAAGGCTAATAGGCACTGATCAAAACTGACGCGGCTCGAGAGCACTCTTACGTTCTTGGCCTTATTCGGAGTACCTCAGGCGGGTACCTTCTGGTGAAGGACGGGTATCTATACATTTCCGTATATCGCACTACACCCATATTTTTGAATTTGGTTGGCAACGCGCATTGGATACCCCTGGTGCTGCAAGCGTCCATAAGCTACGGTAACGGCTTACCATCAGGCGGGCCATATGCTTGTTTGCCACCTTAGTGGTATAATAAAAGATTATGAGAAACGGATATCTCTGTAGTGACAACATTTACAACACTTAAAATGTAGCATTGCGATAACTAAAATCCACAATCCAAACGAATATTATGAATGGTTATTTGTATATTTATTTCTTAGCTTGTTTATTTGTTTATCTGTTTGCTACCTTTTAAGACTAAATGGCTGAACGGATAGTAATAACATTTGACAAGGTGATAGACTATATCTATGGGAAGGACATAGGCTACTTTTGTCTTTTAACAAATGTAGAAGCAATGGCGGGTAACAGTCAGTTTAATATAATTTAAGTGTACTATTAAAAATGTAAGCTAACATTTAAAAGCAAAACGACATCAGTGTTGGCGTGTGCAACAAACTCTCACAAACTCCGTACAAATATCCCGGCGCGCAGCGTTTTTCCGGAACTAGACATTGTTTTTGCTAATTTGTCCGTCTTCTCCGGAGCCGAGTACCGAGTGCGCCCGCCGTCCCGCGGGATATTAATACCGGGGCTGCTCGCTTACTCTGCGTATAGTATCTGTTTATTGCGACACTTAAAATAAGAACAATTTCAAATTTATTTAATTTTATTATCTGGGTATGACAAGTTTTAATTTGGTTGTAAAAAAAGTTTTTTAGATTTAGGTTTTAGGCCTTCAGTAGTTTTAAAATCAAATTAAAAAGTCATTTATTCAGTTTAGGCCCTAATAAGGCACTTATGAAGGTCTATATTACCTTAAAGGTCTTAATTAGTTTAATCGGTGACCGTCCATTAGAGAGCCTCGAAAAGACTGCATGGATTATAAAATCGTAGGTACCTATGACACGAGTTGCGAAACTGGTTTAAGGAAAATAATAAAAAGAAAAAAAATGATATTAAGGTTTGTTTTTTAAACATAAAATATAAAATGTACCTTAATCTATCTGATTTGCCGAATGAATTAATTTTCGAAATATATATCCTGTGTTACATTATATTCAACAACTGAACAACGGAAAAGGACAAATAAAAATGGATTGTTCCAAAGTATTCAATGTGTGTGCTCATCCTTATAAGGTAGCTACTATATTCGTACGAGAGCTAATTGCCGCAGCCTTACGCCGCAAGCCCCTCTCGATTGCTTGCGAAGCCTCTAACACAATAACGGTTAATAGCACCTCATTTTAGAAAATATTACGATATTGTTCAGTGTATGTACTGTAAGTCTTGAACCTCCTTCTATACAGTAAATATGTTTTATAAAATAGAATGTAATTCAAATCTGTAGAATGTCTTGTGAAAAACTTCAATATCTTCTGTGACAGGCAATGGCCTAATAAACACGAAAATTAATATAAATAAAAGTTTTATTGTACAATTGAAACCGGCGCTCACGCGCTACGCCCCTCAGTACTATACATGTTTTAAATATCATAGTATATGGATGTGACAACGTTTCAAGAGATAGTGAGTCAAGCTGGAACTTAAACCGTTTGGCTATTAAATGCATACTAAATAATCTCAACACAAAGCTAAGAATGGATGCCAACACACAATGATGTGGCAATTAGGTGCAGCACCTAAATGAGTGTCTCGTATGGATGACATGCCGGGATGACAGTAACTAGAAATAGTTATTCTATTGACACTGTTATAAGATCAAGGTTCTGAATCTAATATAATACTATTATCGTGTCAAAGTGTTTGTCTGCAAACTCCTCAGAAACGGCTTGACCGATTCTTATGAGAATTTTTGTGCATATTCGGTAGGTCTGAGAATCGATCGTAAAGTATATTGAAAACGAAGTCTGCCTGGGCAGCTAGTGATATTATAAATGAGTATGTGAGTTTGTTCGTTACTCACTCAATCCTTAATTACTTAACCGATGATGACACAGTTTTTCACAAACATTACCAAGAGTATAGAAAAGGATATAGAATACCATTTATCCCAAACAAAAAGGGTTTTTACTTAGAAACACGACCCAATATAAAATGAAACGATACAGATGTCGAGTGTAGTACCAAAAATAAAGTTTGCATAACAATTCTTATTCATAAAGTGGGTCAAAGTGAGATAATTCCGTTAAGCATGGTTGATACGTAGCTCGTAGCGCCTACGAAGCTCGTAGAGGGGTTACGCGTGCTGCGTTACGGCTATGCATTAATTCCTACGTGGGTAATTTTGAACTTTGAGTTAACGGTATTAAACACGTCGTGAAAAAGATTAAGATAACGCATGACTTGCTATATTCAAACATTCTATTTAAGCTAGACAGAAATATAAACATAAAAAACATCTTTATTCCCACCCAAAATTGTATGAAATTTTAGTAAAAATTACAGTAAACGAACAAACAAAATATTGGTAAAAAAATATTAATAAAGCGATCACATCACACGGAGCCCAGCCATAAATGCGATGGCTGCGTCGTATTTGTAGATATTTTATAGCGGTTTGTCACAAGTGAGAAACGATGGTGTCGCAATATCGGCCGCTCCTTTATGGCGATGCGACATGTCGTAACTCTATACATTATATCGACGTACTTATCGTCATTTGTTTGTTGACAGTATTCTTAGTTTGGTTGGAAAAGGTTTTGGTAAGGATCTTTTATGCTACGATGGTAGCAAGTACGCGGCTTACCTGATGGTCAAAGGTCATCATAGTTAAGATATGCTAAAAAAAAAAAAAAACTATTTGTCAAAAATAATGAGTTGTACCGCAGCGCTACCAACCGGGTCAAATTGTCACCATAAGGATCAAAGGACCCACTCAAACACACAAAGCATTTAGCCGTCAAACATCAAACCCATAATTTAGGTTTATATTTTCTGATAACTAATACTAAAAAAAAAATCACAGAAAATATTAGAAACCTGCGATAACATGATTTATGTAGGTATTTTAATAAATCGCACTCAATACGTCAAAGATAACCCGTACGTGAATAATCGCTGGTAGTTGGCAACAATGGTCATTTGCATTTATAAATGATTCATGGCGCGGCGTGTTGTGAGAGAAAACAGGCCGGGGACGGTCCATGCTGGACTTTTGACGATTGACAACCCTGCGTGGTAGGGGTGCGGACACTGTACGAGGAGACGCGGCTTCAAAAGCTGGGTATTCATGTGAAGGGTAGCCGAATATAACGCACACGTTAATGAAGACACGTGTACGAGGGCTTATTTATTTATTTATTAAATAAAATCTGGAAATGTAAAAAATCTTAGTCTTGTAGTGTATGTCACTAGAAGGACACGCGGCAGACAGAACGGTTGGAATGGTTTTTACCAGCCCCGACCCCAGCCAACAGAGAAAGTGAATAAAGTGCAGTGACATACACTACAGCGTTCAGGGTAACTCTCATCTAGTTACACAGCGAGATGTCTAGAAATCGAATACTGCAAGACTCTTTTGAAGCAATTAGAAAATTCCATATAGAATCAAACTTGATTTGCTTCCACTTCAAACCCCTATCGGAGTACCAACTGTTCGCAAAACGCTACCGCTCCAGCTCGTAAACAATAATTTCCTAAGTCTAAAACAAACATGCAGCCAGCTCTATAAATAGAGGATTGTGCCGACTAAATATGATGGCTGGAGGCTTCGGCGGACTTGCACGCTTCATACACATCACAGTGTCAGTCAGTTCATTGTAACAGCCGCTTCACATCATCGGTTTGATAGATTTGTTGATTTTACTGCTTCAAATTGATACGGTAAATAAAAAAATCAAGTTTTTATATGAAAAGGTGTGCACCGTAAAACTATCGAGTACTTGAGTTCAAATATTTTTAGTCAACATGATTTCAGTTATTCTTCCATATGGCTATAGAAATTTGTTAACGTATCATAATGTAGCAAGGAGCATAATCTTGCGCAGTCGAAGTCAGCACAGTCCGATGTTAGCATGCCAAATTTAATTTGGTATATTTTCGCCCGCTGTTTAGAAGCGAACAGTACGTCCGTAATGCATAAAACATTACCAGCTCATACGTCGCTTCTAGCCGTTTTATGAGGGCCATTAACTAAGCGATATTACAGCACAAACACTCGATCATATTATTTTGAGCAATAGGTATCCATGTTAAGTTAGAATCTACCACCGGTAGTGAATTTGAAGTGTAAACTTTATGTATTTCTTTTGGATTTTAAAAGAGTAATTGCTGAGTTTCTTGGCGGATTCTTTTCAGCAAAACCGACCTTCCGAATCCGGTGGTAGATTCTGACGATTTGAAAGTGCTTGCCTGTAAAGTCTAGTCAAATAAAAATCTTTTTGAATTTTAATTTGAATTTGATTCTAATATAGCAATTGTATTTTGAGTTACAGATCCGCTGTACAAGTAACTAGCTGTGTCCGCGACTTCATACACGTGGCATTAATTTCGTTTTCAATTTCATGTTTTTTTTTTTCGCGGTCCCTATTTTAGTTTTCGAAAATAAAATTGATTTAAGGTACGCTTTGTAACATCAGCTGTCTGTCAGTGAAAGTCCTGTTCGAATCGGTCCAGACTTTTAAGATATTACCCGGAACAGACCGACAGGTATTTTTTATTTGTTTTTCGTAATGTGTTTATTTTGAAACTGGACAAACAAGCACTTCAATTTTATTGTATTTATTTGTATAAATGTATAATTAATGTATGAGATGACACTCTTAAGTGGTGGAGTACAATATATCTATGTGAAACCACTTACTTAAATGCAGTTTGTCTGTAAAATTAATTACGTAGTTGTATTTATGTAATATTTGTATAACGACCACATGTATGGTGTCGTACTCTGCGGGCTTAGTGGCCACAAAATGAGTAAGGCAATATAAAGCTTTGACGATTTTCTTTTCAGAATTTCAAGTGTTTCTAAAGTTCTCGAGCGTTATATAGAGACTCTTTATTGTGCTTTGAAGGTGAGGCTTCACTAACATTGTTGAAGTCTACACACTGATTTACATCAAAATATAAATCAACCAATCGTTCTAGACTAGTAATTTGTCTTACGTATGCCAGTTTCAATTTATAGTAGATACGACTTTAGGAAATTACCACTTCGCTCGTTTTTCGTATTCTATGTATACGTATGACCATAACATTACATAATAAACTGTGGAAGGGTCTTCATGTGTTTTAAATGTGTGTTTTGAGAACAAGTAATATCATGGTTGGGTTAAATTAAGTTGCAAGAACACAAAATATAATCCACTGAATATAATATGCGTATGTTTTTATGAGGTTCTGATTTAGTTGGCAAACAATCATACGGCTCACCTGATGGTAGGCGGCTACCGTAGCCTATGGACATTTGCACCACCAGGGGTATCACTAGCGCGTTGCCAACCCTTTATAGTAGTACTGTAGGCTTATCATCATATATTCAATCGATGTAGAATCTAATTACAAAAAAAAAACGTATCTAAATATCTTGTTTAAATAGATCTCGTCTCTACGGTTAACTCTACGACATTCACAAGTGCCTTAGAACCGAAAGTGAACTTTTCATTTATAATTTCTCAACAAAATTTGCTTTGTAAATGATATACTTCATCCAACAGCTGATCATTTCACCTGTCCAATTGTCAATTCTGTACAGAAAGAGCTCTCTGAGCCGCCCGCGGGGATTCAAACGGGCGTAATTGAATGCCTCCGTCGCAGAGCCCCTTCTGAGATGACGCGCGCTATTTGCATATGGGATGCAACGCTTAACAGTGAAACTGCTCTTTGTACGAACAAGTGAGCGGTGGTATTCAGCTGATGCTGTGGAAAATGCGTCTTTAGTTATGCAGAACCAGCATAGTCTTAACTGAAATTATTTTATTTACCGACCGAATTTTATCATCAAAATGATTGGCAGTAAAGAACATCAAATGTAGGTAGCTTTATCTTTTGGATTTTACATTACTACTTATCAATGGATAAAATACATACCATTAAAATATTTAAGAATATTGATTCATATTAAGCGGGGTTGTTCAGTATCGATCGATATTGGTGGTAATATAGACCTTCATAATTACCTTTTAGGGTCTAAACTGATTAAATGATTTCTTGATTTTGAGTTTTTGTGTAAAATGAAAATAACTACACGAAGAAATTACAGTATTTGAAATTTGTCTAAAGATTTTGTATGAAAAATTGTATATAAGTATGAAACATTAAAATTTGTAAAGGGGTAAATTATCCATGTTACATTCTGCTTAATTATATTAAAACCAAATCCGTCTTCGCAAGGAAACTCGCAGTCTATTGCAGTTTGCGCGTGTCTGTGCATAGATGATGATCACATTATGATTACGTGCATTTAAACCCCAGCCCAGCTGAGAACTGTCTAGCGCTGAATTCACTGCGCAATGTATGCAAAGCGAGCGATTTGTGCATGTGCATTTAGAATACGAACATCGTGTGCATATGCCGATGTGAAACTATTACTTTGACTATTCTCTTTGAACGCCTAGGGACACGGTTCCCGTTCCCGAACAAAAAGGGCCTAGAGGTAGTTTCCAAGACTAAAGTCTGTGAAATATATGACGCATTAGATTCTCGCCACACTATGAGTTCTTATATGAGGATGCCATAATCGATTTTATATCATAAAATAATCTAAAAGCTTTTGACT
This sequence comes from Falcaria lacertinaria, assembly GCA_951449985.1. NCBI lineage: Eukaryota > Metazoa > Arthropoda > Insecta > Lepidoptera > Drepanidae > Falcaria > Falcaria lacertinaria. Next base: position 11,730,922 of record OX602113.1, on the reverse strand, counting down.
AATATATTAATAGCCTAAACAACCATCTAAACACATTGAGGAGCTCCATTGTTAAGACGACGGTAAACTTATTTTAATTTTCTTTGCCTGTGATTAGATAGATAAGTAGTCTGTAGGTATTCACCTAAATATACAAGAATAGGCCACATTTATAAGTACATTTCCCTGACACGTGTTTCGAGGTATGCTCGTCCAATAATAAAGCAAAAAGCTATCGTCACGTGACCTGGATAACGGAATTAAGTTATTATAACAATATACTTGTCATTCTTTTAACATCTTGTTAAGGTTTTTTTTTAAAACGTATTCAAATGTCTAGTCAGTGCAACAGTGGTGGAAATATTCCCATGCCCAATAAAAAACCTACATTATAAACATCACTTTTAAGTACTTTCTTCACTTCAAATATCTTTTTCTGGTTTAATTTTTATTCGCACGATCTGTTGTCCGAACCAGTTATAAACAACAGGAATATCATGTGAATGTACAGTTTACTACACCAAATAAAACAAAGTAAGTCACAAACACAACAAGCCACTCGCCGCTCAAACAAAAAATGGTCCACAAAATTAATCCAACTTTACAAAGAACATTTATCCATAGAGTAAACAACACACCTGTTTCAGTAACCCCGCTGTCATCGAGTCTAGTTCAGTAACAAGAGTCCACAATTACACCTGCTATTAATTTCCCAGCGGAGGTATAAATTTGGTCTAGAGACTGTGAGACACTGGACTCCGTGCGTGAAGAGACTGGCCGAGCGGGACACTTGTTGTAGTAGTTACAAGTATTGATTGGATGGAGAAATAATAGTATTGTATTGAGCTGTAATATGTGTTGTTTATGCCTGGGCATGTTTGAAGTGATTATAGAATGTGATGTATCAAACAGGTTTGCAAATCAAAACTACAATGGTGCTCTTTTTCTCTCCACGGGACTCAGCTGGAAGATAATGTGCTTAGTATTTACATTGAAATTTCATTTCTAATTCAATTAAATTCCTAATAAGGCCTCGTACAATAATATACGAGATCATGTTTAAAAACACCTTGGCAAAATATCAGCAAGTAGTAATTTAGACTTTTTTTTTTAAATATTTTTTTCATTTTGTTTTGGGAACTGGTATTACTGAGTGTTTCGTTCATACCGTAGCGTTTGCTTGGACGATGCATAGTATGGTGTTGATAACTATACTGTTACTACTGAAAATGCAACTTCCTATCGCCTCTCGTGTCAGACTGACTGATCCCAGCAGGAGACAGTTCTGCGGCTGATATTATTTCTATACAATATGTAAAGGCGCTGTTTTTCCGCACTTTACATGCAAAGAAAAAAATTTATAAGGCTCGTCACCTCTCTGCGTGGAACCCTTTCGGGAGTTCTCGTAAATATTCAAGGTTACATTGGAGCTCACATTTTTTTCCGAATTTACTTGGGACTAAAATATTGGAGCTACTAAGTTAGCGGGCGTCATGTTTGTTATTACCAATATTTTATAATTTTACAATACCTTCCTTGAAAATAAAAATATAAAAATTCAGAAATCGTTGTATATTGTGGCTACAAAATAAATTAAAAGGAAAGAAGACTACGTTTTAATACCCTTACGACTTACATAGAGTACTGCTACTACGTAAAGTATATTACATTGCATTTTGGGACTCTTAATTTGCTTAAAATATTAACTACTAGCTGTGTATACATTGCAATGCTTCCTTTTTAAAGAGTTGGATGATTGATAAGAGAAGAAGATGTATTAAGACTTTCTTCTTTGTATTAAAAGATGATCCCCGCGGCCGCCTGTGACGCCACGCTAACCGCCCGCTAACTTAGCGGCCTCCTCCTAAATAAGTTTGTAATATTATCATTGTTTTCTCGCGGCGCCCCCGCTCCCCGCCCCTGCTCCCCCCTGCCCGCTCCCAAGGGAGCTCCCTAATTTGAATACACCCTGTTTATTGTGCCACAGTTTTTCTTACGCTGTTTCCCTAGAATTATCGAATAATATTTTCCCTCCGGTTGAACGTATTATCTGGAGATTCCGTATGAGTACTCTGCTATTTTTCTTGGGTAATATTATTTGATTTGTTGTCGCCTCATTTCACAGGCGACGCGGGAGATTGATGCTGGGCTCGCTTCTTAAACTGACTTTATGAGTTGTATCAACCCAAAGGCCGTAACTTCATAAAAATATTACAGACGATATTGGGAATTATTAATATGAGGTATTATGAATTTTTTTCTCATAAGAGCTCTCTCATAATATGTATTTTGTAAAATTACATCATCTACTGTAATCTAATACTTTAATGTCTCAATGAATCTGTCTTCGATGAATATTTTTTATGATCTAATGTAGGGAAATCTTGTGAAGTCGTGAAGCACCGACGGCATACCAGGTAACTACTGTCATTTATATAGCTTCGTTCGTTAATAAACTCTTTAATGAATGTTCGCATCGCCGTGCCCCTCACTTCGGTTCCTAAGTTTGCCTTTATGAAGTGGTTTCATAAAACAACTGTAGCTAAGTTAATTTCAAGTGACGAGTCGCGCTTCGCTCAAACTACGCTCAAAATAATTGTCAAACTTACAGGCCTTAATAAAGTTCCGTTATTAGTTTCCCCGCCGCGCTCGGCTGCGTTCGGAGAGTGTCTCCGCGTAATATATACGAGCTGCCTACACTCATTATACAATTAAATGAACTTTATTAACCTCGTGGTGTAGTGCTCAACTGATACGGGAATTAACACTGGCTATTGTCCTTTCTGTGAAATTATTATAAATTGATGAAATAGTGGGTGTCATGAGCATAAAACCAGTCAAAGAGGATCGATATAAACCTGCAATACCAGAGGTATCAATAGCGCAATACCAACTTAATTATCAACACTTCACTTTGTTATCTGCATTCAGCATAGTTATCTGCAAAGAGCGGAATGCAAAATACATTTATATTATTACGAAGCTTATTATCCCACTGCTGGACAAAAGTCTCCAATTTCTGACACAACTTTCTATCCCCGGAAATAGAGTATAAAAATAATACAGTTCTAATAATAATAATGTGAAAAGAGCTAACGTTAAAATAGCTGAATTACCCCGCATTGAGGTAATATAAGTGTAATGAAACGCTTCGTCAAGTGAAACAATGCGCCATTAGGAGTCGATAGGTGAACACTTACGTAAAAGTGTCATCAAATGTAGTGCCTTGGGATACTTGCCCTTACAAACTGCACAACTATTCCCCGGAGACGGCGCTGGGGTTGGGGACCGAGACATGAGCGGGCGCGACGTACCGAATACATCACCATTCATATTGCGAACAGGATTTTTATATGAATTGATAATGCCACTATGAAAATTACAAGGGGATAATCCTACTAGTATTATAAATGCGAAAGTTTGTGAGTATGGATGGATGGATGGATGTTTGATACTCTTTCACGCTAAAGCTTCTCAATGGTTTTGGATTAAATTTGGAAAACAGATAATTTATAACCTAGTTGCGGGCAGAAGCTAGTGATAAATAATATGTGTAACAAACCCATTCTGATACCCACGTCACAGATGGCGAGTCCATCCCCATCTCTTACAAACCTTCCTTCTCCGTAAAAATCAATTTTAGAACGCCGTTTTATACTGCGACTAAGCTTAAACCCTATTTAATTATAGCATTGCAACGACTTGATTACCATTTTATCATAATTTATCACCAGACACCTAATGTACAAAATATTTTATATTTAAGTCTTTTAACGAAGTCAAATTTTATTAAAAACAGATTAAAGAATTTACACTAAACAGAACTTAAGCTACCTACTCTTTGATAAAAGAGTGCCAAGAATGCTGGCAGTATTGCCAGGGTGGACAGCAATGAAAACATTTACTTGCGAAATACCTCTGCTGTATTGGTATAATTGTATATTAATTTAGATAATTTAAATAAAGTACATATTTTAATGTTGTACCCAAACCCGCCTCCTCTCTCCACACAGACCTGAGCCCCGGCGTACAATAAATGAATGGCAATCGTGGAGAGATTATAGCAATCGAGAAGGGCACAACTTCACCGCTTACAAGTTGTGTAGGGTTCTCGACTCTCGTTAGTTACCTAGTGAGGAGCGAACAACCGACCAACAACAATAGTCAGGTACTCCTACTGTACGTATATCTGATGTTGTTTTTTTATTATGCCGTATTTTTATTTATTTGTCTTTGATAGCTAATTATAACAATTAAGCTCCGGCCTCTAGTTGAGAAACAAAAAGTTCTGATTTACACTACTAAGTATCTATCTACTATCTCTTTATAACTATCTATCTGAAGGTAAGCGGTTACCGCAGTTTCAGCTTATCCTTAACTTAGCGCCTTAGATAAACATAACAAAACTATTGGGTATATTATATTGCCGTCCAAATTGTCAATTTAATAGTGAATGCTGCGAGCTTCAGCTGTAACCCATGTTAAGGCGGACAGACGGACGGACAGCCGGACAGATTAACAGTATAAGCCGTCCGACAATGACGGCCGGACAGAAGCGGACACAACAAACCCGCGGATTGCGATTACAGCTTCGCCTTTCAGATACATGAATAGCCATGTACCTACCTAACATATTTACTTAAATATGTCATAATTTAACTAAAGATGTGTATCACCTATGGTTAAGTAGCTAGCTTTCTTACCGCTGTGTCTTTAAATACATTTAGTCTTAGCTTTATATGATGTTACTGGATATTACTCCCATACCATACCATTATTTTTTATATGGCACAAGCATACGGCCCACCTGCTGGTTAGCAGTCACCGTAGCCTGTAGCCGCTAGCAATACCAGGGGTATCACTAACGGGTGGCCGACCATGTTGTTGATGAGGACTCACTGTGCTAGCAGCATTTCTACTAGCCAAGCGTATCCTCGTGGAGCACTGGCAACCTTACTTACCGCAGAAACACAACACTACATCAAGTAGTGTTATTTCACTGCGGTCTTCTGTAAGGCGGAGGTACAGTCCCCAGTCGGGCGGCTCCAATTTAAATGGGAAAACGCACGGGAAATACCAAATCGCCCTACTTCTCTTAAAATTTTAAGTTATTTCTTATTCTTGGTAGTTAGAACTAATATTATAATTGGAACAGAGGAAGAGACTCGTTCAAGATACAGGCTCGGCCTAGCTTAGACGCGTGTGTCCATTGATTAATATTGGGATTTATAACGTAAGTAACTATTTGTATTGGCTTGTGATTGTAAATATTTACTCAATAACCTTTATTAAGATTGTTACACTATACATGCAAACAGACCAACTTTACCTCCTTATAAATGTTACTTCAAGTTATGAAAATGCTATCAGCAACTCTCAGTTAGTAATAGGCAACTGCATATGTTTAAAGACAAATGTAGACTACTTCCTTCCTTAAAATATAATCTAATTCCGTGTCAAATTTTATTAGGATTCGTTCAGCCGTTTAGTCCTGAAAAGTTAGCAAATAAACAAACAGACTTACTTCCGCTGTTTCATGTATTAAAACTCATCATCTCAATAAAGTAATCCGTAACAAACAAACAAATTCTAAGATCAAAAAAGATAAGTCTGCGCACGTAGGACTTGAATACATTATCAAACTGTGTAGCTACTTGTATATTATACATAGGTAGGCACGACGTGTGCGTTACAGTATGTGCAAAGCGCAGTTGACTTACTAGCAACTTGCAATAAAACTTGCCTCCGGGGAGGGTGAATATACGACGTGCTATGTTACAAGCGTATGGCGTTGTCTGTGAACCGCTCAGACGTGAGCCAGAGGGCACGTGATTTATTTTACCATGAATATAATGTTTATATTATATTTATATCCGAGACATATTTTGGCAATATAAATATGTTTATGAGTATTATGAACGTAGCTTTCGCGTGGTGTCCAGAGAGGAAATGTGTTGTAGAATTATGTACAAGCGGAGCGCATATCTTTTTTATATCAGTGTATTAAAATATTATACTAGCTGCCAGGACAGACTTCGTTCTTTCAAAAGTTGAAAAATAGTTTGCGACCGATGCGGTTGTTGCGGTGATGACTTTTGTACTTTTATTTAAACTGTCTTCTGGTTTGATCCGTTCTTACGAGCTCCAATAGGCATTTTTTTTTAAACCACTAATGTGGCAAACATGCATGCGACCCACCTGATGGTGAGGCTATTTCTTACTATTTTTAGTGTTTTATCACTATGAGTAGTTTAATTTGTAAGTGTTTTTATCTTCAAGTCAATCAGTAACCGCTGTGAGTGCATCGCTTGTGGTGCCCGAACTGGGACATGAATTGAGAGCGGGCACCGAGGCAAAACTTTGCTAAACTTGCCAGTCGCAAGGCACACCTCCCTAATTGGGTAAATATACAACAGTAGCTACACTAGCGCCCAATTCATAGATAAATCAAACAGTTTGACACGGCCTTAACAAAATATACTGAAGGTGGAAATGTCTATTTAAATGGTGTGCTATCTACTCAGCCTTCTCTATTTAAATGTGGCTTACCTTTTCATTCGGATCAGCAGTACCACAGATACGGTAAAGAGCTGGTTCTTCTCAGATGGCTTTTGTAACGTAAACTGATCACATTTTTTTCATTTTGTTATTAATTTGTTTAATTTCATTACAATAGCTCGAAAAATATATGTAAAGAAAACGTCTATATGAGATTTTATTCTTTTTTTGACGCGAGCTCTGAATGTTTTGTTTTCTCGGACGGCGATATTTTGATGAACTAGCTTACGAATTTATTTTGAAATACAGTAAAAAAAACAAACGTGACGTTATGTCAGAAAGCGTTTAAAAATAGCCAATATAACTTATCTTGCATACATTAAGTTTGCGCTACCGGTTTGTATGTCATGACAGACAACGGGATTATAAGTTTTAAAGGCGAGTAATTTCTATTCAAAAATAGCGGGTAGAACTCATGCAAATCATTCAGAAAAATTTAAATAAAGAATATAGGGCTGAATGCTATGGCGGCTAATAGAATAGCCTAAGAGCAACAGCCAAGCGCCGACAGCCGCGGGCGGGCGCAGCGCGGTCGACGATGCAACTTTTATTGGAAAACTTTACCCGAATTTACATGTCCGCTCATTATTAAAATCGCTCCTAAACCTTATTTCCGGAGCACTATAGACCAATTTCGTATGGAACGGTTGCATGGTTCAGAGTTCAAAGGTTTAAGTTTTAAGTGCAAGCTTGGTGTTTCTGTTTTGCTTGCCTCGCGTTATGGGGTTTGATACTAAGCTAAAAGTATAATTTTCTCCGTATTTTCGTATCAGGCACCTAAGTTTTGTGCTTCTAGCAATATGTAATAGTTTTTACTAATTCCAACATTTTATTAGGCTCAAGTTATCGGATTAATACTGAAACAACATTCAAAGTTTGAAGGCCCACGCAAAATTTGAGGCGTCGTCAAAATAAAATTTTACATGTAAAATCGGAAGGCGCTTAAAATTATGTAGCATCAGATTTGAGTAGTATTCGGCAAGACTTTTAAAGGCTGATTATTTTAAATATTTTAAAATCAGGATAGAAAGTAAACAATTAATTGAACTTTACACCAAAAAGTGAACATAAAAGAAGTATTAATTTCAAAGTTGGATGATTAGCGCAGTGAAGGCTTATGCAAATGACTTGTTAATTACCAAGTTCCTTTGTTAATTTCCGTAAAGAGGGCTTCCCCGCTGAGTGAGTGCTGGATCCGGATGACTTACATTCATTCACTTTGTTGCTCGCTGTAATTTTTATTTGGCTTAAATGCTCATTTGTAGCATGTTACTTCAACTAATCAACTTTGTCGCTATACTTATTTGTCGTTTTTTATTCAAAAAGGATTAAACTGTTTGCAATAAACAGAACTTATTTCTTCTACCGGCTTCGCACGGGTAGACATTTATCAAATATATATTTGTCTACCCGTGCGAAGCCGGGGTGGGCAGCTACTATAATATATAGCCTATGATACTCAGTGATAATGTAGCTTTCTAACGGTGAAAGAGTTTTTGAAATCGGTCCAGTAGTGTGGGAGCCTATTCAATACAAACCCACAAAAATACAAATCTTTCCTCTTTATAATATTAGTATAGAAGTATAGAAGTATAGATAAAAGATCTGACCCAAACCAGAATCATATGGGAGCGTGCCAAGAATGGCAGCATTGCCACGCTGGATAGCAATGCTGATGCTCTGAGCAAGATATGTTCCAGTACGCCTGTCACGGGAAGCCGCCTTCAAAAACTGAAGAGCATCCGGGCCCCCAGAGTTTCAACCGCAAATGTAGAAAATATGTGCTCAGGACCAAGACATGCATATGTCCGGCGCTTGAAGCACTCTTGCTGATTACAGAATTATATGTTTTGAATGTGGTTGATCTTATATTTCATGATAGTAGTATGATTAATTAAAAACATTATTTTCATCCTAAAAAGGGCCTTAAAGGGGAGCGAATAGCATTTTGTCTCAATGTCATGATCCACTTTTTATACCACTAAACTGGCACACAAGCATACGGCCCACCTGATAGTAAGCAGTCACCGTAGCCTATAGCCGCTAGCAGTACCTGGGATATCCACTAACGGGTTGCCAACCATGTTTTTAGTGAGGACTCACTGTGCTGGCATCATTAGGTACTACTAGTCCAAAGTATCCTCGTGGAGCACTGGCAACCTCACTCACCGCAGAAACACAACACTACATCAAAGTAGTGTTTTCAAAAAGCTGAATTGTAAAATAGTAGGTACATATGCGGTGTAATGATAACCTAGTATGATTAAGGACTTGCATCCGTTCTAGGTATTAAAATAAATTATCAAAGTGTGTTTTTTTTATTATGTTGGGTTCACCAACGAAGCGGCATTAGAGAGTTTCTAATTATTTAGGTGTTTCAGTGAAGGCTGGCGCGGCTGGCAGCTGCGACGACGGGATATTATTATAATCCGTCCTTGCGTCTGTCGCGTCTGTCGCGGCTGACACGGGTTAAGCCCACCAACAGCTGATGGCTGCTGCCGACTACTAGGTATATTTATTTTTTACTTTTTTTCCACACACAATACTTACCAGTAGGGATCAGTAGTAGAATTTGGTAGAATGTAGTTTTGACAGCTACGATGACAACGTTGTGGAAGTCTACTTAGGTGTCTCTAATATCAAATATTCGATTACGATTTTTTACGTGGAAAATCTTTTACGTTAGGATTACACCAAATCATTTGTGCACGATAACGTGTATTGAAATGACATTTCAATTTCCCAGTTTGTTTTAAAAATGCAAATCAAAGCAGTGATCGATCGATGCGACTCTGGTTTTAGATCAGACGTAAGTAGAAGGTTGACCGATTTACAACTTTTACCTAGTTAAAAAAAACATCTGTAAGACAGTTTGGAGAACCTGACATTGCAGTCGGCTTGTATAGAATCTGGTAACCAGACCTATTGGAGAATATCGAAAGCTGGCACTAACCATGTTTGGCATATAAATATCGATACGGTAAGAACTTATAGTTTTAAATTCACATTTATATCAGAGGCAGACGTTATTTATAATCATGTTAGATTTAAGGAAAAAACATTTTTTTTTCATAATCAATATTTGCTTATGAAAAGAAATCTGAGAGCACTAAGTGAAAATGACTGAAAATTAAGATATTTTTTTTGGGAGAAAAGTTGCTCTCTTAAATAATTAAAGCTAAATCGCAATGCTAGTGGTGCTGGTGCAGTACATTATCATTAAAGTGCGTCTGGGATGACTTATTGAGTTACATTTATTTCGGTTGCTCTCAGTTATTACGGCGGCCGTCTCGCGCTTGACAAGGGTAAATCCCTTTTCTTCATATTCCAGCGCACGTTCCAACGCCCGTCAGTTTTTATGTCTGTCCGTTGAAATAAATATATAATGTAGGAGACATCGAATGACACTGTTTAATTTTGAATTATGATATATTTATGGGATGAGGTTGGCGAAAAGTGCGCTGGGAGTGCGCTGGGAGCCTTCGCAATACTACCAGGAAACTGATGTGGTAGACAGACAATAAGTAAGCCAAACAGACAGCAAACAACACTACCGATGAATACTGAAATTACGTTCAAATTTTGAAGGCCCACTTGACTTCTTTTTTGTTCTTCTCGTTTGAAGAGAAATCAAAACACAAATTCGTATGTAAAATAGAAGGCCACAAAAAATTATGTGATATCAGATTTGACTGACATACAAACGGATAGGCAGACCGCGTTAAGCTTAGTTAAAGGATCTCGTAATAGTATGGGATCCTAAAAAAGTAGATCATTGAATATCAACATATCCCAACCAAGGTTACAGATTGAATTGTCGATTTGGTTTAGAGTCTAATAAGCCACTTATGAATGAAGACACTTTACCACCGGCCGAACACACCGAGCCGTGACAATAACCGAAAAGAAACTCACTGCTGATATAAATAATATAAAAATATCCTTGAGCCGTGGTGGCCCTGTGGCATGAAGAGTTGCCTATTCTAGCGACGCAAGTTCCAATCCCACTGTACCAATGAGTTTTTCGAACTTAAGTGCAGTGAATAGTCACTCCACGAGCTTTACGGTGAAGAAAAACAACGTGAGGAAACCTGCATACGTCTCAGAATAAATTCAAAGCCGTATGTAGTGCCTAAGAGACGGCGATGGACTTATCATCGGTCACGTTGGCACCCAATTATCTTCGGTGCGTACTCCAGCGTACTCCTTCGGGGACACTTGTGGGAAGGCGTGAAAATATTGCTTATATTCTTTATAAATGCTACAACAATTAAAATTTACATGAGAATAATAATGATGTGTACAGTCGTTTGTAATGTTTGTTTATATGCATATATACTATACTTGTTTAAACCATTAGTGCATGTTGGTAGTAATCAACTCTGCGGCGTAGACCTCTCATAAACCATATGACTTATATTATGCGTTGATTACTGCCTTATAATTATAAATTACGTCCAAACGTGTGTGGAGCATTTGGCTGTTTCTGGACACTTATCATATATATTATATGCGGAGTCGGATGCTATCGAAGAGGTTCCTCCTACAACTGGAGCACTGGTACTACTTGTTCTGGCCGACTTTCTTTTCCCTGTCCGAACATGTATTCTATTACGTCGAGTAGTTCTTTTACTGTCCTTGATTATTATTCTATCTTTTTTTATACTTCTGGTTGCATGGTGCCGTGGTCCGGGCGTGTCACATGTAGTTTGGTACTGATTGTGGAGCCCGTGGTCTCCATTGTGTTTGACTGGAATGCACGTAGTAGGTTCCTCGCAGCTGAGCCCTGGGAAGCGCTCTGGATCGCAAAGTGGTTTCTTAATACCAGTTGCTTTATAAGGGAACACGGCTTGTTTGGGTGAAGGCGATGCTCGGATAACGTTCTGTTTCTTGATATCTGATAAATGAACCATGGGTCGGAAGCGCAGCAATGTTGCGCACGCGTCATGGTGTGGATGTAACACCACACTGACTGTGAATATGAAACCGATCATTTTCTTACTGACCGCATACAATGTCGATACTGTAATGGTGAAATTTAATCACATTGTTTTGCGTCTCGCTATGAAACTGCTACGTTATTAATTTCTACGTAAAAAAACTGAAGCCTAGTGATCAAAATTCAACCATTTAAACAAATTTGAATCAACGACATTCAGTAAGATTTTGTCAAACGCATGGTAGTATGTGTAATGTTAATTTTAGTAATTTGATGTACTTCTAGTGCATATTGTATGAAAATATTAGCTTTCTGCACTCCTTTTCCATAAATAAATTCATAAATCTTATAAACTTTAACTCTTAAATCAAATAAAAAATCATTTATTCAGATTAAGCCCTAATAAGGCACTTCTTAAGGTCTATTTTACCACCGCTGCCAAATTGCATACTTCTCCGCGTAATTTCGTAAAAGGGGCACAACATTTTTGCCTCGCGTTATGATACTTATTTATACCGATTTAAATAAGAATGATTGTGTATTGGTTGGTCAGCTGAGGGTAATTACAAGTGATTAAGAATATCATAATTGGGAACACGACTCTTGTGTACTACCAAAATACCAAAGTTTGACGATTGCATGTTCGCAATCGGTTTAAAATCGTAATCGTCGGCAGTGCACTAAAATGGACATGAGATATTTTTGCAACCTCGAATAAAGGATGGAACGTGTTTCTCGTAGTCGATGTTGCGGGAAAATCTAAAATGATGTGTATTTATGTGATAAGCATATCACAATGAGAAGAAACATAATATTATAATCTACACTAATATTATAAAGGGGAAAGATTTGTATACTTGTATTTTTGAGGGTTTGTGTTGAATAGGCTCCGAAACTACTGGACCGATTTCAAAAATTCTTTCACCGTTAGAAAGCCTAATTATCATTGAGTAACATAGGCTATATATTATACTAGCTGCCCGCCCCGGCTCCGCACGGATGGACAAATATTTGATAAACGTCTATGCTCTGAAACTAATGTCTACCCGTGCGGGGTGGGCAGTTAGTAAGTAATAAAATAATGCATAAAAGTCTTATTTTATGAATGTTTTAACCAGTGTCTTGTAAAAGAATGATAGGGAGAGGAATGAGAAAGTTTGAATGCAAAAATTTACAAGGGTAGAATCCTAGAAAAATCCGAGGTAAACTATTATGTTCTTTATTAACTTACATACAATCCTGCATATATCATCGAGCCAAGTTCTTATTTATTCATATTCTAAATTTTAGAGTACTCTTTACCTTTTTATCATTGAGGTCTTTGACCAATTGAACTAGACAATTATTAGTAGTGGCTTGTACCACTCACACGCGCATGTCTTTCAAGAGTTTTTTGATATGTTCAAACAAACGATTGTAATAGTAATTATAGATATTTAATCTTAAGCATTACTAAGCGGAGCTCACGATGAAAGTTTGAGAAGTGAGAAATGTAAATCGTTATTGTAAAGGACACTTGTGAATGACGTTATTCTACCAACGGTTCGGGATGTAGTTTAATTAGAGTCGAGCGGCTGCCGACACTAGATTATTTTATTTAATTCTATTCTATTCTTCTATTATTTATTGTCATCGGTTTTTATAAAGTTTATTATTCTGTTTCTTGCTACTTGCTAATCTGTACAATTTATAGATAATAATTTCTAGGAATTATATTACAATTCCTTGTTATATTTTAACGTCTCCAATCATGTGTGAAACAGTTAGCTATATCTGCACAAGCAATATCAACTAATCGGTCGGTGGTACTGTTAGATTTGTCGTCTTCGGTGAACGGGATGTTGGTACTAGTTGTGAGTACAGTTTCCACCGATGCCGATGGTTCTTCATCCGACATCCGAAGATAGCCGTGTTTCACCTCGACTGTTCGGCTAGTTAACCGCGACATGTTGTCACCATTTTGTGTCTCTGTTACTCTAGCTTTATTAGTCTCTCTGTATAGTTTAGATGAAGCAGCAGAGGCGCAAGTCTTTCCAATGATATGACCGTTTATTTCATCATATGTTAGTATGCATGTCACAGCTTCGTTGCGAGATTTCATGAGTATTGGTAAATTGACATCGTACTGTGCTCTGTTCAGCTCCGCCATCTTTATCACTGGCCGCACACGAATAGTGTTGCAGCGGCTATGCTTGGTTTGCACGAGCGCCAATACCAGAATTATTACGTAATACAACATTTTGATCAACTCCTGCTGAGTGTCAACTGTGATGTAGTAATCATATTGTTTTGCGTCTCGCCTTGAACATTATTTGAACATAGGTGATTACATTTTGTTTTAGAGTAGTTATGTTGTTGCTTCTAATAAGTGTAGTTTTAAAGTATTTCTTTGTTAGTTGTTTATAAATGAATGACGAAAAATCGAAACGAAAAACGTTACACTATTGTTACGGTTAACGGCGAAAAATACAAAAGCCAATTAAAAATATGGGACGAACGAGGCAACTACGTTTAATTTCCTATGGGTGATATTAATATGACTCGTTTTTGGTTGTCACTCTAATTAGAGTAATGGAGTCCGTATTGGTTTCTGTCTGTATATTAGATGCTAATTCATTATCCACACGCGTCATAATTATTGCGGCCAACATGGGTGTCTGCCACTGACTCATTCGATCATATTGACACATTCATGGTAAACACCCAGTTATAGAATCAATTAATTAATGTGTCTATGTATAAAATCGATTGTTTCGAGTATTTTGTTTTGTTTGTTTTACTTATTGCAATTGACTTGATCATGTTTCAAGCATGATTTTTTATAGCATAGATTTAATTTAGCTTAGTGTATCTTAAGGTCTTATGTGCTTTTAAAAACTTAAGCTTAGGTGAGGCTTGATGAACCTAGATAAAGCATGAAAACGTACAAACAAATTTACGTAGATATTTTCTAGTAACGGTATATTTACTATAGAGGACTTTCTCGTAAAGACGATGCTCAGTTGAAGGTCAAGCCAATATGAATCATATCCGAAATAATATTTTATTGTTGATATCATTACGTAGGTAACAATAATAATATAATTGTTTTAAAAATTACTCAGTATATTTCTAAACATGAATTTCATTGATACTTGATTATCGTGTTCACAGTTGGTGCATTAGCCGTGTCTAGAGATCGAACGGCAAAGTTAAGTTTGTCATTACTTTGACTTTAGAACTTGCTCTTGGCCAATTTTTATATATACTATGATTTATGCAAAATAGATTTATTTTGACATGTATTTTTAATGATTGATTTATTGCTCAAAATTAGAAACCGAACAAGCAATGTAATATGAAAAAAAATAAACACAAATACCGATTTAAAAGTCAACGGGCATGCCAAAAGATTGAAGATTCGTGACTGGAATTTTAAATGCGAACAATAAAATAGAATAAAAAATGTCTGTCCGCTCCCGAAGGAAAATATGATATTGCTTTCAAATATGAAATATTACGCTGAAAGTGTTGTATTATGAAGAAAAAGGGTTGCCCGTGTCACGCTTAATGCGGTCGAGGGAGCCTGTGTCTTTATTGTGGCTACAATGAGGGACACGCACGTTGTTGTGTATCGCGGACACTTCACTGTCCACTGTCCTGTGGGCCACAGGACATGGCCACTTTGATTGTCAGAATCATTATTTCTATTCAGTAAGTTAGTTATTACTAATATTATATTGAGTAACAAACAATTTTTCTCTCGTGCATGTAAATTACAGTTCGCTCAAATTTAAATATTGTGAGAATCATTCTAGTTTTATAGTTCTTTTTTATAGAATTGCCTCGACTATAACGTGCTTACTCCAAATTCTTTTATAATACCGACGCTCCCGCATGATTCCGGTTTGGGTCAGATCCTGTCTATAAGTAGGTTGGCTATGATATGTTTTTGTAAATGGTTTTATCTGTTTTGTGTCAATAAATATACCGGTGTGAATAAAGGTGGCATGAATTTCCTACGCAAGAATGTCCATTTACAAATTTAGTCTTGGCAACCACTAAAGTTGAGGGAAATAAGCCAAGAGGAAGAAGGTAGACGTGTTTGACGGACTAGATCTATAGAGACCACTGTCCACAGAGACAGAAACCACAGAAAATCAAAATAAAAAAAAAAATCCGTTTAGGCCCTAATAAGGCACTTATGAAGGTTTAAATTACCACCGGTTCGGAAAAAAGCCCCCTGAGAAGAACCGTCAAGAAACTCAGTACTTTGTCTTTTTTTCATGTAACAATCGTGATATAACAATTTGTAACAAAAATCTTCTAGACATTAGTAGGAAATTTCATATATCAGAATGAAAGCTACCAAGTTCTTTACATACTTACTTTTATGAGATGGTCACGACCCGCAGCATCAAGGAACCAGACATGAGAAAGATGAGATATTCCTCACTAGCTTAGTGCCAATGACACCAAAAAGATAATAGGAAGTTACAGACAAATAATCCGAATAAAATAAATATAATAATTAGGGTCTTTCGCAAAGACGTACAGAACCCTAAAAACTTTATTAGTTTAGTTTAAACCAAAACCCTCAGATAAATTCAAAGGTTTTCTCTAACGAAAAAACGTTGCGTCATAAAAATATTTTAGTGGAAGCGTAAGATATGGCCGCCTCGGAGATAAGGCAACGGAGCGTGAAATTTTACAAGTGTCGCTGGACCCTAGCCTCGTGTACCCGCCCATGCATTATATTATGGAACATGGTACACTATGTTACTACTAAGCTTCGCTTGACAGTACTCTCTGCGGACCAATTTCGCTATGAGAAATTACTACTAGATAGGATCTTATTCTTGTTTGCTGAGCTTTAGCTTTGTAGTTAAACTCAAGTAAGCATATAATTAAATCAATTTACATGTAATTACTCAATTTTAACCGTATTGTACCCACATATCATTCGGTCCCAACGGAAGATCAGGTGCAGGTCCGTCATAGGCCGTCTAGCACATGCTGATTTGGGACCGTTTCATAACGCCATTATGTTCCTCTTCTACACTTGTCATCCTTTCGTATAGGTATGTTTATGTGTTGGTATCAATAAATGTTTTTTCTTTCTTTGTTTCATTCTTACATATTGCATAATAAACGATACAGTTTAGTAAGTTTCATAAGTAATTAATACTTTCACTAAATATTAAAAACAGGGTCCCCCACCGCGCCTATCTCTGAACGCGATACACTCAAAACTACTGAACGGTGCTCATACTGTTTTAATCAATGGATGGAGTGATTAAGGAGAACGGGTATCTATATTTTATTATGATTTTGTGTAAATCGGCTGAAATATTTACGACGATGAGTGTAGAAGATGAAAAAGCCGTGGTGGCCTTGTGAAGCAACGGCCTGTCATATGATGGGTCCACATTCGAACCCCAGCCTGTACCGCTTAGTTTTTCTAAACTTAAGTACAGTGAATAATCACACCACGAGCTAAAAAAGAGAGGTAGGGCGAATCAGGATAGGAAAATTGGAGCCACCCGACTGGGGACTGTACCTCCACCTTACAGAAGACCGCAGTGAATTAACACTACTTTGATGTAGTATTGTGTTTCAGCCGAGCTACTGAATTTTCGTGTGCATTCTCTGCAACTTGCTGGTGAGCCTTGTCTCGACACGTTGTTTATTCTTTAAGCTACACTAAGGTAGCTGAACGGATCATGTAATATTACTACTAATATTATGATCATCTACCGGTGCTTATAAGAACTATTATAATTTTAACAACCAAAGTTCATTGTTTGTTAAGTGCGATTCATTAGAAGTGAGAGGTAACTTCCCCGTGAACTGCATAACTGATGCCAATCTTGCGGGTGCTACAGTCAATTAAAGTTACCCCTTGCACGCGCTTGCATCGTAGGGCTAACCAAAATTCGTATCGATTTTGTTGGATGTAAGCGAGACTTCTTAGTTGTTTTGGAATGAACAATGATTTGTGTAGAAACGGATACAGGAAGGTAATTGGATTGAAATAACGCTAGAGGATCCCTATTTTTTTACACAGGGCCGTTGCCTTGCCCTATTTGGTGATATAATATTTAAATCCTCTCTATATTATCTTATAACTTACAAAGGATTTGGAATGATATATTATTTGTAGACAACCTGATGTCTTCCAATATAGGGGCTATATAATGTATCCATCTGGGATGTTCAACATCCCAGATGGATACGTTTTATTTATATTTTGTGATCTCCCTTAATATTATAAACATATTCTGCCACGTGTTAACGACCATCTTACAAAATAAGAGATAAAATTCTCGTGTCACAGTGTTTGTAACGAAACTCCTCCAAATGGCTTGACCGATTTTTATGACTTTTTGTGAATATAGCAGGTCTGAGAATAGGACATTTTTCATACCCCTAAGACTTCCCACCTTTATAGCTTAGGATCTAAGTAAAAAGGGTGGTGCAAACAAAAAAAAAATTTTTTGGACTGAAGTCATTAATATGGCAAAACAACATTTGCCGGGTCTGCTAGTATCCATATATTATTTTCTACTTTGGTTAATAAATTTGGATGTTAATAGTTCGGTTTGTTGTCAATAAAAGTGTTATCGGATAGTTGTGAAGTGTATAAATATTCCTTGTTTATGATCCACCTTACAACATCACTCGTGATTGATTTATGCATCAACAGCCTTCAAACCTCGAGCTTATGGAAATCTATTTACGTAGGATGTAGATGGTGTTTATTCCCGTTATCTTTTGTATCCATTACATCGTTTAACCTACTAAAGGGCCAAGGCTTGAGGGCATACTGTTTATCTACGTGTTTACTATACTGGGATACTATACTGTTCTTACCTCTTCCCCAGCCTAAGAAAACACGAGTTTCTCTTCCGATGGGGAACATTTGGGGTCGCCATATTTAATAATTACTTGTAAGTTAGACTGGTGGCTGCTTATTAGCGACAGTGTAATGAAGAATCTTATGGTTTCTGTAGTGATGTTTTTTTTTGCGTGCATTGCACAGTTTAAATGTCAAAGTGTATATATGAAGTTATATACTAACTTATCTATATATAAATATTATGTAAACGAATGCGACTACAGTACCTACGTTTCACTGGTTTTTAATGCTATGGGTAGATCCATTTACAGCTAGCTCCCCGAGCGCGCAACCCCACGATTTCATTTCAAGTGTATCCCCTCGCAAACCATTATAAAGCATCGCTTCCGCGTTTTGTTTTTCTAAGTGCCGACAGCCCACTTTAAGGAATAGTATTTATTCTCTCCTTGGGTCGGTTTTCTTTTTAAGAAAATTCGTTAGTACTTGCTGTACTCCAACTGAATTCCGATGAGAAAAAGACAAAGCGCCGATTGTAGAACGGCCCGAGTGGGAATCAATTAAAGAGAGCCATCGATTCTCAGGGCGCGATAACGTCTGTCAAGAGTAAGTGAAAATGGGTGATAAGATTGGTCGCGCGCCGCCCTATCGCCTTTTAATTATTTCCAGCGCTATCTCTTACACATCGCTACATTGCACGTCTTCAGAAAAACACTGACCCATTTTATACTAATTTAATCGTATATTTATTTACATCGTCAAAACACAATATGTACATTACATTTACGATCCGTTATCCTATTTATATATTCGATAATATGATCTCTTATTTTTAATAAAAGATACATTTATTTTAATACAACTATAAATTAACAAATAATGTTTAATATATCGAAGGTATTTAATTTGTATTGTGCATTATTCATATATTTACAATTTAACAAGCGTGAGGGGCAAGCTTGGTTATTGTTCTAGGTAACAATATAAAATTATATATTTGTTATATAACACACAATAATGATAATTATTAAGTATAATTAATATGCGTGTCTCATCAAAGTAAAATAACTTAACTTAGGTGATGACAGGAATGGGTAAAGTTAAATATACCTACAAAAGGAGAACAGCAGGAGAAATCGTACCTTATTTTGAAGACAGTGTATATTTGGCACTTAATCGAGGAGAATAATATGCGAAGCTCACCACAGTGTAACAATACGATACTAAACTATCGTTGGAGAGTTGTACTAGCACGATATGATCATTTAAAATGGAAATGGCTGGAGGACACGCCGAATAGGTTAGCGAGATTCCTGAATTATAATGGACTATAAAGTTGCTGTCTTCCAGAAAGGTTTATTTCACTACTCTTTCAAATAAATTTGTTGTTTTTAATATGAGTTAATGTTGATAAATTGGTACAAAATTGTTATTCACTTACAAACTACTCGTACTTATTTTGAGATGTAAAGAAGTCTTTATATAAGTATAAAGGTCTCACTCACTCTCCCGCGTACAGGATATGTATGACAAAGAGGATGATATGTTTCATTTATTTTTCATCAGGTAAGGTATTTTTTAAATAATATATAATTAAATTTGTTTACACAAAATCTTAGATGTAGGGATTTAAAATGATATGTGACGAATGGTATAACACTCATGATAAATTGAAATAAAACTTAATGATTAAGTCAAACTATAAGGTCAATTTGAACTAGTACCACGATCGCCAAGAAGGATTGTCGCCAACAATGAACACGTCTAGTACCTAGAACAAACGAAATAAACGTTATTAATTATAATAAATAACACAAGGAGGTAAAGTTAAAAGAGATTTGCTAGCAGCAGTTTGGTATTTGGTAAATCGTTTGTAGAATTTCAATAAATTTAAAGCTGTGGTGGCCTTGTGGTTGAAGCAACGGCCTGTCGTCCGATGAGCCCAGGTTCAAACCCCAGCCTGTACCAATGAGTTTTTCTAAGCTTAAGTGCAGTGATTAATCACACCAAGAGCTTAAAAGATAGGTTGGGTGAATTGGGATCTCCCGTGGGTTTTCCTATTGAAATTTGAGTTGCCCGACTGAGGACTGTACCTCCACCTTACAGAAGACCCCAGTCATATAACACTTCTTTGATGCAGTATTGTGTTTCTGCGGTAAGTAAGGTTGCCAGAGCTCCACGGGGATACGCTGCGCTAGTAGTAATGCTGCTAGCACAGTGAGTCCTCATCAACAACAGGGTTGGCAGCTCGTTAGTGATACTCCTGAATTGCTAACGACTATTGGCTACGGTGACTGCTTACCATCAGGTGGGCCGTATGTTTGTGTGCCACCTTAGTGGTATAAAAAAACTAAAGAATGGAAGTAAATCGTTTGTATCTTATTGATGATGCAAGTTAAAATAATTCTTCTGTAACTTTACATACGCAGAGAGCCATAAACGCAAACTTAGTTGACGGCTTAAGTATAAGCACTGTTGAGATTTGGAAGTTCACTTTGAATGACTTAATAAAAAAAAAAGGTGAGATCAATGCCGAAACCGAAATCGGATGTGTATCGCGTCACCACATAACCCTGTAGTCAGACTGTACTGGATGTCATAAGATTCACAAAGATACATTTGGTAAATAAGATAAAAGGGAGTAAATGCTGGTGAAATAGCTCGTGTATAAACATTCCCAGCGATATGTGTATGTATATCAGATGATAAGCCGCGGAGTCAGTGGAGTGTGTGCAGGTATACCTACCGCTATCATTGCCACCCCAATTCTTTCTACATTCGCGAATAATACATTCAGTGTACGTGAAAGCATTGTCGCTATTTTTATTTGGATTGTACTACGGGATAAGAGCGTTTCAACAGCTTACGATGCCGCGGTTTCCCAACAAGTAGATTTGCTTTGTTTATATCGACGACGATTTTGCATATCGATCGCCGTATAATTTAAACATACTTACAATACATGTATATATTTCATTTTCAGCGACTTCGGTAGTCTAGTAATTAGTAAAACTGACAGTCACACTACTTATATTGGGTTTGATCCCTAAATCAAAGCAAAAATATATGCGTTATTTGTTTTTGTTCGGAAAGTCTGTGTGAAACGTATCCTATTTTCTATGTCTGATACCCATTGTAAGAGCGCTGCTGAGTTTGATACGAGACGCGGACCAATATGTTTCCTACTAGTTTCGTGACCTCCGTATTTATCCAAAGAAGTTCCAAACCATATAGGTTTGATATGCTATTGAAATACTTTGTGTCGAAAGCGAAGAGTTGGAGAATTGATTGTGCGTGGTCTACACTGAATATTTATTAGGGTTAAGTGTGTATGCGAACTCGTTGAATGTTTAATCTGTATTTGGGTGTAGAGCCGGGTCGGGCCGACCGCGCCTAGCCAGCGCCCGGAGACGCGTGCCTGCTCAGTAGCAGGCCACAGCTAATCCTTTGTGCGCGTTACTTACAAATTGCTTTGTTCTTTATACAAAAATGGTAATGTGCCCACTCGAATCTAAATATTCTTCCTTGAAAGATAAAAGCCCGCACCGCTAAGAGCATTTCATGCCATTCAAACAATTGCCACATCCAGGCTCGTCACATATTCCGACCCATTTCGCAGCGACTTCTCCGTGCGCATTTATTTTTTACCTTAAGATAGGGAGACGTTTTTAATAATGCAGTATATTGTTACAAAGAATACAAAGAGGTAAGTAAGCCTCCTGTGGTTGCGACTCGCTTTGTACTCCACGCGATTATATTAAAGGCTATACGTATTAAGTTTGCGTCGTTTGATGGCTGGGTTATTCAGGTTGATAGTAAACAAACACACATACTGACGTCAGTGTCGTTACATACTGTTGGGTTGAAGTGTAGTGGAATATTATTGGATCAGCTCTGTTTACGATAACATAATGTACTGTTTCCACCACGATGTAAAGTGTACACAAGAAAAGCAAAATATTGCGAGCATGGCATGCATGAAACTAATGCAAGGTAATTACCATGTTCATTTTGGTAAGAGGTAAAATATAAAGAAACAATAAAATATGTGCTTTCAGGTGCAATGATCATTATGATTTATGTGATGTGAGAATAAATTAAGTTGAAATGATTAAAGGTGTATTTGCTTTACTCAATTTGAGACTCGTTTGATTTTGAAACATTTAGTCAAAAGTAAGAAAGTGATGTTTCAGAATCGGTAATGAAATTATTTTATCGTTAAATCTATCATGGATCCAATTGAATTACGATTGTGTTTTGTTCTTTAACGTTTCTTAAGATCACCAATTGTTAACAAGGATCTGGAAGATCACATGATTTTGAAAAAGGAATTGGGGGTAGTAATATCAAATGATACCTGAGGCGTGTTGGGTATGTGGTGGGCGATAGACGTGGTGCGCGGCGTCGCGGTCGGGTACGTGGTCGAGTTGCGCGCGCACCACGCTCGGCCGCTCAGTGCCCGCGCCGCTCGCCCCTGTCGGCGCGGCCCGCGAGATGTTCGCGCGGCGGCTGCCTGCAACATCTACTGGGGTTTGGTAACGGGTGCCATCTCAAACTCTTATTTAAACTTGGAGTTCTTTTTTAAAATTATCAATTCCATTGCTAGCGTAAAGATGTCAACATTTTCTTTTAAAAGTGGATAACTAGCTTTAAATCCAGCCTGTTTTTTTGCATAAACACGCAGTACAAAGATTTTTTATTATACTACTTATAATTTTATTATTAAGTTAAAATAATTTCATTTAATTATATAATTATATATGCTTACGCTTTTATTAATTGTAATGTATTGTTATAAACTCTTACTATTGAGGAATGTAGATGATTTTGAGTTTGAGTTTGAGGAGCGCTGCCTTAATATGTTACTAGATGGCAAACCTTATAATTGTTCAGATTGTGTGTGATCAAGTTTACTAAACAAGACAAACTTTTATACTTTATATTTATAAGAAAATCTAATAAAATTACTTTTATACCTTATATTAACTTCCAATGCCAGGTAAATTCATATTTTTGGTTTTGGTCTACTTGATGTAAGTAATTGTTTTATAATCCGCGAATACCAAAGTATTCATTAATTTGACATGAGAATGTATGTAATAGAGAGCTTGAAGAGTGATTAGAAATAAAACTTGAACATGGAAATGACAATGAAAATGTAATGATTTCGGTTCCGCTAATTAGTGATGTGAACGATACATATTTCATTATTAAATTATAGATAATCGTGAAAAGCATTCATAAGCAAAAATGATTCGCAAACTGCTTTCAGACTAAATAAAATCCAAATTTGAATTAGATATCAAATCTCAGCTAGTAACCGTTAAATATGTCATGGTGATTATTGACACTATGTCTGTTCATGTTCAACTATACTCCCGTGTGTTTATTTACGACTGCTTCATACATGTTATTGTAACCGTTCTTTGCTTTCACCGTCAGGCCGGCACTACATCATAATTTGGCAAACTAAGCTCGTCACTTAGAAGGCTTACGTACATGATTACGGAGTTTAGTATCAGGTTCTCGTAATTTCGTGTACATGCAATTGTCGGGTCGGTACTGCTATTGATGAATAAATAATATCCATAATAGGTACTGCAGCTGCGTTGGATAACAAACAAGAGTTTACAGCGCATAAGTAATTAACTCTGTTGACATAAATCAACTGATTAAAATGTTAATAAGGTCCACAGTGGCGCGGTGCAGCGAGCGTTGTGCTGGACAGCTTGTGTAAAACAACAATATTTTTATTTATATTGATCAACATTTGTGATTCGATGTGTTTAATACCTACACAGAGTCTACATAAACTTTTATATATGGTAGTGGCAAATGGTAAGCGGTCACCGGTATAACTGGTGCGATTCCAACGTTATTGTTGAAAGGATTCACAGCAATGTCAGCAAAATATTTGATTACTGCCGTATCCTCGATGAGCTCTGAAACCTTTACTCAGCGCATGAAGTAAGTAAGCAAGCTAATATTTTTTTAAATATAAGGAGTGAGCAGTACCTATACAAATTCTATAGTAGCAGGCCTTAACGCGGACAAAGTCGTGGGAAATGGCCAGTTATGATACTCACTTTCTTTATTAGCGCTGCTCTTCATCTCCGTTACTTTTGGCGATGTAGACGGCATGGGGATTTCTGGAATAAAATTCCTAAAATTAGTTAACACGGGCCCAATTTTATTATAATTTACTTGATTCCGTTTTAAAAGCCCCGTGAGAGCTGACAAAGAAAATCAAATCATATGTATATAAAAGGTGTTCTTTATTAGTGTACGACAACATATTGGTGCCAATTCTGTTGTTCAAAATAACTAACCTTAACTAATTTGACAGGTCTAAAAATATTGCCATCCTTATTTAACCCGGCACATGAGAAAGGGATAGCAAGACTGACTTAGACCTGTCAAATTAGTTTAGTTTAGTAATTTTGAACAAAGAATTGGCACCATTGTTTATAAAATATAAATCTAAACTAAAATGAATACTGATCAATATAATAATAATAATCGAAATAGATTAATGATGTATGCTCTATTTAAATAGGGTTGTGCTAAGATGCAGCGTAGAATTCCGCCAATACCTAATAAAAGTTAGGACAAGCTAAATCCACGATCTAGTGACGCAGGGGTCCATATGCTAACAGTTACGCAAGTGCTAATAATTAGTTTTATGTTATATCCCAAATATATTTAACTAGCTTTTGCCCGCGGCTTCGCACACATGGTAAAGTTAATAAGTCAACATGTACCTATATTTAAAATTCTAAATGATAGCTTTCGACTCTGTGTAAAGAAGACAATCCTCTGCTAATAGATAACCTTTTGGTTCATAAAGTGTTGGTAAACACCACTTACCGTATAGTCGGATAGAGCCCTCGGTTTCCCCGAGGGAGTTCTTAGAGATGCACCGGTAATTCCCGAAATCGCCGCTCTGTAGATTCCTTACTGTTAGTTTCATGTGAGCTCTGTTCGGATGAAATAGCTTTGATTAGAAATTGGTTCTGGTATTTAGGCATTACGCGATGTAAAAAATAGAAGTTATTACAAATAATTACTTTTACTGGATGGATTTACGTGATTTTGGTGAAAACGTGATGAAGGTCTTCGGATCTCTAAAAAAAATTTTCGTTACCATATAACACCAAATCTTTTCAATTAATGCAATGGCAAATAAGAATTCAGAAAAATTAAAATTACTGAAGAGGAACAAAACATGGAATGTTTTCAACATAATTTTCATATTTATTTCATTAGAATGGTTACAAGTGTATGCAGATCAATTATAGCAGGTTAGTAGGTAAGCTATCTCATGGCATAATCTCTTAGAATATATAAATTAACTTCTCCCAAATACCAATAATTAGATTCCTTTAAAATTCCATTCATTAATCTTTCAGCGTTCAGAACATTGAGCGGTCTATTGATAATCCGCTCTATCGATTACCCTGGGGTTCCCACAATATTTCCGATTTATCATTTATCACGGTCGGTGCGATTAATCGAGTGAAATCAAGGCACCAGGGATCCGACCCTGCAGTTATAGGTTTTCCTTCTCAGATATCGGTTATCGAAACAGCTTTACTAATCGATATTAACATCAATGCTGGTTTATACTGTACTAGCGGCCCGCCCCAGCTTCGCACGGGTAGAAATTTATCAAATATTTTGTGTACCCGTGCGATGCCGGGGCGGGCAGCTAGTATAATATATAGCCTATGTTACTCATAACATAATGTAGCTTTCTAACGCTGAAATAATTTTTGAAATCGGTCCAGTAGTTTCGGAGCCTATTCAATACAAACAAACACACAAAAATTAAAATCTTCTCTTTTTATAATATAAGTATACATTTGATAAGTTGTTGTAATTGCATCTCTATCGGCCCTATGACTTACCAGACAAATAGCTAACCTGGTACTTTGGTCGCCAATGTCTGTTCAATAATGATGAGCTAGTGTTTATCAATATTTACTTCGATACAAGGCCAGCATAACTGGATGTTTCTCCTAACCTATCCAGCCAAGATAACCACACGTTTGAGTCCGCTGGAGAAAGGTAAGAGGGCCGATGTCCAGTAGTGGGATAGCAGCGGCTTCATAAGATACGATATATACACACACATATATACATGTTGTAGTTCTAACTACATCTACTATAGATGTATTGTTTGTCAGTCGATGCTAATTCGTTCCACCGCATTTTGTCTAGACAACATTGTAATATTTACTCCAAGTATCTTAGTATATATGATCCTAAATGTACATAAAAAAGAAATATTATTATTTTGTAACTTTTTAATTTGTTTTACCGCTTATAACTTCGGAACTGTATGTCACAACATTGTAACCGTATTTGCAAATTTTTGTAAGATTTTGTAAGACTGGTCTCCTGCGAAACAAGCTGCGCTTAGTGCAGGGACCATCGGAACATGTATACATTGCAATCTTTATCACTCAATAAACTATTATTATATTATAAGTTTTTGTTATCTATTATTTAAGAAATATCGTCAGTTTAAGCAGTGAGTTCGATAAAGGTTGTGGGATCAAGGCAGCAAATCTACGAAGCAGAATCGGCTAAGTACTATTCTATTTGAAACTGGGTCAAAAGTTAGTTGAACTGAAACCGCAAATCGATAAGCAAATCCCACTGCAGCAGTCCTTAGCAGATGCTATTGTCTACATAAATTAGGCTCCTCTGTGACACCTTACTGTATGATTATAGACGTGTCTTATTCTCAATTAATACTTGCGTTGAAACGACATGTTGTATTTTTTACCGGATTAACAGGTCATAATATTATTTTGAGACGCCTCAATTTAGCATGGATAGTAAAAAACAGTTGCAAAGCATCACAAGATACCCCACAAGACCACGCTTCGCCCGCCGTGAGACAGAAAAAAATACGTATTTTTTAAATAAAATCTCGTCAGTCGCTAACCATTAAAATGCATGACACTTGGCATATTAATACAAAAAACATGAAAAATATAGAAACTTGATAATGCTCTTACTCTCGACACTGGCAAAATAGTCTATTTTGGAATTAATTGCCGTAGTCAGGAAGAAGAAGAAGAATACAAAAATAGAAGAGAAAATTGTGGGTAGTTAGACATAATAATGACCTGTATGAGTTCTCCTCAGTGTTGATGGCATACTTCTTGGTGGGTAGGACCATGACGTTGTCGTACACCCAGTAGGAGATGGCGCGCGGGTGGGCCTCCGTGTGACAGTCAACGGTGACGTCAGTGCCCGCCGGCGCACCCACCAGCTGGTTCGGGACCCAGATCATTGGAGAAACTAAAAAAAAAGAAAAATTAGCCACTAGTACTTAGAGAACATAGATATAGGGTCTTTAGTCTGAAATGACCAAGGGTTTTTCGTTCGACCGCCATAGATAAAAAGAGAACGATTATAAATTGTAAAAATAAATACCATAAAATATTACATAATGTTAAAATAACAATAAAAATCTTAGAATAAAATTAAGTATGTTCTTTAAAAAAGTCATTGTCATTGCGGTGGCATCATTCCTTATTATTTTGTGCTTCTTTTATGTTATACTCACACAAGCATACACCGTTTACATTGTATTTAACAACAGTGGAAATCCATAGAATGGACACAAAAGACTACGGAAAATCATCTCTGCGGTTATCTTACAAATCAAAATGTCTTTGACACTGAGAATTGCGGACGGAAATATCGCACCCAATAAATAGAATATTAGGGAAAATATTTATTTAGGAAATGATACAATATGGAAAGTCATTTTACAATCTTGTTTTTTCTAATTCCATACAATGGACACTTGGTGCAATATTACTGAAAGTTTTTTAAGGACTCCTTTCTTTTTTTAAATTAATCGTGTGATTAAAAAAAGGCGCTATATAGGTACCTGGTTTTCTACTAATGTTTGTATATATATATATATATTTATATACAATGTACATTGAAAATAATATTTAGTGGTGTAATATGAGTTACAAACCTATGAATAAAACTCATATATTTTAATTATATACACAAATGTGTTTTTTTTGTTTAGACCTATGTAGAGGTAATTTCAAGTATATAGAATTGATTCTAAGAATATCTTCAATCAGAAATCGATACAAACGAAAAACCCCGAGTAATAAATGAAGGCTGTATTTATTTTACGGAAGTATTTCTTTGTACACGCAGGCGAAGTCGCTGACAAAAGCTAGTAGGTAATAGAATCCAAATTGAGAAAGTAATTCAAATTCTGGACTTTATGCTGGCCATTTCACGAGGAATATTGCCTCTACCGGAGAAACGGCTTTAAGGATTATAAAATATTTATAAAGTTGGAGTTTATGAAGTTCTGACTTCATTATCCAATACTAAATGTTGGCCGTGGAAATATTTTTTTTATAAGATTACGTTACGTGCGGCTCACTCGATGGTAAGTCTTCGTAGCCTATAGAGGCTTTAATACCAAGGAGTATCGCTGTCCAGTTTAATGCTAGTAGTATACATCCTCACTGACAGTACAGCGTATCCTCTAGAAGCTTACACGCCGCTGAAACACAACACTACATCGGGGTAGTGATATTGGACTAAGAACAAAACTTTGTGTGAATTTAAGCCGAATTTAATTAAAGTAATGAAACTAAGATTGATTTCGTAATCAAAGTAACTTAAACAAAGACTTATAAATTGTTTCTAGACGGGTAAATATATAAAAGTTCTATGTTTAAATGTGTATCGATTGTCTGCAGTATCGGCCACAAGCAGCAACCTTACAGCGTGCACCGCCACGGAAAATATTATCTTTTAATTATCGCGGCCACCTTGTCATCTATTTAGTCAGCTGTCCCAGTAATAAGAATTGAAAATAAAGGGGAATGAGTCCCTCCTTGGAGACGGTGCTGATTTATACAGTCAGGCATTTCCAATTATTATATAGTAAGCATTTTCACGACGAACGAATTCACTCGCATAGCAATTTAATATATTATAGCCCATGTCACTTTCAACGGGTGACAGAGATCTTCAAAATTAGTTCAGTAGTTCATAGCATATTTCATGCGATTACGTCGGCGTAGCTGTTGGAAGTGTTTTTGAATCCCCTGAGACGTTGTATCTTTTTCCGGGATAGCCTATATTGTTCTAAAGATGCTAGCTAGTCTTCGAAACATATGGATGTTTGGATTTCCACATTTATATTATATCAGTTCGAAGTGGAATTTAGTGAACATGGAAATAAATAAAGTTGGATTTCAAAAATTTAAGGCTAGTTATTGTTTCTATCGTCACGAGATAAAATGATGGATTTCCCTTGGGGAGACAGTTGCACACGGTGCATGGGCAACATTTGTTAGCTAGATTTGTATTTCCACCGATATAATCTTCTAGAGGAGCGCAGTTTTAAATACTGTTTTATTTTCTTAAAGTGAGGCTATCCTGTGTAACTGGTAAATGGTCAACTGGCGAGTTAAATGATGAATATTATTTTTAAAGGTAAAATAAACTCGCAAGTTAAATAAAAGATAAAAAGTTTTGAATCCCGCGAATCGTTTTTAGTTCGTATAAAACGGAGTGAGAAAAGTTTTAATTATGCAGATTCTTCGAATATCTGTGTGTAGAAACTATTTTTTTAATAAGTTAATAATGAGAGAATAAAATTGCTAAGAACAAAGATGTGAATACTTCAACTACTCATCAACTACAGCCTTCATTGACCCATTACTTACTGGGTTAAAGGTCTCCCTTTCCTTTCTAATTTTCTTCTGAGAATAATTATATAAATGTGGATATTAAAAAACAATGTTAATTTTCTTCACTGGACGCATTATTCGGTGAGCCACTTAGACAAGACGGAGTCAACTAATGAAAGGGATGAGAGTTCTGTGTCCAGCAGAGAGACTGCATTGGCGTAAAAAACATATTTAAATCGAACTAGAAATTATTTCTAGGAGCACGTATAGGTAACATCTAGAATGTGTGAAAGCTAGACTTACATTCAACATCAACAATGATCCGCTTGGAGACTGAAGGGGGCACCGCGTTGGTGGCGATGCACAGGTAGGCACCCATCTCTGTGCGACTGATGCGCTGAAGGCTCAGCGTGTCTCCTTCGTATACCGTTACTGCAACACATGAATAGTTGAAATACATTCCATGACAATACATTACCTACAAACAAGAGAAGCAAGCTGAATATCCCATCGATCTTATACGAAATATTATTGGAGTAAGCTACTAACTCAATATGGATGGTTACTAGAAGTACTAACTATAAGTGACTACCAATTGACTTTCACTATACATACAGGGAAACTCAATTACATTACTTCTAAAGTAGTAATATTTTTTGCACCTGACAGGCCCCTAACGATTAACAAAGATATAAATATACAACTTTTTAGATGGAAAAGTAAAGAGTGGTTTGAACTGTCGGGTGTATGAACAGATTGATGAATGTAGAATAAGGAAAACACGTAGGTATCAGTGAAATGGCGCTCTATACAATGCCTTCACTGAAATAGACGCGACGCGGTGGGCAGGATAATACTAAAAATAATATCAAACTGCAAAATGCGATTCCGATCACTACTACGAAAGGTTTAAGCTAAAGCTTGTTCATAAAAAGTAGTTCTCCATAATATATAGCTCCTGAGATTGTTTCACATGCGTTGTAACAACAATAAAATATGTATTAACAATCAAAACAAAAACAATATCCTTTCTACTTTTCAATACCAATAAAATATCTGACAAAAACAAAAGACTATCGTTCCCTAATTCAAATGTAAAGAATATCTTTTTTCTTAATGGTCAGTTTATAAAATATGTACATGTAGGTCTATATAACTATTAAATTGGACTTTGGTATACTGTTCTGGGTGTATACAGAATAATATCCCACGAGATGCTGGGTAGAACACTGACATATAATTAAGTTTTTATCGGTTTTTAGTTACCCGTAGTGTCAGACAGCGCATGCTCCGCCCATTTGAGTACCCTCGGCGCTTGTTCCCGTGCTTCACAAAATTATCAAACAAAGGGTAATTGCCTCGGCCGGCTTCAAATTAGACTGAATGTGTGTCGAGCTAATTATATTAATAGCAACGGTTACTATAATGGAGCTGCAGCATCTGGATGTATCATAAAGGTAAACATACGAATGTAATGTATTCATTAAATCAACACATATTTTTATCTGTTATCGGTTCCTATTACGCGACTATCGACTTCATATAATTAGAAGTAAGGTATGATGCCACTTATACGATTTGGCAAGAAGGATACGGCAGTGCCGCTTTTGTTAACAAACCTGTCCATAAATCTCTATACCTATAAAACACCGTGACTGATTTGAAACTGAAAGAAGTGTGCAAAGTTACTATGTAGGTTCACTATGAATCATAGTTCTTAATTCAAAAATTAAGATGTATTAAAAGGGGTTGGAAGTTTGTAAGCGCGTTTGAAATCCCAGCCGTAGACGGCCCAAAAGACATCCTTTCTTCCAAAATTTAGAGCTAACGCTTGGCTTAAAAAAGTAGTAAAAAAATCGTCGCTCATCGCAGCGGGCGTGGCGACGCGGGCAGGTGGGCCTATTTAAGCCGTCCCACGGCAACGCCGTAATCAGCCACTACAAAGTATTTAGCAATTAGACTGCATGCTTTATAAACGTTTCACTTTATGGCACAATTTAAGTGAACCCCTCAATTGGCGGTGGAGGGAAACTTTGTTAACAGCGCCGTTAAATGAGCGTGTCGTAAAGGTTCGCAAATTAGCATGCGCTTAAATGAGACCGTTATATTTTTAAATATTTAGCATTATAGCTGGAACACATTTTGGACAAAGGATCAGCATTACAGCGGGGCAATGCTACCAGCCTTCTTGGCACCCTATCGCGTGACAACGATTTGGGGCTTGTTTTTTTTAAATCTTGTTCTCTCAAGATTTGCGCTTAGCAACAAATTAAGCGATTCATTTTTATATTATAGATTATTTTAATTTAATTTATTTAACGGCAGTGGCGCGACTAATTCGGTGACGCTTCGATCATATATTATCTACTCTGATAAGACAGTTATTTTATAGTTAGATAAACCGTGAACAACCATAACATTCATAAGCTCGTTTAATACAACAATAGCACTTAATTAAAAATATCCAATTAATATAATCCTCTCTCAATCAAAAACAGATTAGTATTCACAAATCAGGTGATTGAAAACACTCGACGGTCGGTCGGGGCGCGGCTTCTATCAAACTCCGCAAATAAAAAGGGAATTTCAAAAACGTTAATTAATTCCAATATAAGATTAACACGTTTAGAATTGAAATACGAGATCGGATATTCGTCGGCTGTACAAATACACAGCCGCTGGATATGACAGGGGCGCACACAATTAGCACCAAGTGGCACTCATGCCACACGTTAATTTCCTCGTACAAGGAAATCGTACTTTCAATTAATGTAAATTTTTACCCTTTGTAGTCAGGACAGGGGCGCTTAATTTGCAGGTCCTACTCAGCTTTTTTGTGCCATTATCATAGACTAGTGTTTTTCCCGCGACTTCGTCCGCGTATCAATATAATATATAGCCTATGTTACGCAGTGATAATTTAGCTTTCTAACGGCTAAAGATTTTTTGAAATCGGTTCTAAGTTTATTAGTGATAGATTGATTTGAAAGTACTTATTTGTAAAATCTAGTCAAAAAAAGATGTTCATGATTTGATTTGATTTAGTGTTTAATCTACACTAATGTTATAAAGAGTAAAGATTTGATTGTTTGTTTGTTTGTATTAAATAGGCTACGAAACTACTGGACTGATTTGAAAAAATATTTTACCATTACAAGCCGACATTATTCCTGATGAACATGGCTACTTTCTTCTGCGGGAAAATGCTTCATTCCTACGGGAAAACGGGTAATAGTATGCTATATTACTACGCGAGCGTAGTCGCGGGGAAAAGCTATATATTTGAAAGGGGTAAAGAGTGATTATGAAATAGCTTGGGCGGGTTTAACCACTGGGCATATCTTATTAAGTATGTGTACAAGACGGTGATAATTATGTCGTACGAAATCATTAAACAATATTGATTTTGATTGCCATCCTTATTTAACCCCGCACATGATAAAGAGATAGCAAGACTTTAAGTACAACAGAATCTATCTACGTTCCGTAAAAATGATCAAATACAGTTTTTTTAATAACACGATTGTTTCTCTTTTTATGTGAAGTAAATGGTTTGCAAGACATTTGAGACGAAAATATTGTACCTTAATGGCCAAGACGATTATAATAAGTATAAGAAGTTGATATCTTGATGTTGATGATGATAGATATCTTGCGGAAGCCCTTTAGGTCTCTTTAATGATACCCCTGTATACTTGTTTGTTACCTTAGAAGTATAAAAAACCGGCCAAGTGTGAGTCGGACTCGCGCACCGAGGGTTCCGTACTTTGTATGATTGTTATAGTAAATTCGTCATATCTTTTCTTCACGTTCACATACAGGTTTGATATTTGCACAGCTGATAGGGACCATAGACCCGTGTATTTTATATTAATTTCTTATTACTAACTTAATTACTCTACGCGTTCTAGGGAAAATAGACCTTGACAGACAGACATACAGGCTTGCCTAGAGGGGTAGCCACAAGATTTATGGTTTGCAACCCGTTAGTGATACGAGTACCCCTGGTATTTCTAGCGGCTATAGGCTACGGTGACTGCTTACCAGCAGGTGGGCCGTATGTTTGTGTGCCATATTAGTGGTATAAAAAAAAAAACAAATTACTGTATGCAATGTACATATTCTTTGGAAAAATAAATTATTATTATTATTATTATAGACAGACAGACCGACAGACTGACAGATGGACAACAAAGTGATCCCATAAGGGTTTATTTTTTCCTCTTTAGGTACGGAACCTTAAAAAGGACAATATAACGCAATTTATTTGTAATCTTGTGTTACAGGTAATTATCTAGGATGTGGTGCTACCAGTAAGGAGACTTCTGCTGCTAAGAAAGCAATTCTTATTTCCCTTCCTCTATTTAGCATAAGGGTAGCAACGCGGTAAATAAAAAAAATATACGAACAGAAAGTAATTTGTTTATAAAAGTAACTTAACGTAAATTAGCTTATTTGTTTGTTCAGATTCCATGCTTCACATAACATTTATGAAAGCCATTATTTTAGCTTAGTTTCGTACCATGTTATTAGTTTGCTCACTTATTATACCGAAATTACCAAGTACCTATAAACACTATCATTAAATAAATCGTACTAGATTGCCGCAGTAGATTTGGAGGCGGTCGCTAACAACATCTGGGACTGCGGCCTGTTGGAATATACAACCGCTTTAATGCTAGTGGATCTGTTTTGAATAATACGAACACCTAAGATTACAGTTTTATAATTTGTAGTGAATAATCGATGGGAATACTAATAAGATACCAAAAAAAAACAACTTATAGTCTGGCTATCATTTAGTCAATGGATTCTTACGTGTAAACAACTGCTCTTGACATTTATGTTCGTTCAGAAATCGTGAGCTAGCCATACTGGCGTGGGTAGTGGGTGGACATTTAAAAGCATCATTTTATTTAGGTGGCAAGTACACGTCTTGTCTGTTACCAAGTGATTAGCCTAGTGTATAGTATATAAGACATAGTGTATGAACACTGGAAAAATAAGGCGTATAATATTCATGTTATACACCAGAAGGAGAATCTTTAAGATCGGCTCAGGGGACAAACGTATCTGCTTACTACTTTAGTGGTTAAAAAAATAGATACGATATCTATTTTTTTTAACCACTATGGTGGCACACAAGCGTTCGGCCCACCAGATGGTTATCAGTCACCGTAGCCTATACTAGGGGTATCTCTAACGAGTTGCCAACTCGGTTGGCAACCGACTCACTGTTGTAGTCTTTCAAACTTTTTTGTTTGTTTTTAACTTGTAGCCTTATTAGCTCAGTCATTTACCTAACAGATTTAAAGTGATTTTTTCAAAGGTACACTCAGTTAAATTTTTATCGGACGAGTAGGTGTATCTAGGCGTTATCCAGGTTATTACCTTTCTTCCGCTTGTCAACGGAAATCGGCTGTCCATCTTCTCTTCGCCACATGATCTTGGGCGTAGGGAACCCGTCCGCCTTGCACACCAGGCTGATGTTTTGGTTCTCACGCACCGCTACAGCCGACTGCGTGCTCTCCTCGTCCAATATGTTCGGTGGCACTGGCGGACAGAAATAACACATAAGTGTACAAAAAATGATTTGCCAGAATGTCTAAAAGTTTATCAGATAGCGTTTCTTTTATAAAATACCTACCTAATTCATCCCTTTGCTCTTTCATGACCTAGAATTTTTGTAGATCAATGAGTTTTTGTATTATATTTTGACCACTACTCAACATGATACTTAAAGTTATCCCAGCCATAAAGCTTTTTCACGGACAAACAGACGTTCAGAACACAAAGTAAATCCGTTGGGATTTTATATTTTAATGTCAAGTAAAAGAAGTGCTTAAAAAGCCCGTTACTTCCCACAAGATAGCACAAGCGCACAGAAGTAAAATCGTAATAAAAAAACTATAACCCTAAAGTCCTACAGCCCAGCCATTTTATTTCCTATTTAAAACTTGTAACGGAAGACCGCCCGCCGACCCGATGGGTGAGCGGCGAGATAAGATACGTTATCTGGGGTGAAACCTTTGACCTTAGTCGATTTACAATACATGACCAAAATTATTCAGTTTACCTACTTCATTTAAATTAAGAATCGAAATTAGTTTTTTTTGTTGGCTATATTCTTCTTCTTCCTATCTATGGCAATTAATGCTCTTCAAGGACTATTTGGTCAGTCTCAAGTGAAGGAGAATTCTCAATCCACGGCAGTAGCAGATCATAACTGGCCTTTAGGTCAGAGGTAGCATAATAACCAAAACGATAAATCACTTCACCCAGCTCTATAACCGCATATTTCCAATGTTCCTATAAATCAGTTAAACTAAAGGTAACACAGTTTACGAGACACTGGTAAAAATGTCAACCCGTCCCCCTGATTCCTGCCAAATACTCCGTTGGCTATATCTAAATTATGATGATGTATATATCACCTTATACGTAATTTTATCGTCACATTGAAAATAAATTATCGTTGTATTTTCATATTGCATTTCGTCATTGCTTGTGAGACAAGAAAATTAATTTATAAACAAAACAATTAATGTATTTAATTAAAAACAAACACTGAAAATGTCTTCATCCGATGTCAATACAAACAAAAACATAAGATTAAAAGTATCTTTACAAAGCGTATTAAAGTGTCCAACACGGAACCGATGGGAGGCGGGAAAGAAATTCTATTAACTCTTACAAATATTAAAGGAAAGTAATTAAAAGTTGGAACGTAATAAGCCGCGAGAGAATGCGACCAAACCAGACTTCTTCATCTATACTTGGCCCGCTGCTGATTAATCAGTTGCCATTATACCCCCACCACAGATTATCAATTGAATATGGAATACTAGCTTCTGCCTGCGACTTAGGCTGCGGTGAGCTTAAAATCCCAGGGGAACCTCACATTTTCCCGGGATAAAAAGTATACTATATTGTGCAAATCCAGGTTATAAACTATACGTGTGTCAAATTTCATACAACTCCATTGAGCTGCTTTTACGTGATTGAGCAACAAACATCCATCTGTTCTTACGAACTTACACATTGATAATATTGTAGGATTACGTTATCTATATCTTATATTATAATCTCGCGCCACGGTGTTTGTGGTCGCACTCCTCCGAAATGGCTCGACAGATTGTTTTTTTTTGTATATTTGCTAATTACAAGAATAAGTCGTAAGGTATTATTCTTACCATTATCTCCACGCGTACGAAGTCGCGGGCAGAGCTAGATTTCTATGACAATCATTATATAAAACTAGCTTCTGCCCGCGATTACGTCCACATTGAGCTTAGAAGCTCAGAGTAACCTTTATTTTTCCCGGGATAAAACCTATCCTATGTGTTAATCCAGGATATAAATTATCTGTGTTCCAAATTTCATCCAAATCCGTTGAGTATTTTTGGATGAAAGAGTAACAAACATCCATACTCACAAACTTTCGCAGTTATAATATTAGTTAGTAGGAAGTATGCTCTCTTGGACTCGTATGAACTCTGGCGCCGCGGCGGCAACGGTAGCGCACCGCTGCCGTAGCGGCATAACGTAAAAGCTCTAAGGGGTAAGTATAAAGTATAGTACTGACCAACGACCTGGAGATAGCCCACTTGGCTGATCATGGGGTTCGTGTTGACCTGGCACATGTAGTAGCCGCGGTCCTCCTGCTGCACCTGGCTCACATGCAGCAACCACGTCATGGCGTTGTCGTGCGACACGCTGAAGCGCGCCAGCCGCGTGATCACGTGCCGGTGGATTGTTAGGATCATCTGCCGGTCGATGTGGATCCATGCCACCTGACAATCACACCATAGATCATACACTGATATTAGGAATCACACTTTACTATTTAGTTCACAGTTTAAGAAATTAACCAATATTCGTTCCACCCGCGAATCAAGAAGTAGGCGACGGACACGACTACAATCAGTCTGCCCGTGACCACGGTCGATGCAACTTGGTTGACACATAGATGTAAATAAACAATTGAATATCGCGTAAAAGACCCGTATTCTTGTCATTAACATAGTTTACTATACATCACTTTTGAGTGGCCTCAAATTTAACATTCGGAATTGTATTTTGACGACGCCTCTAACAAATCCGTGGGCCTGCAAAATTTGAATGCCTATTTGGTATTTTATTTTATTTATTAGGGAAAACAAACAGCTATATTCCACCGAATCACCAACGGAATAGACACAAAAAATTTCTGAGCATAAGACACTTAGAATAATTAGGATTAACAAAAGTATATTTAGTTACATATTCATGTACCTACACTTATAATACACTTATAACTCTATCGTAATATAAATATGTATAACTCGTATTATAACTTAGCAATCGCCATGGTAACACAGCATGATCATAAAAGGAAGGTCTAACGAGGAAACTAATATAAGCTATATTAATATCACGTTCTCTAAGAAAATGTGAGTGCGTTTTGAGCAATTTATGACTTTTATATCAATGGAAGAGGCTAAGTTATCTCAAAATGTACCTATTTTTGATGATTAACTATTATCTCTCGCTTTGTCTACTTTCATACAATGTATCATGTATCGTACTGTAATGTACTCAACGGTAGCAAACAAGGTGCAAATAATGCCTACCAATTTAGCCTAAATACACACAAATAAAAATATCTAGTACTCTCGAAGTATGGGTTGGCAGTTCGGCACTCCATAGATAAAACATGACCCAAGTATTTGAATTTATTGGAATCGCACAACAAAAGCGATTCACATGCGGTGAGCTCGAAACTAAATCAATCCGAGACCATTTGAAAAGATTTAATATACGTATGTTGGATTTATTTATATATTTGCCCACCAATAAACTCTTCAAATAGAAAGTTTATGGCACTTTTGCCACCAGCCCGCGATATTTACTGTTCCAGCTCAGGTTATTATTGTTGGCGAATGAACAAACTGTAGCTTAAATTCACTTCCAACTTGCGGAAATTGAATTCAAACCGCGTACATTGCAATCCCATCAAGCGTATTATACAAATGCTTTAATAGATTTCTTGCAATGGACGTATGTTCTCGGTAACGGGTTTAGAACAATTAGTGGTTTGTTGTGTCTGGGTGCTGTCTGAGGTACAGTTGATTGGCGTCTCCTAAGCTTAGTGGATTTAGAGCGCGTAGTTAGAAAGGACGTAAGACTACATATTTCAACCAAATTTAAGAAACCGGTGCTTTTTTATAGAATTATGTGAATCTGTGATCGACTGACAGACACATTGCTGTTTTATAGCTTTTATGTCATATTTTTGGTATGTAAAGACAAGTTCATAATGTTAAAAAGCGATACGTTTTCCTGATCTATGGTCTGAATCCAGGACCTCAATGTGTCGAGCCACGTGCATTACCGCTGAGCCGCAGAGGTGATTCTTATATGTTGCATAACATACTGGATAAATCGAGAGAATGGCTAAGGAATTAAATTATAAATATTATAAGCTGCTTAGCACTTGTGTAGGACACTCCCGCAATATATTTTACCATATTTTAATCCCTACTTAAAATATATCTTACGGGTGAATCAACAGCTTATCCCTCTGTATCACACGACGGACCGCGCAAACAGGCTAAGGGCGACAACCCACCAAACGAACAGCAAATTGTGGGGCAGCTTAGAACCAACTGGGAACACGTCGTTGTTTACTTGGACATAGTCACAACCGCGGTAAATTCTCCAACGGAGGCACAGACGAGGAACCCTGCCGCACTGCGCAACAGTCAATACGATGCATATTTTACAAGGCATCCCGACGTTATCTTGTTGTGTGTGTATACTCCTATCTGCTGAAATGCGATACGAAGCGAAATAGCATCCTTTATTGTCCTTTGTTTTGTTTGTGTCTTAAAATAAAAATGAAATCGTATCCGGTCTTATTAGGAATTGATCTTGAAAGGTTTAAGGATATGTTTAAATATCTTAAATGCATACTTTTTCTATCTATTTCCTACAACTCTTTTGGTTTAATTTGTTCAATATAAGCCCATTTGGTCAAATATCATGAATACTCGCACACAAATATCAAATACAACAAGTAAACGTAACAGGTCAAACCTGCAAGTGGAGCCAGTGCTATTAATGGCGATAGGCGATGTGATTAAGTGACGTCATAACTCACCCTTCTCACTTCCCGTGGGTAATAAACCGACTCACTTTTACTCTATTGGTCTGCAAACGACTGAGTTATGGCCTATTGAAAAACAGTTACACTCTGACTTCGAGAGTTACAGTTATGGCTAGCAGTTTCAGTAAAAACTTGTTGATATATTGTGATAATATTTTAGAAATATGTTTGAACGAAAAATTGTTACAGGGAAAACCCTGTATTCACTTTATGACTAAAATATCCTGTAACATTTTCAAAGGCCTATATTTTATATTATTTATTTATTACGCACAAAAAACAACACAATTATATGAAAGGTACAAAGTTATATTATTATGTTTATAATCAGTGTTCCAAAACACGTGTGCACAGCATTACAAGTTTAGTAGGCAAAGACTTGAAAGACTTGATTGAAATTATCTTGTACTATATCCAATAAAAACTAAAATTATAACAGAAACTTAGGATGAAAATAAATGAGATATGGTATTTTGTTGTGGACGAAATTTATGTATAAGAAAGTTCAAACATGTGAAGGTAGTTCCAAATTTTAACAAAGATGCATTATATAAAAAAGGCTGCCAATTTTATCCTTTTTTTAATTCACTATGAGATTGCAAAGGGGTTCAATAAAATACCTTCTTAGTGCCAACAGTAAAATGGCTGTGACCGATACCGTCCTTAAGCTTATAATATGTGTTCAGATTGAATTTCATTTTGCATTCTAAGTATTATTTTTATATTAAATTCTCTACAAATCCATGCCCATATTCTGAATAATTCAAAATATTGTGATCCAGGACATGGCTGAATGTGCGAGTAATGTTGGCGCCCAACATGGGGCCACTTTGCAGCATGCAAAAGGAGAGGTCCGTCCTCTGCACTACAATTTATATTACGGTTAGCTTAGCGCAGCGCTGCATAACATTGTTCTACTAAACTCATTGTACGACAAATTGATACAATATTATGCTAGCTCACAACGTTGCTGTAATATTATGTATTTTTACTTGATAAGAATTGCTTATAATAAAGGCACGCTTCGCATCAAGTAGTACTTAGTATCATGCGACCGACTTGTTCGTTCAATGATAAAAAACAAATGTGAAACACAGGCTCCCAAGTCTTGTACCATCCATTCGCAAAGTTTATCACCTTAAGCCATAACTTAATCATCTCGCGAATGTCACGTGAGCAAACAACTCGGAAACTTGGCATGAGCAAAGCCTCCGTAAGCCTCTTTACCCCCTTTTTATTTCCCACCGCATACTTAACGGCAATTCCAAGTGTGCCGGCTCTGCGTATTGCCTCAACTTCGCGCCATGTTGTTTGTCAGTAGGTAGTGTTATGTTCTTGGGGTTATTTAGTTCACTTTGAGTTCCAACATGGTGAGTGTTTAGTCTCCAGTGTTTTATTATCCTTTTTAATATACACATTTCTCCTTCGCGACCTCTATTACATACTACCTACATTAAGTCCTTCGTAGCAAATGTACATACAATGTTTGTGGTAATAAAATATGACTAATTTAATCATGATACCAGTGTATTTACTGGATTTATAGGAGTTTGCTATTGCAGAGAGAGTGTATCGAACAACCCATTAAAAAATATAATTGATAGTGCGACGTTGTATGAAGTTTGCAATAACGATATTCAACCAAAATGATTCTAGTACAGTAAATAACAAAAATATCAAGAATCACTTAAGATACACGAACCGAACGAGATATAAAAGGGAAACGACCCACTCCCAGTAAGGTGTATTTGATTAGGGTCCAAGTCCTCGAGCTCGCACACCCACACACCCATCTTTATTTGGAACCATCTATTAAATCTTTTTCAACGACGCTGTTTTACGGGAGTTATATCAAATCGCTTTAAGACTATTTTCTTTACGTTTAGATTTTACTGGGTATAACATTTTCATAAATATCATCTGATACATGTCTTAGTGCAGCGGATGGTGTGTGGTCCCCGAGATAGATCAGCTACCTTCCTTAAGATACATAAGACTATATGGTTTCACTTTTAACTTAATTGACAAAATGATAAGCTTGTATGGATCCGGAATATTTAAATAGATGCAAGGAAGCATACGGTGTAGCCTGCATAGGTTAGCGGCTACCGTAGCTTAAACAGGTTGCGAACATTAGGCGGAAAGAAATATTTATTTTATATATTATATTATTATTATTATGTTATTTCAAGATTAGAATATCTAATTAGTTCGTACTGTTATACCCCAGATATGCAAGGGTTACTGCTAACTAAGCAACCCCTTTCGCCTGATCATCTTTATGTCTTACATTGAGTCATTCCTTGCTCAGTCCGGCAG
Organism: Falcaria lacertinaria; assembly: GCA_951449985.1. Taxonomy (NCBI): domain Eukaryota; kingdom Metazoa; phylum Arthropoda; class Insecta; order Lepidoptera; family Drepanidae; genus Falcaria; species Falcaria lacertinaria. The sequence goes on along the minus strand of OX602113.1, from coordinate 11,688,452 downwards.
TCAGTCGCAACCAGTATCGGAGAAGACGGGTGGCCCTAAAATTGTGTTTTCTTAATTCTATTTGAACTTCGAATAAAATGTGTCAATTTAATTTTTAAAACGCGTATCCCGAGTTAACCGTTCGTCAATATAAAATGTCGTTAATGTAAAAAATATGTCTATATACCCTGAAATTGTGGCGTCAACTCTCACTACATTGTCGTTTTATATCTGACTTTATAATAAGAGATATTAAATACTTGATTCCTAGAAAACGTTATTAGGTTTTCTTGAAAGAATTTTATTATGTACTTACTGTTATGAATTCGGAGATTTACATACTAAAATTGAACTTGATAATCTTTCTTAATAATTTGATAAATTATAAAAGCATGATACCTGAAGAAAAAACCTTTTAACTTACATTTTGCGTTAAGATTTTGCGTATAATTTTTATATTTAATTAAACTGAAAATGGATTGCTTGTCTGTACATACCTATATACAAAATTGTGTTAACAAAGCTTCGTAACTTGAAAATTCAAACGCACTCTCACTCACCGCTCAAGTATTTACGAGAGGGTGTTACGAGATAATAGGGCTCGTAAAATAAAATAAATAATTACCCACGCCGGCACATTCATGAATAAGTTAATTGTACAATGCAAGACGTCGCTCCCTCACTTTATTATAAGCCGACTGAGTTATGACGCCGGCTCGAATGCGATGCTGTTTCATGTACAAAGCTTAGCATGTTTTTATGACATGATTACTTATCATTGTTCTTTTACCAGTTATTCGGGGAATGCGGAACTTTCCATATATTTTCTATTTGGTTCAATCGTTTCAATGAATCCCCATACAAAAAAACAAATAATTCGATCCTTTATAATATTAGCATTTATACGCGTTTTGTCAGAAGATGAATAAAAAACATAGAATAATTTACCTCATATTTCATCAAGTAGGTTGTTTATAAAGTTTAGTTTTCAGGGTTCCGTACCTCAAAGGTAAAAAGGATCCTTATATTCTTTGATACCGTACCTACAAGCTTGTACGGAACCCTCGATGTGAGAGTCCGACTCGAACTTGTCCAATTTATAAAAATTATGTATTTATCCTTAAATGTTTTTTTTCCTAGAACATATTTTCAGCAGGCACGACTTTTTATGAATACACTTTTAATCATTTCTATATTGAGTAGACAAGTAATATCTGTACTTCTCGGTACTAATTAGTCAACTTTACTCACTCAATTTGGTATGATTTAAGTAGGTACTACTCAACTAGATTGGGCGCCTGGTGTAGGCACTTCATCAAGTGTAATGTTAAATTTATTCATGGAAGTATTCAATAATTACTACCGCCTGAAGCTGTTAATTATGTAAAGCAATTTGAACTATAAAGTCTAATATTTAAACTATGAAGGAAATATACATTCATTAAGTAGTTCATTCAATCTCAGATTATAAATTCATATCCTTATCAACTTGTGGTTATCAATCAGACTGTCGTTTGCCGTCACGGAATACGAGTCGGTTTCACTGTCATACACAATTCACATCTAAAGTCACTGATCCCACTGAAAGTTTTCGTTTTTGTTAGGCTCATCTTTAGCGTCCCTTTTTAAATATTCGGTAAAAAAATTGCCATCAGTACCCTTGGAAGGACCCACATTCAACTGCGTATTTGTATCGCTTTCGACTATTTTTTATGGGAAAATGAACAGCGCTGCGCTGGCGAGAGTTGAAACTAAAAATACGTACGAAAATTTTGAAATTTTGCGAGTCACGTTATTTTCATACTTGGTCGAAAGATTTTCCTGCTACAACCACAGCATTCTTGTTGAAATGTCAATCATTTAACAAATGAACATCAGTATATTTCAAAAAGAGAACCTCTATATGTTCAAATTTCTTGGAATATACGTTTGAAATTATTGCGCCAATTTGACGTCTGACAATCGGTATCAATCAAAAACGGGGGCAATCAGCATGGCTCGGCCCCGGCTTATCAGCCCGGACCCCGCGGGAAATCTGCCAGCCCGTCCGGCTCATATCTCATACTGTGAACTTGTTTAATCGACACGGTGCCAAGTTTATAAGTCACTGTAGTATATCACAGGCCGCTTCACACTGATTTACTTTTTTTATAATTCGAAGCCGGCCTCAAATTCCAGCCTGTACATTTTTCGTACGTTTTTCTAAACTTCACCTCAATAATTTATCACATCATAAGCTTAACGAGAGGTAGGACGTTAAGTGAATTCCGATTTTTTTTTAAAAATGCCCTCTGACGGGAACGTCCACCTTTAATAGAAATAACATTATTGTAATATAATAATAATGAATCATTCGTCTAAACCAATGTTATCAGTATAAATACTGTGATAAATATCGTCCAAGGAATTAATGCGGCAATTTCAACAGGCCCCGGTTATTCATTAAGTCAGCGCTATAGCTATACCTACAGCTATACTATAATATAGTATGTAGGCGAGTCGGTGAACGTTGCAGACCAGAGATTTACCGTTGATTTATAGCGGGCCAAGTTTTAGGCAAGCCTAGTTGAGTTGTAACTGCAGAACGATCGATCGTGGCGTTAGGCAACCACCGGGGCGATCAAGGACAGGTACCAATATTTCATCGAAAAGGCGGCTATTTAAAAAAAATAGAATTCGCAAAATTAACCATTGAATTTATGAGGAGATTGATGGATATGAAAGTAGAAAAAGTGGTGTGCAAGTCAAGAGTGTAATGGCGCTTAATAGTCTCTGCTTACCCCTTGAGAGAGACATATTTCACAGAATACTTTCAAGCTCTGTATACTTAGGTCATTGTATCCGAGTAAATATGCATATTACTTGCCCAGATAGATTCCACGATTGTTTTTACTACAATATGATGTAAAGATGTACTAAAACTACTTAAAAATGCACCGTGAGGCATTCATTACCTGGTTGCGATTTTTATGACATAAGATTATGTACGAAACTTATTTAATTTACTCAACTCTCCAAAGAAGTCTTAATACGTATCTAGACCACGGTAAGGCCGTCAGAACTTACAACAGTAATAATTCGTGAGCTCACATCGCAGCCTGTAAAACTTGTGTAACTTAAGAAAATTGTTAAGTTAATTTAAGAAAATTGCGAAATTGGTTCCACTGTGCCTGCTCCGCAATTCTGTACCATGAGATAATTAGAACACAGTACGTTTTGAGTTGAGATAATTTTATCAACTCTTAATAAAATTCATTTCTGTGTTTGAATTACTTGAGCTTTGTAACTAAAAATGTATCTGAAGATAGGCTTTAGATCGGGGAATCTATCTTATATACCGTGATTTAAAAGCGTGCCTGTATAACCTTGTAGTCATTTTAAACTTTGTTGGATAACATACACGTCATCTGAAACACGTACGCAAAAAAAATACTTTACATTACACGAGTCTGTGAACATTAATACATAATAAAACATTAATCAAAAGAAATAAGAAACATGGGTGAACAAAAACTTTTTACATTATAAAAATTTCGACCGTTACTCCATGTCCCGCGGGAGAGAAGCAAGACACTTGGCCGCATTGATTTAAAAGTAAACACAAATTCAATGGCTGCCAACAGTGTCTCGATCGATACTCTGTATAGTTATATTGAATCACTGAGTGAGACATGTCAAACGAGCTCTTTATTAGACGATGCGGGGCTTCTTTTTAGAGTTGTCCATATGTGCCCATACAATCAAAAGCAAAGTTATTTATTCAGCTTAGGCCCTAAATCACTTATGAAGGTCTAAATTACCACCGGTTCGAAAAAACCCCACCTGAGAAGAACCGGTAAGAGACTCAGTGCTCTCTTTTTAATATATCACTAACACCACAGATAAGTTCACCAAACCAGAGTGGCTTTGTGCAAATCTATCGACCTGCATAATTAAGCAACCGTGCTTCTGGTTAGCACGAGTGAGCATGCCACTGGGCAGTCTATTTTCGTCACACTATCGATCTCGATAGGGAATATAATTAATTACCTTTATCAATCGTACCAGATGTCGTACGATGCCTACCGTTACTCCTCGATAGGCGATCTAGCCTAACCTAGACCTAGCCTGTCGATTGTCCAGTAATAGTATGACTATCGATGAAGACTTGCAAATGCTTGCAATACTATCGATAGTACCGACCTTCGACAGAATCGATACTGTTGAGGGTCAATATATTTTCAAGGTCAATTACCCTTCGATAGTGGGGCGATGACGTTTCCTAAACTAAAGCGGACTATGCCATTTGAGTGGATTATTTGACAACTATCCTATTGAACAGTTTCATCAGGCGGTGCTTTACTTATTTGCCTATTTAGTGGTATATAAAAAAATAAGAAAGTGTTACCTTGTAAGTGCCGAGGTGCTCCACGACGCAGGGAAGGCTGGCATCCCGGCCGAGAGCCACCGTCACGTTTGGGATCGGCTCGGCAAAGCGAGGATCTTCGGTCAGCACTGCGGGAAACATTAACGATGATTGTTTAGCTGTGTTAGCTTTCTCAACCGATCTAGGTTGTCTGCGGACCGAAACTTAGAATGTCAAAACGGGTTTGACAGATAAGCGGAGTGATTAGAACGCCAGACGCGCGAACGGAAGAAGTATGGATAATACAAATAGAGAGGAAGATTGTGTATTAAAAAGTTAAAGATAAAGATATTGTGATATGTGGTTGAATGAGACCAAGAAGTTTTAGGACATTTGTATAAAATTGATAAGCAGTAATTGAGAGAGGCTTCTAACAGCTGTATTGTATGTTCCGCTGTAGAAGGCATGAATGGCTAAGTCTCTAATTGACTAAACATCAAAATCTGTAGAGATGTTCCGACTTATGCTGACTACGGATTGTAAGCACTACTACGTGACATATAATAGGGCTGTTTGAAATTTACCCAGATTTATTATTGGCCTAATTTTTTATAGGAACCCTTCACTTCTCCAAGTAAAACAAAAAAATAACATACATACGAACGTAGAAGCCTCCTCATTTTCTGAAGTTGGTTAAAATATACATTTCAATCGGTATTTACCCCGATGGTAAATGCAAAATATTGCAAAACACCTGATATTTCATACCTTTTTTAGACATTGATATAACTTTTGCTAAAGAGTATGCAGATGGTCTCCAAAACTATTACTTACAAATGTAAACAGAGGTAGGCCAGACTACTGACAAAACTCATTTCATAGCACAAAGAGTGTATTCAGAATCAGAGACAAAAGTGCTTATATTAATATTTTTAATCAGTGCAGAAGTTAAGCGGGCGGGCCGTAATGACAAGCACAATATTGTATATTGGAGAACTTTCTCAAATTCACGTTCCAGGATAAAGTCGGTGATAACGCGCGGCTTTGTAAAGGGTGCACAGTGATTACGGGTGGGGTGCCACTGACAGCGATCATATATAGATACATACATATCATTACGCCAATTCCTCATAGGGTAGGCAGAGGTTATAGAGCGCCATTTGACTTGCACTTTCGCCTCATTCGTCTAAACATACACGTATAATACTAGTTATCACAAAAAAAAAAAAAAAAACATTTTTCAAAATCTTCACATCTCATCATCTAAATATATTAAAGAACTCATCACAATCAGATATCAGAAACTATAAATTAAATTATTTGGCAGGGAGGAGCGTTCCTCATAGAATTAGGTTTCGAAAAAGATGGTTTTGGATGCCTTATAACTCAACACATAAACATCAAAGAGTGGTGTAAGTATGGACGTGTGGAAAGCTAGATAAATGCAATCATAAACTTGAAAGTATTATTAAATTTTTATTTCAGAACATATTGGACTTCTTTTTTAATACCGTTATGTTTTTTTGTAATATTTTACAAACCCTACACAGCATGTAGTTACATGTGTGCAGTGAAGTGACAAACCTGATATTATTTATCTTAGACTAAAACTGGTTACATTTTAATCAAACTTTTCCAACCAACGCTCCAGCTCGCTGGTAATGCGACCCCACAAACTTTCCAGATAATTCTGCTGAGATATGGTAATTAAAAGTATGTTACCAAGTTGGTTGTTCGTATCATTTCAAAGCCAGCCGAGCCCTGTGGCGGAGATTTAAACAGAAATGTATTTCTCCAAATAATACTTCTACTTCACATCGAGGTATCATTGTCGATACATTCAAAAGGCACAACGCAATAAATATTTTCGTGGGACTGATTACTCTCAACGTTGAATATAAATATCGAACATTATCTCAGGATATTATTCTCAAAATAAAGTTCATGGAAATATATTTCATTTGTACTGAACAGACCTTGGGAAAGTTTGCCTTCTAAATTTTTTCGTAGTATTTTTTATGTTGATATTGAATACTCGGTTCTTTAGATGTCTAATTTGAAAAACAAGTCCGTGTTTGGTATGGCTGGTCAACTGTTTTTACTGAAAGCTATCTTAGCTTCGCAATCATTTTTACAAGGAGAATCTTTAAGATAGATTAAATCAGTTAACTGACTTCCTGCTGTGACGTACCTTTAGCGATTGCCAAATATATTAACTGGTAACCAAAACGATTTATGTGCTACCTGAGATATGAAAGGGGGAAACTTGATATAGTATGAGCGGTCACCCATCCTACAGGCTGCAGGTTGCTTAACAACACAGATCGATACGAATATCGTGCTATGTGGCCTCTTCAGTAGTATAAGACATGAAACTTACACATGTTACTGAAATATAATGGACAGAATTGTCATTGACGGTTAAGTTTGTAGGCAAGTGAGCTGCGCTTCTAATTTAGCGATGTAAGTCGATTCGAGACACGCAGATGTTACCTCCAGCCACCTTCGAGCGGTAAACAATACGTCGCAAACAAAACACCAATGTTATTCCTCTCCTCAGCGGGAATTGCCGTGAAGAGTATTTATTAGCATTTTATCATGCAAGGGGAAGCCACTGTATTTTAGGAAGAGCGTTACATTTAAGGGAAATGTAATGCTTATTGCTTTGCTAGGCGAAAATGATGTCGCATCGCGTATTTCACAATCAACTTGCTTTATGTTAGTCGCTTTGTATCGCAGTTAGATGAGAGGTGACTACGTGTCACTTAATATGCAAGTAGTCAGTGTTTCTTTAAATAAAGGTTATTGCGATGATAAAGTGTAATATATAATCAAATATTAAGTGTAAGTTTTGAAATGTGAATTATATTTATTATTTATGATAAAAGTAATTGATGAGTTTCTAACCGGATTATTTTCAGCAAAAAACGAATTTGGAAGTACTTATTTATAAAGACAAGAGTAGTCAATTAAGATTACTTGATTCGAGTTTGAGTTTAAGCAGAAGTAACTGTACTTTAGTGTTACTTACATACAAAAATACTATTGACCCAAAATGTTATTGTTGCTGATTACTTGACAATACCTTAGACTAGATAATAATATTGTACCACAAACATACAAATAATGCTATTGAATATTTTTATAATGAATACAACAAGCAAACATGAAAACTTTCTTATATTTTCAATAAATTAAATTGAGAAAAACTTGTTCTTTATTTATAAAAATCACATCACACAGTGGAAAAACTAACAACATTTGAACAAAAATATTTAAAATTATGAAAATTTCAAGAGGAAACCATAAGACAGAATATTAATTTATTGAAAATATCCTTGCATTTATATTATGAGTATAAGTTATTATTATATTATTATTACGAGCTCTATAAATCGTAAGATACCATCTAAATAAACGCTCAAATTATTCGACAAGTGATACAATAAAGAACAATATCGGCTGTCACCGCCACTAATTTAATAAGAGATTGTTCAAACTCTATCAGCGCTCTGAGATATGCGAAACAAGACTTAATTAGTCAAGTTGAGCTGCGAAATATTGTCTTCATGCCCTTTGAGCTCCGTTTTATTTGAAAAGTTTGCATGTAATTTGTAAAACTTAGCAGGCTTATTAATGTTCTCATTTGTGATGTTAAGCACCTTAGTGAGACGTGCTCGCGACATCGCTGGGGCTTCTGGGCGTGATAAGGTCTCTTAGAAGCGCTGGAATATAATTTCCTAAATCGTATTTGAATTGCATTACATAAATTATTTCAATTTTCATTACTGAATAAAAATAAATAAAGAATAGCGGTCGTGGGACCACCGTCAGGAACGAGGTTCCTCACTAATAAGTGGTAACGAAATATCCACGCGTTCAGTATATGAGGTTTCACTACCGGCCGCATTTACTTTATGTGCCCATTTCTACCAGTCTAGTCAAGTCAGTGTATAGCCACGGTAACCGCTTAATACCAGAAGGACTGTAAGTTTGCTTACCACTTTATTAGCTACTAGCGGCCCGCCCCGGCTTCGCACGGGTAGACATTTAGGTATCAAATATTTTATCTACCCGTTTTTAGACTTTTTCAGGCATTTTTTCTTTCCTTAATAACCATCCTCGTACCTTAATCGAAATCGGTTCAGCTGCTCTCGAGATTTGCTTAGCAATACATTCAGCGATTCATTTTTATATTATAGATTTATTTTGTTAAAGTAAATAAAATAATACGAATGTTAAAGTTTAATAATTTAAAGTGTAGTGCTCCAACAGACCTCTGGTCTAGTGGTTAGTATCTGACTGCTACGCTAGGAGTCGCGGGTTTGAATCCCGCCGGGGCAAACACTTATGTGACGAATTTGTATGACTTGCGTTGCGTCTGGGTGTTTGGTATGTATTATAAGTATGTATTTACAAAAAAAGAATTACATCTGCTGTCGGTTCCCATAGTACAAGTTTGCTTAGTTTAGGGCCAGATGGCGCTGTGTGATAATGTCCAAGGATTATTATTTCCATTATTTATTTACATTCTTAGCTTACATGTGTTTTTTACAATATTCTAAAAAAAAGAAAAAAAATTAAAAAAATCACCTAAACTAGGGAGCCACCGATAAAGAGGCGCAAGCCCCATTATTATTATAAAAGTGTGTGTTTAATAACATCACCGGCCCTAGTCCATGATCAGGGTAGAGCGGGATTGTCTTTCGACGCCCTTTACTCAATGATTTTTTTTGAAAAAAAAACATTCGTCATTTAAGCTCCCCGTGTCACCCGGGGCCAGCACTAGAAATAACAAAGCTCTCAACCTAAATTGCATCGATAACCAACTAAAACTATTGTAGCTTCATTGAATCTCTCACCCTGGCATATAATAGTGATGATCTGAATGATGCTGATAGCAATGTTCCTGCAAGGCCCTCGTCGCCCGGTCATGTTCATCAGTGGCTGATCATCCTCTCAGCACCAATACCCCGGAGATCGCACTCCTGCTTGTTTGGGCCTCTTCATCATTGGATTGAATTCTGAAACAAAATAACCACATTTTACTCACCATTCAATACATTATATATTGGAATTTTGCTATTTACGTATTTTGGAGGTCAACCTAGACATGAAGGTATTGTTTAGCTAGGTACCAGTCACCAGTCAGTACAAGCCTTTCTTTCTTAATATTAATTTATGGTAACTTAGTCCCATAAGAAAGATAAAATGTAAAAAGAATCTAGTCTCGCATCGCATTTCTACCATAAATAGCTGTGAGAGCTAAAACAAAGTCGGTTTATTTCTTCAGTGTCCAATCTTTGAGGCATTTTGGAAAACCTTTGTAAAAAAACGTTACCTTCTGGTGACCGAATTAAAATTTGACATCTTAAATAACTAAATTTTCCCCGCGACCTGTATTTTCCGTTGAATTTATATTCTAGAGTCTAGTGTGTTACTGATTTGGAGTCAACATTAATTAAGCCTAATTTATTTTTATATTTTTGTTTAAATTTTTCTCAAAATTTTACTGATATTTACATTCTTATTCCGGTATCCAGGGCGGAGCTGAATTAAACCAATCAGACATCATTTAAATCGGTCCAGCCGTTCTTGTTTTATGTTTGTAGATAGGATGACTTGGCAATCGCACAACATAATCACTATCTCATTTGTAAAATTATATCCTGCAGCGATTGTAATTCTTGTTATAAATCAATTTAATACCATGTAAACAGTGATTACATAGTAATTTCACTCTGTAACTAAATGGAGCATATTCACTATCCGTCGATTATAATCAACTCTTAGCGGCTGAATCAGACTAGTAATTACTATTAACTGTGTAAGTAGTGATAGTTTGAAAGGTTTAATAAACAGCACATCTGTTATATATACCTTGTTGTATCTTCTGTAAATGTAATGGTTAATATCTTGTAGACTGAGCTCCCCGCCGCGGTTTACTCAAAGGAGTTCAGCATGGGTTTCTTGAAGGGTGCAGAGATAATTATATGAAGGGTCGGCAACGCGCGGTATATACCCTGGTGTTGCAAGCGTCCATAGGCTACGACGGGCCGTATGCTGTGTAAAACATGTTCAAAGTATTTCTTGTAAGGGAGTAGTCCTTTAATACCATAATAAACTTACTAACTTTGAACTAAGATGAATTTTTAATAGTATGGGTACCAGACCACAGATAAAATACTTAAAACGTAAATGTTTATTAATATATCAATATTAATGAAATATGTATAAAAAGAAAGTCATCAGACTTTCTTTTTATACATAAATAAGAAAACAAAAAATTTTGAAAATCGTATAAATTTAATTTGGGTTCAGAAGCTATTAACAAGCTTTAGACACTTTACACCAAAACGTGCTTGAGAACAGTTACTATATAAATAGGACATCAATTTCAATTTTAACTTTATATTCAGTTGTAGAAGGTCCAAATTATTCAAATGCATGTGCATAGCTCGTGAGACTAGAACTCATTTTAGTCTAATTGTGTCTACTCCGCCTAACAATCAATAGCTGCAGTCGCTGTAGACGCTGATTCAAATGTGAGTGAGTGCCGTGTGAGGGATAACTGGAATGAGATACGCATAGACAATAATGCGTAGCATTTCAAAAGCCTTTAGAGTACAATACTATAATTATAATTTATTTAGATCACAATTACATTCTTTGTTTTAACTTGTGCGTAAAAAAATTGTAATGCTATTTCCTTGTTTTGTACATTAGTACCGTATATAGCCGAAAGAAAGAAAGTAAAAATAAGAAAGAGAAGTGTTTCTTGTGTGATGAGAGCAGTATTTTACAACTCATTTCACTGTCGAGCATCGGCTGCGTGGGCTACACCAAGTATCAGACTTTCTAAGGATTCTGGTAGATTAGGCATTATTGCCCAATATGCTCTCCAAAGCGTAGGGAAGACTGGGTATAGTATGGGCGGTCACTTCTTAGCCTAATCATCAAGCACAATAGCCACGAGACTGTCACTATATTCTATAATGCTTCTTACCTCAGAATCGGAAAGGAATTGACCACTCGGAACTCTGTCAAAGACTAGGTAAGTTGCCTCAAGCGGATAATCCGAGGTTGCGACACAGCTTTTGGGGCTTGCCGCAAGTGAAAAGCTAATTGTAATCATAAACTTGGATTAATACTTTGCAAAAAAAAAGTGTGTCTCAGAACTTGAAAAATAAGTTAGCAAAACACATAAAAAATTATAAAATAACTTCTGTTGTATTGATATTTAAATAAAAGGGATTTTTGAAATCTTTAAACTTCTGAGTTTCTTTTTTAAAGATACTATCATTTTGAAAGACATATTACCAAAGTAAGTTGTATAATTACGTGCGTTTATAATTAATTTTCTATTTTGAAAACATGTTGCCCGCTAAAGTAATACTGATTGAGTTTTGATACCGTAGGTTATGTAGCCTACATTACCTATTCATAAGTATATGTGTTGATTCTCTTATGTATTCGACCACACCTCGTAGTTTCCTCAACGGAAGTTGCCGTCGCTTCGTGCCCAGAAACTTGATTTGAACTATGACCGACATTCTTAACATACAATTTTCTAGACTAAATTCTGTCGTTAGTGAATATATATTTTACTATTCATTACGACTGTACAATTACCATATATTATTTAAATTACCGTTATCATTACACGACGCCTTTGTACTACGATAAAAGCAGCTGGCCTGATGGTAGGCGGTGTAGACCGCGGCCTATAGACGCTTGCAACAACAGAGATATTGATTGCCCGCCACCGACTTCGTTATAAGTATCTTTTTTCGTCACAGTCGTACAAACAGATATTTAAATAAAATATCGTATATTTTATCACATTATATTAAATTTTATAAGAATGCTATGTACGTAATAGACTTTATGTATGTACTCACGAATATGTCAGTATCTTTCAAAAGTAAATAGCACTTATTTAAATATTTAACTAAGTGAGGCTGAGTAGTGAGTACAAGTAGTTATAACAAGTGTCTACCCTACTTTAATAACTTGTGCGTTTTGAACGGTCTCTACGTAATCCTTGTAAAGATGTACAAGGGGAGTATGATGACATTTCCGTCACCCACGCTCGAGGCAAGATACAAGTGAAATAGGGAACAACATCGTTTCAATCATCACGCTATTTTATTCAGATACAAGTTTCATTGAAATCCGTCCAGTAATTCAGTCGTGATCCACGGCCAAGACAGATAAACAAACAAAAATGAAGAAAATACATATTTGCGTTAAGTATCAAACATAGAGGGTACTCCCAAAAAAAATCAAAATATCTACAATGTACAGAATTAGACCTGTATTTTTTTATTATCATAATCAGTTTTATTGTAAGTAAATATTATATTATGTCATACGCCTTCGGAGTAGTGACTGAACAGAGCGCCATTTCACTCTTTACTTGCACACCTCCTTTGCTACTTTTACTAATGGCAATTCACGCCTTTTTTTCCGAACCGGTGGTAATTTAAACCTTCATAAGCCTTATTATGGCCTAAACAGAATAAATGATTTTGACGCTGGTTGCACATTTGTTTGACACATTAAAATTCGAAAAAGCCTCTACAGCTGCATGTGGCCAAGAGAATAAATTTACGAATTCGAACATGTGACGATCAATCAACAGAAAATGCTCAGAAAATAAAAGCACAGCTCCAACACTGACCGCTTATCAAATAACAAAATATTATAATAAACCCATACATATGCATACAGCGCGCCGTCACAAGGGCATCGCCAAATATTGGCGGACCATAAGTATTCATAAAATATTGACAATTGGACCGGCGCTCAAACAATGATATGCTCCAATAAAATACAAGCTGCCTCTGGTCATGCTTTAAATATAGATATACGTGAAAAGATTTATAATTATAATGCTTATGATACTTTAAACTCAAAATCTCATCTTTACTTGACTTGACTTTAGAAAAAATATAAGTTCCTAATTTAAAATCATCAGAATCTACCACCGGCATCGAAAGATCTTTTTTTTCTGAGAATAACACGGTAAGAAGCTCAGCAATTACTCTTTTCATATAAAATATATAATTTACGTTTTAATTACTTATGTGACTAGAATATATTCCAAAAAAAAACAGATAGTAAATAAAAAAACTATTTAAATATTTGCCTTTATTTATTCTGCTCAAAATTATGTGGTACAGATTAATTAGACACAACAAATATTTCTTCAATAATTTATAGTACATGCTTTCAAGTGAATTTGGAAGATTAATACAAAAAGCATAGAAATTAATTCATGTACTCTCTGTGCTAGAAGCATTAGTGCTAGCGCAGCGTATCGTTGTGGAGCACTGGCAACCTAACTCACCGCAGAAACACAACACTACACTACATCGTTCTTTTGTAAGGTAGAGGTACAGTCCCCAGCCGGGCGGCTCCAATTTTTATGGAAAAACCCACGGTAGATCCCAAATTGACCCTAGCTTTTTTTAAGCTCAATGTGTGAATAGTCACTGCACCTAAGCTTGGACAACTCATTGGTACAGGCCGGGGTTGGAACCTGAGCCCATCACATGACAGGCCGTTGCTGCAACCACAAGGCCACCACGGCTCTAAAATAATCTATGATCAATTAATGCAATCGTGTATATCAATTAGTATAACTAAATAAAATAGCACCCAAACTAGAACATCTCAACATCTAGTGATACAGATTAAATTGTAAGCCTATACTATTATGATCCTTCGGCATTCCAGTAAATGAAACGATCATATGATGCGTTACTAAACGGACATTAACGCTGATAAAAATGTTCCAGCCAATATTTTAAAATACAATATAATATTGTGTTCGCAGAAAATAAAGTCGTTCGCCGATCATAATAGAATTGCGAATTGAAAAGCGATCATTTGTGGGGTCGTTCCAGCCCCGGGCGGACCTCGTCTGGTTGTAATTCATCTTTACGTCGCTCGGTTCACCCGCAGGGTAGATGCTCTCGCGGACTTTGTGAGCTTAAGTAGCTTCTCGACCATTTTGTTAAAAAAGTACACTTCGATTGTTTTTGTAAAGGACATGTTGGGATTAGATGGACATTACTCAATGTCGAGTCTAAACATTATCCACAACAAGGCGAATATTTAAGTTGTATTTTATGGTCCTCTTAGATTTCATTGTAAATTTCTGCCGTCAGTCACGTGTCAATTATAATTTTAACTTACATTTTTTATAAGGTGGTATATACCTTATGAAAATATAAAACTCATTCTAGATGCCATCTTCTTTAAATGTATTTCTTTCAGCATAAAACAAAGTTTGCACGATCATCCATCATGTAAAAGTTATTATTAAAATAGCAAAAATTCTAAATATGGACAGAATTCTAATAACTGCGAACTCCAAGATCTACAAATCCCAATACTTCAAGTAAATAAAAAGTTTTGTGAAACAATAGTGTGATTAAACAACTCATAAATATATAACAATAGTCTATTTAAGAGAAAATATAATCTTACTAACATAACAAATTCGAAAGGTTGAAACTATCACAAGGGTAATTATTACCCAAAAAGACAGAATGTATCTACCACGTGATTTTTTTTTTTTATTTCCATACAAACAGAGTCGCTTGTACAAGCTAGTATTAGACTATACTAAATTATATATTAAATTATACTAGGATTGTTCTGCAAACAAATTGTAGGTAAAGTAAATATGTGGTTAGCAAACGGTGGGTAACAAGGTATTACACGGTCTCCGGAAGTGATACCCGACCCGAGTGGGTCCGCCTTCAGCTATTAATCTTGTTTTCTTTATAATAATGTGTCTTTTATATCCCCTATTTTAAACACTTTCCTTGTATGGTGAATTAATAGGCCGTTTGCTACGACGTGACGCATTTATACGAAATATCATAGAGGCAAAGATCGAAGGAAAGCGTGGCAGAGGAAGGCCAAGGATAAGTTACCTGCAACAGATAAAGACGAAGGCTATCGTTATGTCGTACCAAGAGGTCAAAGAGATGGCTAACGATAGAACGGCTTTCCACTTTTCCACCGACAAGAGCATAGCTCCTAAATAAATGATGATGAATAAAACAATCATCACCATAATATTAATACGTGAAGCAAATGAAGCATTTTGCCCCTTTTTACTAAAATTGCGCGAACGGAGGAGTATGAAATTTGGCACAGTAAAAGTTTATATGGAGAAGGAGTACTGAAACCAATAATGGATTAGAAAAAAACCGGCCAAGTGCGAGTCGGCCTCTATGAATGAATGACTATGAATTTCAAATTAATAAAACACCATTTTAAAAGTGTAAGCAGCTATATCTTTATTTTGTTCGTATTGATGCCTTTCATAATGTTTTTATCGTCCGAATTTCATTGAGGGGCATTCATTGAAAATTTCTAAATCGGAATTTTATATTCGATGGGAGGGCTTCCCATTTTTGTGGTTCCAAGATATGAATATTTCCAAGGGTTATAATGCGATTAAATTGAAAATCTTTAAACCTTTCCCGAGGTAATAAAGGGCGTGACTGTGAACATTTTTGCCTCATCTTGTTATATTAAAACGGTATTACGGAAATATTCAGCAAATGATTTCGCGAGAGCTTTTATAAACGTGAACGACGTCCCGATTGGCGGCGAATAAAAATATAATGGAGTGAAATTGAAATATTTACGGGAACCTATCGGAGCGTACTATTATTACGTTCCAACAAATTTTATACTCAATGCCAGTAATGAACTCGAGTGGTGCTCTCACAATTTGGACGGATTTTCTCCCTTTTGATTCGGTTTCCTTTGTATTATCCCAGCACATTTAATTTGATTTAAATACTTATTGTATCACGCAATCCACGTGTAATTCTAAATTAGTTAAGATTGCAGTACTAGTAGTAGTCTTTCACCTACATTTATGTAGTAAGTCTACGTGTGTGTGTGTGTGCGTAGTCGTTTTTGTGTGTGTGTATAGCACTT
The DNA here is from genome assembly GCA_951449985.1 of Falcaria lacertinaria. Taxonomy (NCBI): domain Eukaryota; kingdom Metazoa; phylum Arthropoda; class Insecta; order Lepidoptera; family Drepanidae; genus Falcaria; species Falcaria lacertinaria. The sequence continues at coordinate 11,672,158 of OX602113.1, read as the reverse complement.
TATACTCTCTGCGTACTGCGTGAGAGACTTGGCGTCATGAATTGTATGTATGTTGTTAGTCGACTCACATTTGGTAAGAGTTTCGTCTCTAAATTGATTTGTCTAATTGTCATGATGAGCTAGAACAAACAGACGTAAACAACTAGTTTCACGATGTATCTAGTCGACATCTCTCTGGTCTTATCGATATACCAGTCGAAACAATACATTAAATACGAGCTGAATGAAGCCTCATTTCGCCACAATGCTACCAAAAAAGACTCGCTAATGAACCCGTTTCCGAACAAAAGTTGTTGAACTTTTTCTTATGGCTAAACTGTTAGAGTCGTCACTCTGAGGGCCACGTAATTCACATTATTTTCAACCGACATTTAAACTTTTATTCCGAGTGTCAGAGGCAGGACGCCCTCCCCAGCAGCGGAGGGCTCAGGCTCGAGTGAGACGTAAATGAAATATAGGCGGCCCCGCGCCGTCGCGCGTTTTTAGTGCCGCGATGTGTAAAGCTTGTAAAAAAATTACTCGCGACTTACTTTTTTATTTGTACCCAAAGCCCGGGAGGGCTCTGGGTGATGATAATTTTTTATTCGCCTTCCTTGCTCAAATATTACTCTGGAAACGTCTTTATTTGCACCGAGGCGTAATTGTCGAAACGCGAAATAATTGCGGTGTTACAGAGCGTATTGTGTTTCGAGTTATATTAAAAGTTTCCCATCTACACCAACGCGCATACTTCTGTCTTCTTAGAACGGAAATTGAATTGTTCGTGTCGATTGTTGACTGCGGTGGACGAATTTGTTCACTCTTGCGAAAGACATTTGTTATGGAAACTAATTAAAAAGTCCGTTTACCGGATATTTAATTATGTTATGCCAATTAAATTAGTAAAGGTAAATGTAACTTCATTACATGGCATGTATGGAGAAATTGATGAATGTAAAAGAAGCAAAAGAGGTGCAAGTCAAGAGTGAAATGGCGCTTTGTCCTCTCTGCCTACCTTGTAAGCAACTTCACGACGTACTATGTGTGTATAATAATTATAAATTAATTAAAATAACGTCGACATGATACTACAATATTTAGAATACAAATTCAGTTTGTTGTGCTCGTAAAAATGAAAATCGTTATGCACGTTTACGACTCGAATGGCGCTGTATTTTTTATTGAGAATAATTTATTTTATTTGTCACATGCGGCATCTTAAATTTTACTCATTTATAACTTTATATTGCGATGTTACACTGCCTGCAGTACATTTGACACATTCAGAACGAATTTCAAAAGCTTTTTAGCCTTTTAAAAACTGACTATCACAATGCATCATCAAAAACAGTAGACGTATTGTACATATTTCCTGCAAAACTTTGTCTATACCCAGAGATCCTAAGTCCTGGTCTCTAACTGTACGAGAGAACCTTTTTATCAAGCCTGATTATACATTAAAAATTTAAGATGCACAACTAATCTGACATATTTCATTCAAATCATTAGTTCTATCGACTCGTACAATTATATATTTGCTCGATTCCTGGGTCATATGAGCTATTTAATGATTATAAATAAATAATAATAATAATAAATAAGCTATCTTAAATATTTAATGTACCTTTCCTCTAAGCCTTGCACGCTTATTCCATCCTGTATATAACAAGTTTTATTTGCATACATACATATCATCCCGCCAAGTTCGTCACGCGGTGGGCAGAGCGTATGAGGCCCCATTTCACAAGAGGTTTGCACAGTTCTTTTGTTACATTCATCAATATCTTCAACATACCCGCTGGTTTCGAGTACAATTTACCTTTCCATCTTTCTGCAACTAATTGAATTGTATTCAAATCATAAGACTTATAGGTTATAATAAAATTATCTTAAACAATCATTCCACATACTCGTAATAATTACGACGCGCACATGCAATCATAATATAATTCCCAAATAATATCTAAATGTCATCTTATTACAAGTTTAGTTGTCATTCGTTACTGGAATACCAATTCCGTGTTAATTTATGCGCTAATTATACAAACACAGTATAATTATCAGACAGGTACTTTGGCTTAATCAACTCCGCTCGGCTAATAAGTTCCCGGGGCTGTTTGAAAATGACTTATGCTATACATACATACATTCATACAGCTACACGTCTGTATGGAATACGATGGGAATGTCTCAGAGCTCATTTCATTTCAAAAATATAATGTAAGGAACTTGACTGCGGATTTTATTGCTTAGCAAAAGTTTTTAGACTAGATTTTCTGTTAGGGTAAGAAATACAGTCGACGGTTCTTGTTTTGTGTATCAGACAAAGCAAATTGAATTTGTCAAGAATCATTCGTCATCATCTATTTAAGAGCTAGGCTCTTGTCGGTGGAGAATTGTTATTGTCGTATTTTGATAAAACGCTAATATTTGCTATTGTTTTTAACTCAATATTTTAATGATTCTAGTCGGTGGAGCAAGAATCATTAACACAATTCAAGAATCATTTTGTGTTTGAGAAAGATCAAAGAAGTGTAAATAAAACATTAAAATTTTCAGCTAGTTATTAAAAATCTAAATATACCGATAAAATATACCATTCATTTGTAAGAAAATAAATAATAAAACTGAGAAGTGTGTGTGTGTGTGTGTGTGTCCTGGTTATTGTTAGTCTCTGAGAACGTTTAGATAGTTGAATTAGCTACTGGAACCATCACCATACAGTTAGTAATGTAAACTTTGGAATTATTACAAGCCCACGTTCCGCCAACGGGGTGTTTTATTCAAATTGCTCAAACACAAACAAAGGGATAGTTGATCCAACTAAATCTGAATCAACTCTTCGTTTCATACTCAAGCGATTTTCATCTGTAAAGTCAAAACTGTAGGGTACCATTCCATTTGTATCAAATTAATGAAAGAACGTAACTCTCGACTATAATTTCATTGCAAGATGGCAAAATCGCGATATTCAAGCTTATTTCTTATATTATAAGGTTAAGCTTAATTAAGCAGGTTTTGCGATGACAGACTCGAATCGCAATGTGTAAGCCTAACTTATTGATACAGCGAAACCAAATGACTTAATTATTCATTGAGAGGATGAGACTTTACTCCCCATTTATTTGAGTTTGAGCAAATTATTACTATGAGCTTACACAATTTTCTTTGAATTTTATTTATTACTTTTAAGTGTAATGTTATTACTTGCATCATTCACTGTCTTCAGATTTTTTATTTCTTCTTCAAAACAATTACTTATTTTGTTAGTTGACAAAAATATGTTAACATCTCTGGATTCTAATGACCTTACTACTTTTATTACAAGGAATATAATTATACTAGTCTAGCCGTAGGGTACGTGTTCTAACCTGGCAACCTTGTGAGCTGCGCTAGTGTCGTTTGCTTCATAATTGTACCCAACAAACACACTTCATTGGGATCTCATTTTTAAAGGATCATGCTCCTTTATTTGTTTACTTTAAAGACTTCAAACCATGTTTATGTGTTAGCTGACATTTTAAATGTAATTTAAGTTGACTACAGCAGCAAGGTAGCACGAACATTTTTTGACTACGTAATCGAAAACCTCAAAATTTTCAAACTTATTACTTCTTTATATATTATATACTTCACCGGCGCAGCCCTTTTCATTTTCCCATATAAATATAGTCGAAAGTGATATGAATACGTAGTCTAATTATATTCTTGCTTAGCCTACATACCTAACCTCACCTCCATTCTGTCATCCAATATATTTGACGTCATAGGTACTAAAACAGAATTACGAGTTACAATATAACCAAACATTTCAATACATTATGTTCTATTATTGAAATAATTGAACGAAGATTTTTTTACATGCTTTCATTTAGTTTTACCCACTTCCCCCTTACATGTTTGGTTCCTGTGAATATGCACGATTATCTTAATGACGCTATTTTTAATCCAATATGGTGGACGTCACAATATGGAGATGTATCATTTCCTAAGTAACCTATGACATGGGTATCAAATGAAAGGGATATATCTATCATCAATAGAATAAAAGCTTGAATTAAAAAATAACTATTGTCTATGAATTCCTTCTAATGGATATAGATTATTCTCCTACTAGAGGTAACATATGAGAACCAAAGACTAATATGTATTACAATACAGAATATTTGGTATATACGTAAATCATCAATAGGACGTCCACATAATGTCAAATCAACTAGAACTACTTAATCGCAAACTATTTGTAACTATTACTGTCCAAAAATGGCAGAGAGTTTGGGTCACGCCCGCGCCGCGTGCCAGTTCCCTACAATGGTCGTGGATTCCCAAGAGAGGCAAGTTTTCGGCACTACTGAAATGGGACACTAAATTCGCTAGTTTATTGAAAACTATTTGTCTGGTGTACTAGATACGTATTTATTATAAACGATTCGAAATGACTACAGTGATACGTAATAGACACGGAAAACATTTTAGACGATATTCTGTTCTACCTTTATTAGCGAACCTTTATTAGGGTAGACATTAATCAAATATTTTGTCTACCCGTGCGAAGCCGGGGCGGTCAGCTAGTATAATATATAGCCTACTAGCTGCCCGCCCCGGCTTCGCTCGTGTGGAAATTTTTTTTTGCATTTATGGGGATGAAAAATAGATGTTGGCCGATTCTCATAGATACCGGATAAGCACAAAAAATTTCATCAAAATCGGTCAAGCCGTTTTGGAGGAGTATGGCAACGAAAACTGTGACACGAGAATTTTATATATTAGATATTACTCAGTGATGATGTAGCTTTCTAACAGTGATGGAATTTTTGAAATAAGTCCTGTAGTTTTGGAGCCTATTCAACACAAACATACACACAAAAATACAAAAAAAATCCTCATTATAATATTAGAATAGATATAGATTGCTAATTTAACATATTTTATATTTATTAACAAATTTAAATGTAACAATAGCACATTGTTAATTACAGTTCGTAAAGCTTTAAGAGTAACAGATATCCATGGATGAAATAATGTTTAAATCTTCTTCTTTAATCAACTGCCCGTCTCGAAGATATTTAATTCTTTATTTGAATTACCTTCTTCAATTCTTACTTGTTTAGTTTGTGAAGACTTATTAATATCTAGTGGTTTAAGTTGAACTAAGAAAGTAGCACTTGAGAATGATTGCAGGAGTTGTTTTAGTTTGAACTAAGTTTGTCTTCGTAAAGCCGTTAAGTGTTTAAAATGCTATTCGGTGTTAAAACGTAGTGGGCATGAAAAGGTACGTCACTATATCGTTTATTATATGCTGATGGTTTATTGAAGTAGTAAACTTACCTATATGAAGAGTTTAAAGATACTTACCTAAGTAAATCTATCTATATACAGATTATACTCATGTAATAAAGAGGAAAGATTTGTATTTTTGTGTGTGTGTGTATGTTTGTTTTGAATAGGCTCCGTAACTACTAGAGCGATTTAAAAAAATCTTTCACCGTTAGAAAGCTACGTAGTCACTGAGTAACATAAGCAATTAATTATATTGATACGCGGGCGAAGTCGCGGGTAAATAGCTAGTAGTTAATATTTTTGAGCTGTTTGTATGCGTACATAGTTTACTGCATCTTGGGGCCTCGATGCCCGCACAGAACAATATCTATGGTCTATGGCGTTTGAACCGGCGTTCTAAATTTTTGTTTTGTTTTGCTTTTTTAAGTGAAATGTGACCTTTAATTGAGGCGGTTATTGTCAACCTGCCTCACCACCATAACAAGCAATAAATAAGTGAACCCCGAGCTACCAACTGAATTAATCCGCGTTTCACCCGCGTCCTATAAAGACGACCATTGTTCCCTTTCTTCGAGCTCTGTCGGTGACGTGTATGGAATGTACAACAACCCCGGGACGTAGCGCATCATCATAGATACTGTTTTGAATGGAGTAAATAATTAATTGCCATTTTTATTATTCTACCATAGAGTTCTTGGACCTGACGGGCATGTATGAAGAAATTTATGAATATAAACGAAGCAAAAGAGGTGTGCAGGTCAATATTTGAGTATGAGTTTGAGAATAGTGAAATAGCGCAAGAAGTATAGAACTTCTTGCCTACCCCGAAAAAGGCGTAGTGATATGGCGGTTTAGGCTGTGCGTTGATCCGTCAGTCATTAATTACAAATCCTTTTAAGAGAGGTAGGGCGATTCGGGATATCCCATTTAAATTGAAGCCGCCCGACTGGGGACTGTACCTCCGCCTTACAGAAGACCGCAGTGAAATAACACTACTTGATGTAGTGTTGTGTTTCTGCGGTAAGTAAGGTTGCCAGTGCTCCACGAGGATACGCTGAGCTAGTAGTATTGCTGCTAGCACAGTGAGTCCTCATAAACAACATGGTTGGCACCCTGTTAGTGATACCCTTGGTATTGCTAGCGGCTATAGGCTACGGTGACTGCTTACCATCAGGTGGGCCGTATGCTTTTGTACCACCTTAGTGGTATAAAAAAAAAATGTACATATAGATATACAGTATGAAAGGAGCTTGTATTGTTCACTTAAAACATGACGTTAGATCCGATATAGCTCTTGTTGTGTTGGGACATCATAATATAATATAGGTATTTACTCAAATATAGTTGGGTTCAAAATATTTTAGGATGTACAAGCCTACATACTCATGTAGGCTTGTACATCCTAAAATATAAGGTTTGAAACCAATACTAAAATAATCAATTGTTTGTCACCCCATCTGAGATCTCCCTTGTTAGCTGCAAACAATATGAAAGAAACAAAAGGGGAAGCGGGGCGGGGAGGAAGTGTTCATTACAGCCTACCTGTCACGAGCACGCACACCAGTTAGACAATATACCATGCACGAACTATCCGCGTCAACCGCAAGCCGCGCAGCGGGAGGAAACTAAACTTGCCATTTGTATCAAGCTAATAATAATACAAGTTATATAACAAGGAAATGTATACACTTGTAAAATTTGGTAATAACAACATGTTTTTTTATACAAGACTTTGTTCGTTCATTAAGCCCATTCATTTGATAGTCATATGATAGGGGTTATTGAGTAAATTATAAATACCTATCTTGCGGCAGCTGCCATATTGGATTAAAAATGGCGGCGTGTAGATAACCATGCATTGTCACGGTAACCATACCTGTATACCAAATTAATCGGACACTGGGAAGTGGGTTAAATTTAACTTGCAAGATTTGATTACACACACACACACACACACACACAACTAAATAAAAGCTTGAAAAAAATACTGCGTCGGAAGAACAGAAAGTTTTAATGTTTTTCCGTCTGTGAATAGCCGCTGTATACACTGAACTATTATTTAACTTATTAGATATTGTTAAAAAAATCTATATAAAACCATATTTTCCAGGTCCTCAGATAACTCCCATTCACCGAGATATTTTTTATTTAGAACCAGATTAAAAACTGTCGGCAGGTCCACTTATCGAAACATTTTTACTTAGAATCAAGTAGGAATCCATCGGGAGTAGCTTAAGCCATTAGCTGACCTGAGTTATCGGTTAAGTCTTAGATGACTTGTCCGAGACACCGAAGTTGCTTCATAACTCAGTAATCGGCTTTAAAGTTGACATCTTAGGAAGGTGTTAAGCCTTTTTCTTCGCACAAGTTCCCGAGTTACATGCCACTCACTGGTCAAATATTAACGTGTTGTTACGATAAATGAGCTTATCGACTCAATTAACGATGTCCACTAGCGATATTTATTTGCGATTAATTACAAAGTGTTAAACGGTTGCGTGATTATCTTCGTGGGTTCCCAATCTATGTTTTAGGCACAGCGATATGTTCTTACATTATATCGAAGCCATATCACTCTATTCTGACGAATTTCAACTATTATAAGGGTTTCTATTACAGTGAATGCTCTCAATAATAAGGCTGGTAACGCGCTTATACCTCTCGTGCTGCAAGCATCTTGAGGCTAAAGAAATAGCTTACCATAGAGAGATGGTATGAGATTGTCTTCTACTTTCGTACTAAAAGACAGCATACCAGTTGAGGGGCTTTTGGGACCTGAACCGTGGTCCAGAAAACCACCTTACGTTAAATTAATATTTTTGATGGGGAAATTGGTATCAAGACGGCGGTCCAGAACACCACTTTGAAATCAATCATTATTTTGAGGGGTACAATGGGTGTTCACATTAAGACAGTTTTTATTTTCATTGCTTATATCAAGAAAGTACAGTCGAACTGAAAAACTGGTATAAAAAATAGTTATCCCTGATGGGGCAAGCGTCCATATAAATTCAATATTTAGGTTCTAAAATATTTCTTCCTATACAATCCAACAGCATAACGTGTGCTCATAGCAATCATAATTAAAATTCGCATGCGATTAATCTGGCAGAAAGTATTTATTGGTTCATAACGAACACTTTTATTTTACATAATGAACCAGTATTTATTCCTGGAAATAAATATTTTCATATATAAAAAGTGTAAATAGCTGATTCCCACACAACATTGTTTCCATAGAAATGTAACTATTCATATGGAAAATTTACATAAAAAATGTTTTACTTCATATCGCATATCTTCTTGCTACTTGGCTGCTGTTGTGTAACAGAGGCAATAAATACCGCCCGCCTGATGGAAAGCGGTTACCAGATTATATGAAGTTTGTTAATGTTAAAAAATATCGCTATGTTCTTTGCAAATTTAATCCAAAGACCAAAACATGACCAAAAAACATGTTTTGCAAAGAAAAAAAATCTTATAGATACAATATTATATAAAATATGTATGTAAATTTATTAGTATCACCTATACTATAGTTTTTTTTATATTCAGCTGCTGGTTCCCATAGTACAAGCTTTGCTTAGCTTGAGGGCCGGTTGGCGCTGTGTGATTAATGTTCGAGCATTATTATTAAAATATTAAAATGATAGTTATAATAAAATTAATAAAACACAGTCCTTTACAATTAACTATTAATAAATTGTTTCATATCACGGCTAGAAGAGAAAGGATATTCAAGGCCCCATTATTATTTTATGAATAATAAAGTCTTAAAAAAAATATTTAAATAAAAACATCTCATGCTTACCACTTCATAATACTACGTTGCACAAATAATCTCCAAAAAATCCCAGTTCACAACAATTGATTGAACAAAAACTTTTTACAGCCACAATTCTACAGCCGTCGGAACACGCAAAACTTTTCCCGGGCGAAAAAACACGGGACTAAACCGAGAAAACACGCGCGCTGTCACCGACGACCGGCGGACTACTAACTGACGGTACGGTACGCTGTTCGCCGCCTAGCCGACGCACCTCCAAAAGGATTCAGTTGGTTACATAGTAAGATCGAAATTTGATCGCAGTTAGATAGAATGAATGCGCACTGAGACAGCCCGTTGGCTATTTAGCCCGAAAAAGAAGGGGGCGGCGCATGCGTGCGGTCGTTCAACCCATGCAGAGATGCTGCAGGCCTCATGAGCTACGAAGCTACGCGCTGTAGCATGTTCGTAGCTGCGTAGAGGTAAATGCATTGTGCAATTTGTGCAGTTACAACTTTTAACTAACAGTTATGAATCTAATATATTACATAAGATCGTATATTTTGTAATGATATCTTCATTTGTTTTATAATCTTGATGACATTTACAATACATCGGTCTTGCCATTTAATCCTTAAAATATTTGATTTAAATAATTAATCTCGGTAAAAATGCAATAAATATTGTTTTTCTGATTATGAGTTAAAATTTATATATTTCCAGATAAGATCAATAAGATTAACTATTTCATAATATATTTATCTAATTATTTAATGAGTAGTTACTCATTAGCAATCCATTCATAGTGAGAATCAATCTAATTTGTCAATGAAAGTCAGTAACAGACGTCGATTGCTGTATCCTAAAATGACGCTCTCAGGCAGTTTGCTTTAATCGAAACCACTTATTATTTGGATTTACACTCGTTGTGTTTTTTTTCTGCTAAGTCATAAAATCTGTATATGAATAGAGCTTTGCAGTCTATTTTGCATTTTATTTTTGTGTGTATGCTATCGTCATCATTCTTTTATTTTATTGTGCATTGCACATATGCACATAAACATATGAACACATTTGATTTATAAATTAATAATGTGTCCATTGTTATCTTTAAAAATATAGGGTAACATTTTAGCGGCTGTGAAAATCTAAATCGGAAGCAATTACCGTCAAATCACTAATATTGGTCGATTCAGTTGGTGGCTATTCACGGATTTATTCATTCGCTAATCGGATATCAGTGCCGGTAGCAAGAACATTGTCGACAACATTTTCGTATCGCCTCCGACTATTTTTGTATTGGAAAATGAACAGCGCTGCGGCGGTGAAAAGTGGAACTAAAAATTAGTATGACAATTTTGACATTTCTCGAGCTACGTTTTCGAATACGTTGTCGACAATGTTCCTGCTACCGGCACTGATCGGAATTGTGTTGGTTATATACCCGGTATAACCTGCGCGCTAGGAGTGACTAGCTAGTTCATAGTCATAACTCGACATAGATACGCACATATCCATTTTGTATCATACTTTAAAAATAATAATATTGCTAGTAAATGTCTTGAGTACCAGCAATTTTACCATTCTATTTAAAAAGGGTAAAGGGTACTTTAAAAAAGGTCTTTCCACATTCGCATTTATAGTAAAAACACTTTAATGTGTCCTAAATTATTTCGGAATTTATATTCTGTAACCTACTTAATTACAAGCGTCTTTAGAAAAAAATGTTTAAGTTATCAGTAGAAACTTTACTGGTTTAAGTACCACATAATGTTATTCTAAATTCTTGGCACCCCGTTAGTGATACCCCTGGCATTGCTAGTGGCTATAGGCTACGGTGACTTCTTACCATCAGGTGGGTCGTAAGCTTGTATGCCACCTAAGTGGTATAAAAAAAAATCATTTCTGAAAACTCTAAAATAGCTGTATGTTTCTATTAAAAAACTAAATAAATAAAATAAATAATGGATGAGAGTAGCAAAGTCATACGGCATGCCTGATGGTGAGCGGTCCTTAAATAACCGTTTTGTTAACGTACAAAATAGATCATCAAGGTCTTAATCTTACACGTGTCCGGGGAAATCGTGCGCAGCTTGTTTGGTACTCTTGTCTGTAAACTATAAATATATAATTTTGAGTATAATTAAGGTAATTGTTGCTATGATATGCGCTGTATTGGGCTCCAAAACATTTTCGTAAATATTTCGTCTCGCTACAATTTTATTAAACTTATACATATCTGAAAGGACTTCTATTACCAACCCGAATCTTTTATTCAAATATCAATGTCGCTTTTGAAATCAATCAATAAAACCACGATGAATGAAATGAATAGATTGAAAATTTAGCAAATCACCCTGAAGGTACGCTGTAACCAGTGAACGCTGTAAATATCACGTTGTATCACAGTGCTATTGAGGTGCGTCACCCATTCACTGGCAGGTACATAAATACGTTACAGGATAAGTATTTAGTTTAGTTTAGCTTTACTGGTAAGCCCTGTCTTTCCTCGTCTGATAGAGAACCGTTAATCATTTATCAGCATCGGCTATAAGCAATTGCATAGAGTTTGTTCATCTCTCAAGTTTAAGTAATCGGCTTGTTTATATATTGAAAATATTTTGAGTTACTTTTTGTTGTGTGGTGGCCGTGTAGTATGAAGCGTTGTCTGCAATTCTAGCAAGTTCGAATCCCACCGGTCTGTACCAATAAGTTTTTCTAACTTAAGTGAAGTGATTAGTCACACCACGAGCTTTACGGTGAAGGAAAACATCGTGAGGAAACCTGCATACGTCTGAGAAGAAATTCAAAGACGCGTAGTGCCTAAGAGACGGCGACGGACTCACCATCTGTCACGTTGGCACCAAAAATTATCTTCGGTGAAAAGTGGGTGTTATAACACCTCTACCTAACCCTTCGGGGACCCTTGAGGTGTGAGGATATTATTATTATTATTATACTCTCCTGTATGGAAAAAAGATCGCGGGCGAAAAGTTTTATTCTCGAAACTCGAGACATTTCTTTGGTATTTGGGCATATATTGTATTTTTCCATAAAATTAACATACTTGATAGCCACGTGTACATTCTCATTGATCACGTTTTCCCAAAGCTTCAATACTTTGACACACAGGTGTTTTCTATTCTATATATCAATATATTTTAGTACGGCACTAAAAGTACTGCGAGGACCTTATTAGAATACACCAATGCTCGGGTGCATGTCGTAAAAGGGGACTTCGGTTCGTGGAGTCGGAAGGGAAATCTCTAGCACTGATGGTCAATTTAAGAGAACCTATGAATCCAATACGTTTATTTTTATACTACGAAGCTGGCAAGAATGGCTGGCTTGGTGATATACGTTAGCAGTACCACGTTAACAGGACTCATTGCGCTAGCGGCATATCGCCAGCTCAGCGTCTCCTAGTGGAACTCTGGCAGCAATACTAACGTCTTTATTTAGTTTATTTGGAAAATGTTTTACTGTGATAGGCTGGCTGGAAATAACTTCAGACTTATAGAAGCTAATAGAGCGAAAGCCGAATGAATTTGACAGCTGGACGTACAAATAGATAGAAACAATACTATACTGGCCAATTAAAATATTCGAGAGCCTTCCAGCGCCACTACTGAGTTTGCATGCTCCATATTGCCAGTCAGAGAGACACGGAAACGCTAGACTGCCTTTGGCTGCCTACCAAATTCTATTACAACAAGTAGGCAGCTTGTCATAGCATTTTTTATATGAATTAGGTAAAGATTCACCAACAGACAGATTGAACACGTCTTATAAGGTATAGTATGTTATTATTAGTTCAGCTAATGGTATTAGATACCGTTGAATGTATCCTGTGGCGTCGTTAGTGAGATAAGAGTAAAGGTTCACCATTCACTAGCGTGACGGCTGACCCTTTTGAATGTTCACCTCAACGATTTTTTCACAAAACGTCAGGCATGTTCAATGAAGAGTATGCTTAAGATGACACGTTTCATCTTAAACAGATCAAAATATATGTAAAAGGGGTTTTCTAAAATATATAATGTATGTAGAATGCCAAATAGCGTCTAATCTTGAGAATGTTGCACTACAAGGCGAATCAATAAAAAAAATCGGATCTAAGGATAAAAAAAAATCTTATCTTTACCTAACTCATCTGGTTTACAAGTTCAAACAATTGATCGCATTACCGGATGTTCAAACAAATATATTTATAGTATAGCTTTCTTTTGGGTCTACTTCTGTTTCAAACGCTTTTAAGCCCCGGTAACCGCTTACCATCAGGCGAGCTGGTGGTAACCAGTCTCAGCGGTATAATACAAAATTATTTAGGAAAGGGTGACACAATGTCAAAAACTTTAATTGTTTTAGGTCAAAATAAAAAAAAAAACTAAAAATATTTTTCAGTTTAAGCCCTAATAAGGCACTTATTAAGGTCTAAATTACCACCAGGTGTTTTTTAAGTAAATAAAAGCTATATGCCCCATATAGGTTATATGCCCCATATAGGTTATATGCCTCATATTATGTTTAACATACGTAAATAATAATGTAAATTGCGTAATGGTAATTTAAAAATGTCTCACTCTCTGTTAATAGACCCACAAATAAAAAATGAACCCGAACGAGTATAAAATTAACAGAATAGAAAGTAATTTTCATTCGCGACACACATCACGAACTTTTTTATTATTTACAAAGCAAAAAAGCACTCAAATAACGGGAAAAACATGCAAGCCTGAAGTGAAGTCTGTTAACCCTACCAACGCGGCGTGACGGGAAACATTCTAGGAATGTACCCAAAAACCACGCCAATTACAATCTTACCACAACGTGGAATACAACTCAAATTCGTACGTTCTCCCTCAACACAACAATACACACGGTCGTACCAACAAAAAAGCTATATCAGTAAATCATTCTGCACCTTGCTGTTATTTAAATAAAGTGTGTATTTGAATAACTGCGGAGGAATAGGGCTGCCTCGGTGTAGGATTGGATTGCGAACTTCTTGCTTAGCTCACTTTTGTTTCGTTGATAGTGGATAAATATTATTCAGAACGAGTTTCGGCCAGTTGATTCCAGTTTCAAACAGTTGGTTTTGATTAAAAGTCTCTACTGAGTCGGTTTTAATTCAGCGTTTGTGTAACTTCGGGCTTTGTTCAGGGATAATAAAGACAACTGTTATATTTTAATTACTTCATTACTCCTCACATGTATGTCGTGAGTGGATGTACCTCTTACTAATGATACGTTCAGGCCTCCGGTGACAAGAGAAAAATGTTCGCGTGATGGACTGCGATTACCAAAACCTATGGCCACTTGCTAATACTAAGGAGTTCACTAGCGCCTTACCTTAGTAGTGTATTGGCGGCTTATGGGACGAACAGGTAGGTATCTTTACTACCAGCACGCTGTGTTCTCGAGGGGCTCTGGTGTTTATTTGACTAGTAGAATAATTGACTGGTAGAATATTTGACTGCAATATTATGTGAGGTACTTCAATTTTGAACGTGGAATCACATAGTAAGTGTTTTAACCGATATAATAAATTATTATTTTTATTGGATCACAGTTTTATTTGTATAGTAGATATATCTAAACATACCTATTAACATTTACTAATCTAATGTTCGTAAATCTATGAATATCGGCCTGTAGTAATCCCAATGCCGCGAACAATGCAATCCCGCGGGATCCGGGTAATGCAGGACAGGCATAAGTTATTGTTATTAATGCAGCGCGCGGTAATGTGCTACTATATTAAACCCATCGTGGCTAAATTTACGTTCGATTATTTGGTCCTCTATCAATATTTTACCAAGCCAGAAAAAGAGAGGAAATGCTGTATTTTCTTAAATGTTATTTGACGAGGCATGTCGTTTGGTTGATGGTAAACATCACCTGTCTGTGTGAGAAATGCAGATCCAATCACTGCACTAGTTACCTTGACACTAGTTCCGAAGCTGGTATTGACTACTTATTTATTTCCATGGATACAGTGTTCTTTTAATAAACTATATTATTTGTACGTAGTATATTATCTACTCAGAGATATAATGATATCTATTGTCAGGTACATAGGGTATTAATTATCTAAGCATTATGATTATATTTTTTCACAGCGAACAATAAACAATAACATTTTTTCTGTGAACATTATTTAAGCTAGACATCGTAAACGGATTTGTCATTTAACTCTCAAAGTCGAAATGTGTCCTGCATAACTACGTACGTGAGATATATGTTAAAGGGAGCACATATATCGGTGCAACAACCTCATATAGAGGCCTTTTGCTATTTTCTCGAAGCGAGGGGCTACTTGTTTACTCCTCGGATTATGCTAATACCTCATCCAGTTTGCATGAATCTTGCTGTCTTCGGCTTTGTAAAAGACTTGTGTATAGAAAATGATCGTTAAGTGGTTAGTATATATATAGTAAAAATGTGTTTGACCGCTTTACATGATGTTCGTTAGATCAAAGTGAATATTTGAGGCATAGTGGGTATAAGGGGCTTATTTTTATTTATTGACAAAGCCACATCTACACATGGTTTGGGCCCTGTTATATAATATAATATTATACTATCGTCGTACGTATAATATTATATGTACGACTGGTAGAAAATGCTATAGCGTTAAGTTTCCCATTAAATTTTTAATGGTGCATAAATACAATTTAATAAAGGCTGACTTTCGTCAAAAATTAAAAAATAAAATGTATGCTAAAATGGACTAACAAGTAAATAAGTCAACTCTCTCAAATATATTCTAAGCGTATAAGAATATCATGTCAATATAGTTCCTGAGTATTGAATTCTTAAAACTACACATTGTTTACAGGAGTAGGAACCCAGGCACATAGATACACCTTGCTGTCTGACCTGGAAGTGAGAGCAGCTAGAAGTTACAACAGTTGTAGTGTGAGCCCCCGTGGACCGGTGCACTTTTTATTAACAAGTTGTAATGTCGCGGTAAGCTGGTTGCGCTGTTGAGTTTTTTTTGTAAACTTTAGTACAAATAGTACAAAACGTTAAAAGCTTTTTATAATAGCATCTATTGTATGTCATCTATTGTAGAACTATCATGCAGTTCTTTAATAAAATGTCGGGAAATTCAAATAATGTATTACATACCCACGCTTAGTTCCTTTTAGGGCAAGCCTTACACACCTCTTTTGCTTCTTTGACATTCATCAATCTCTTCATACATGCCCTTTGGAGCTGAGTACTCTTAGACCTTGGCCTTTCACGGCTTCTTAATCCACTCACATTTGAATTAGATATATTATTTTTGACAGTCTTTTGTTTATTGAATTCCTTTCGTAAAAGTAACTCAGCACTTGACCTGACTGGAAATATATAAACCTTCGAATAATCTTTCTGGTAGGCCCGAAGAGATTAATTTTAAATATACAAATACTCGTATAACACTACAGGTCATCCATTTTCTCTTGAAAATAAATCATCCTAAATATTGTCTATTTGTGTGGTATGAAAACCACAGCCCGTATAAAATTCAATTCGGTACAAAAATTAAATAATATTGTCGATCTGTAGCGCGCAATTGTGTGGCAGAATTGCTCTCTCCAGTCTAGATGCCGTTACTGGACTGCTAATGCCATCGTGGATAAAAAACTCCAGTGTTAACTAGATACCATACTACAAGGACAAATACACACACACTACAATAAGTAGTAAGATACAGAGTTAATAAAAACTTAGCCTTTTTCAATATAAAACAGTCTTAGATAATGTCATAGGATGTCCTAGTACACAACACAGGTGTACTACGTTATGAGCAACCTAATATTACCATCCACTGGATGGATTACAAGACCCTGGCTAATGCACTGAGTCTATAGCACCTATGATTGGCTACGACATTGTACCTAACGTCCAAATATATTGACAGTATATCAATCTACATAAAGGGACGAGCTTTATTATACTTAAGCTCCGTCCTCGAGATTAGTATACATTGTAGTAATACGCTAGGACTCGCCATTCATCCACTTTTAGTTGAAATACCCCTTTTTTTTTTGTGTAGGTAGGAACGGTCTACTAGCTCCGGGCTCCGGTTTGTATGACACCTCATTCGCGTTTTAGTGCTACGCCGTTCACCACATATATTTTTTTAATCTAAGAAATTTTAGTATTTACAAGTACCGACCTATTACGTCTAAGTATATATCACGATGCTGATAAGGAGCCGCAAGGATAGTGACCTTGAAGCTTATGTTCGACACGCGTTTTATATAGAAAAAGCGTTATACATAAAGCGTAGCTGCTAAACATATAAAAAGGGTTATTAGTGAAGCTATTTCCTAAAATTAATTATTTTTAATCCTTATCCAGACAATTATATCCACGCCTTGAGCAATTTATCTAGCTTAAATTGTCTTTTATAAAATTAAAAGAAAAATTCAATAATAACTTAGTTGATTATAAGGTAATTTATATTAATTTTATATAATGCGAAACAAGCACTAAAATTGTATATTTGCCACGCTTAAAATACGAGGGCTACCACTCCTATAAAATAATAACAATGTTCTGATTTTGTCATCTCGTGTCAAACTATCACGTGGTTAACCTCTTATTATTGTAAAATATTTTGTTTTTTTATCAGTAATTTATGCCACAGGATACCTATCTCCAATACAAATACTATTAGTTTGTAAATGTTTTTTATCTGTGCGATTCGTCTGTACCTTTTCTGTCTGTCTAAAGATATGCAAATCGTTTTATGCATGTAAATGACGTATAAACTTTGATGTGATTACGTTGAAGTCTGTTTCAATGAATATAGGCGCAAGTAAGATATAATCTAGTTGATTGAATCGCACGCGCCAGAGGGCACTATCTAAAATCGTTAGATTAATCTCGCTCCAACTAATCGAGACGCTTAATTACACCTTCGCTGCTCTATGACGATGTATGTCGTAGACTAGACTTGCGTCGAGTAAATTATGAAACACATTTTAATTAATACATTTTTTGACCGCAAATATTTATCAAGCCGAGGTGGCCTTGTGGTTCAAGCAACAGCCTGATGGGCCCAGGTTAAAATCTCGGTCTGTTCCAATTAGTTTTTCTGATTTTAAGTACAGTTCTTAATCACACCATGAGCTAAAAAAAGAGTGGTAGGGCGAATTGGGATTCTCCCATTAATATTGGAGCCGCCCAACTGGAGACTGTATCTCCTTACAAAAGACCGCAGTGAAATAACACTACTTTGGTGTAGTGTGGTGTGTTTGCGGTGAGTAAGGTTGCTAGTGTTCCACGAGGATACGCTCGGCTAGTAGTAGCAATGCTGCTAGCATCGTGACTCCTCATCAACAACATTGTTGGTAACTCGTTAGTGATATCCCTGGTATTGCTAGTGGCTATGGTGACTGCTTACTATAAGGTGGGCCGTATACTTGTGAGCCACCTTAGTGGAATAAAAATAAAAATAATATAAAGAACCGCGCCACATTCGCGGTTTATTTTGTATTTTATGATTGATTTTGTGAAATAGATGCAAAAGAAATATGTTTGAATTTCTAGTAGTCATCTCTAAGCCAAGCAGCTT
The DNA here is from genome assembly GCA_951449985.1 of Falcaria lacertinaria. Classification (NCBI taxonomy): domain Eukaryota; kingdom Metazoa; phylum Arthropoda; class Insecta; order Lepidoptera; family Drepanidae; genus Falcaria; species Falcaria lacertinaria. Next base: position 11,653,559 of record OX602113.1, on the reverse strand, counting down.
GTAAGTTTTAATCAATTATCTCAAAAACTACCTAACAGTTGGAACTGTGATTGCTTACCGTCAGATGGGTCGTATGCATGTATGCCACTTTAGTGGTATTCATATCATATTGCTCATGATGCTTACGGATATATTTGATGCTTCTGAATCGTATATTGTTAAACATTATATATTTCTTTCCCAACAAAATATTATATATTTGTTTTAACTACATTATAATATATTTCTTTGTATCTGTGAACGAATGCGTAATCTGTGACAATTCTATATCACCCTATGGCTTACTGTACAGAAATCATCAAGTATGCTCCGCGATACAGCGGTAAATATATGCGCAAATATTATGTTCAAATAACACAATAATCAACAGACGTAATTTACACATATAAACCAACTGAGCACACAATGTAACATGTATAATTTTGTTGACACTGAATATACAAATTTGTTTGTTTAGGAATAGGAACAACAATGGGTACATTAATACGTGAAAGCAACTAGGCTTGCCTTGATTTCCTGTGAGTCCTATACAAACAGCTTAATATTCCATAAAAATCACGAGCAGTTTAATGAATTGAATGAAAGCGCTTAAATATCAATCGATTACACCATGCTGGTAGAAAAACGAACGATTTCAAACGCCGACCGCTTTCGATATTGATGAGTTGAGCTGAGCGAGCTATACCGTGCTATGAATCACTAGCATTACCTGACCTGTACTCAGGCATCCTTCTATCAATCCGACGATATCAAGCAACATACATTACTGGTTCTTTAAGCACTTGCAGAAACGTGACCATTCAAAGCCATCAATGTAAGTGATAATAATGGTAGAATGTGTGTGACGAGTGGAAGTGAATGCATACACGATATAAGCTATAGCTCGTGTCGGAAACGTGTTTAAATTTAATGAGCTTGATTGACGGAACTGTTAGGAATTTCACATGCAAGGATGCGTTTATTAGCTGTTGAAATATTCGATGCATTTTTTTTTGGTTATTTTAAATTTTGACAATATTATTTATGGCACGTAGCTTATCTTTATGAATATGTTGATAACGATATGTAAACGTACTTACTGAAATAATTAGTATACATTTGTTTAATTCGAAGATTATAATATAATTGGTTTCAGCTTTTAAAAAACTGAATACAGGTACTATAATTTTGTTCTTCCTTACAAATAATAATAATAATGTTTATTTGACACATGTATTAAATGCACTAAATTTATCTTCGCTTCATGGATGTTCATTTATCATTATAATATGGCTCCTAAGTAAACCACCTTAAGTTGATCTTTGCTTGCAGTAGAATGAACACGACTTAACAGGTCCGCAACACTATAGGAGCACAGGCCGATAGCCGAACCGCTAAACATTAGCAAAACTAAACTTAGCTTACAGCAATGCTACTACCAGTAATTCCATCGACTCACTAGCTGCAGAATGCATCTTTGCACTTACACTTCACTTCTCCAAGCTGAGCATCAATGTACTATCATCATTTTGATACTCGCGATCACTTACATTGATTTACTATACACTGCTGTTTTTGTCTAACAGTATTTTAAGGGAAGACTATTAGCGTGCAATGTATCGTGATCAAATTGTTGTAGCTGGAGGATGATTTGATATCATGGTAGCGGTTAAGGGAAGCGCTCGTTTCGAAAGCAATAACTCGAGTGTGCATTGACGAACGCGCTTCGAGTGTCGTCCTCTTAACTAAGATGGAGATCGTTTTGAATGCCTCTTTGTTGTCGCGACGTTTCGGTACGTTACAGCTCTAGGTGACGCGTCGGTTCCAGTCGCTCGTAGATTTATGGGGTTGGGAATTAGGTTTTTGCTTTAGACATGAATGAAATTAGTTTTTTTGGTTCTTTTTATTGCCTCTACTGTGTGGAGTCGACTAGCACAGATAGCCTAAAAACAAGGCTGGTTTTATTGATAGATATTACAAACAAAATACAAAAACAAACATTATAAAGCTACTGGTAACTGAGTTGATTTTTTTTTATTCAGTAATGCCCAATACTATTTAGGAAACAATGTTTAGGATATTTTAGTCATTGTAATTTTGTGGTGTATTTTAAATTTAGATGATATTATAAACATACTTAAAAATAATTCAAATAAAGATATGAATTGACTGATATAATTTAAAAAGAAACATGTAAGCTAATTTATATGTTAGCTTCACGTCGAGATCCTGTGCCACAGCGTCGGTACTAAGCTTATGTCTTCAAGCCTTTTTAGCTCGAAAATCAGGTCACCTGATTCCGCACAATATAAAGTTACCCGCCGTGAGATTAATACGTAAAGTCATGATGTAGTAATTCCATAATGTAAGAACAAAAATTTGAAGACAATGGAGCGGAAAATACCTGAACGTTTCATTTAACGACTCCTTGAAGAAATTATCGAAGATATTGCACTGATTTTAAAGCACTCCTCTTAAGTAACTTAATTAACAATACTTAAGTGGATTTTATCGCAAGTATCCGGCATCGCGATCCGAAGAGGCGACATCTGTTTCAATCTAAATTGAATCTTACAAAAGTGACTTCAAGCCTTATATCCTATTACTACATCGAATTGAACCTTAAAAACCCAGCTATACGTATAAACTGAGTTAAAAATAATAATACTTAGGACCTGAGTGAAATAAAAAAAAACAATACATTTCTGATTTAATAATCGAAACAATAAGTAATGTCTCAGCAGTAGTAATTTCCGTTGGCACCTTGTATGTAGTCATTACTTTTTTTCAATCCTGCAAATTCTTATAAATGCTACCTTTTTAAACGACGAGCCAAAATCACACACATCCTTTGCGTTTTCCATTTCATAATTGATCTGATTTCTAAAATGTTATCTACCTTCAATCTGTTTGATAATAAATCGCTTTCAATTGGGACGCCGCGCAAACCAGCAATAATTAATTTCTGTTGCGTCCGTGCTGCGGGCACCGAGCGATGCGAAATCGTTGAGCTACGAACAGAATTTTGATTGCGCTACGAATGGCTACGAGCGTTACGGTGCTACGCGGCCTACGACGATTATTTCATGCATGCCTTTGTATGAATAATGCGACTGTTATGCCGTCGATAAATCAATGCATTTTAAAACGTTGTCATCAATGTCATATTGTATTACCACTAAGGTGGCAAACGCATATGGCCCATCTGATTGTAAGCGGTCACCGCTGCCTATGGACGCTAGCAACACCAGAGGTCACACTCGCACTTAGCGGACCCTTCAAAAATTTCTTCACACCCTTCTTCAAGAACCCCATGCTTTACTCCTTTGGGAAAACCGCGACGGCGAGTTCATTCCACAATTTGATCGTGCGCGGGAGAAAACTCCTTTGGAACCGCGCCGTGCGAGACCATTTCAGTTCCAAAGTGTGGGGGTGAATTCCCCGCCGATGGCGAGAGGCGCGGTGGTAAAATGTTGCCGTAGGCATCATGTCTAAAAATTCCTCTGAACACTGTCCGTTATACAAGCGGTAGAACACACACAGGGAGGCAAAGTCTCTCCGCAGACTTAGGGGTTCTAGACCGCTTGTGAGCTTGGGATCGTCGATAATTCTGATGGCGCGCCTCTGAACCGAGTCAAATGGAGCAAGCTGGCATGCAGGTGCCCCCGCCCACAGGTGGCAGCAGTACTCCATATGGGGCCGGATTTGCGACTTATATAGTTGCAGTCTGTGCCCCGATGTGAAGTACTGCTTCGACCTATTGAGCACACCGAGCTTTTTGGATGCCGACCTGACCTTGTCCTCCGACTTCGGAACTGGACGTCGCTAGAAATATCGACGCCAAGGATCCCAATGCTCTTCGAGATGTTGACGGATGTGTCGAGGAATTCTGGAGTTACAGCAAATGGGGTTATTTTCTAATTAATAATGACAATATATTTATTCCTTAGTAGCTTTGCAATATATGGTCTGGTAGTATATTTGATACTATCAGTCCATATATTGCAAGGCTACTAAGCCATTAAGTACAGTGATAAATACAAGATGGATGCGTCCTTCCGTTAATGTGATCTCTAACGTGTCAGCAGTTTACTATGTAGAGCTCACGCAGTTGAGACGAGGTCTGTCTAGCACGCCATCTATTGGTCGCTGGGTGCACTTAATCTCCCCTCGGCCATTTGCCACGACAAATCACCTAGATTCTGCACTGAAGACAAAGATTGGATATATTGTTTCCAATTTCAGTACTTTCAACTGTTTTAGAGGCGATTGTGACTGAATTCATAGTTATTGCTTTTAGAATGGGTACATTTGAATTGAAACGTAAAATCAAGTGGAATTCTAAATGAAATTAAAGTAAGGAGTTGAAAATAGCCCTCCAATAACAATCTAGCCCTTTACTAACTAGTCACCTCATTTTCCTGGAAGTATTCAATTACACTACTTTGCTACCCTGCCAACACCTTATTAAATATAATTTATATCTGTCTCTTTAATGTTAAATTTAATACATATAATCAATATCTGTCTCTGATAGTACCGTGTCGCATTCAATATACGAAAGACTGACTTAAATGTGTTAAATTCAATACTGTATCTTTGTCTGTAGCTAATTATATTACTTTGTAAGCGATTCCTGAACATAAAAATCATCAATCTTAAATGAATAAATTGCACAAAACTTCTACTTTTTAGCACAGAGTAGACATATACTGCGTAAAATTAATAGTTAGGGCTCAAAGGCGATAGATTGAGAATTGTCTTACTTAGACACGGCTTGTAATTTTCAGTTACGTCCTGCCAGATTGTAACACTATAGTTAAGGCCTGTACCTACAACGAGTACCTGCGTCCGTGGGCTTTAAAATATAGATACATACAACTGGGAATGCTCCTTTTAAAAACCGCAACCGAAATTTAATTAACTTTTTGCGGTGGTATATTTCTGCGATGTTTAAAAATATTTAAATAACGTATGGACTCTTTGTCTGACCATAAAATTAATTAAATTGTGTTAATACTAATTGAGTTAGTAAATCCACATATATGGGCATTGTCACACAGCATCTGATCGCACACTAAGCAAAGATTGTACTATTATATTTATACTATACGTATCAGTCAGCTAATTAAATATTTAAATACATTTTATTCGTAAGTACTTACCAAAAATTCAAGGCAGCACAAATGTTTGTCTAGTCGAAATCTCACCCACGGCGCAAGTGTAGGAGTAGAGCAGCTTACTTACTGCTGGATCAGCTCACGCTTTAATTGAGTCAAAAGCCATAATCTCCGCTATAGAACGTCTATACTCTAATCGCATCGCATCAGCAATAAGGGCAGGTTGCACAGGGCCGAGTACATCTCGCTCGCGTCATTAAAGGTTCCGCTTTTAGTTTGCAAATCGCTGTCTGGGGCTAAGTGTGCTCGGCCCATTAAATGGCCGAGCATGGTAATGTAAAAGGATCTTCAATCTCTAAAACTGCAGACTAGTCTAGCGAGGAGCTGCATGGTCCAAAATAAATGGAGATAGCTAGGGTGATTTCGTTCGACCTTTGTCTCAAGTCTTGCATATTTTGTATATAAGACCAGAATGGTCTTGTTGAACTTACATTACCGTTGAGAATGTTCAGCTATTGGCTATACATAAATGTTTATTCATATAGATGTAAGAACTGCAAATTCTAACAGTTGCAATTTTATAATATGTAATAAATTCCACAAATCCATGGATTGCAAGCCGGTAATAAATGTTTGAAAACCTGAAAACCTCTAGCGAGTTATGAAAGAGTGAACTTTACCCCGAGCTCCAGGCTGCGATCGAATATTCACCTGAAAACTATCCAGGAACTTAGCTCATGAGATAACTAGTTTCTGAGTGATGTTGCTCTCACGTGAATTATTGTAGGTGGGATAAGGTTAATTGATTGAAACTATACGATGATAAATCCTACTATATCATAAATCACTAAATTGTGTACCTGATTTTTATAAATGTGTAATGTATCTGATGTTGAAGAACCAAATAATTAAATAAATCACATGGTACCTAGTTTATGTTAAAATAATGTTTACACTGCAAAGCCGAAAAACGGATTTCACAGTCTTGAAGCATAGTAATTGAAGTGTTGACATTTATGAGCAGACGGAGAATGAAAATTAGACCTTCATAAGTGCCTTATTAGGGCCTAAACTGAATAAATTAATTTTGATTTTGAATGTTCCTGATAAAATTAGATAAGATAGGTAATAATTATTATAATATTTTTTTTAAATAAATAATAGTAATTATGATAACCAGAAATAAGCCATTGTGTTTTATGAGTATTTATATAATAATTAAATCGAAATCCCTAATGTTGTTTATTTTTTTTTTGTTATGTTCAATACATTAGGGCTTCCTATAATCTGAATATATTTCCAAACCATCATCAGATTCACGTAAGGAAATTAATTTACTGTCTGTAAAACGATTAATAAAGTTTGACTTAAGGTATCAAAACTCGTTTAATAACCGTTTCCGAAGTGACGTCCAAACATCTAAAGAATCCAATCGCCGGAGTTATCAAATCAAACTATCCGGCTGAAACATCCAGCCCATATTGGTGAAGCTTAAACTGCCGTAGATTTCATTAGACTTAATTGAAAAATAAAAAGAATGCCTTTACTTACATCGCATTCAGCTCTGTCTTGCCTGCCATCCCGCAGTTTAGTCTACAAATGCTATTCCATCTGTTTTATCTAGTACTAATATCGTATTTTCTACTTCTAAGTTATTTTGTAATTTATTACCTACATCACAAGATCCATTACGACATTTTAGATTTGGTATCTTAGGTCCTTTGTCTTCACCATTGGATAAATACCGAGCAATTCGTGAAGTTATTGGATCGTGTACCTTATGCAGGAGTACAAATACGGTTGGTATTACAACGAGAGGTTGGATTGCAAGAAGTCTTTTTGATTCTGGGTCCCAAGTTTCCACTACTAAGTGCATAGAGATCGGTGTACGTGCATCCGCGCGCAATGTCAGTTGGAAATTTCTCGTTACCGCTATAATCCACCTTCAGGTCGGTCGGTATAATATTTTGAAGTATTTTACAATTTCACGGGTATGGCCAGGGATAAGAGTACTTGAAAAAAGCGCTAGGTGTATCAAAAGTATGATAGACAATATTACAGAATATTCGTCAATTAAAAAGAAATTAAATGTATTTTTTTACCATTTAACTACTATCCTATTAAAAAAAATCCTTTAAACCATAAATCTGGCCCGCTTGATGGTAAGCGATCCGTATTCTATGGACCTTTTCAATATCTGTGATATCACTAGTTCAACAACGACAACAAATGAAATTTAGCCGTGTTGTTTTTAAAAAATCTGTTGATACGAGTAGCTTGGATAACGCTCGGCATGAAATATTCGATAGCTAAAACTCTTTTCTTGTGTATCGAGTATGCATTGCCTCATTTTATTTGTAGTGTATTTTTTTTCCTTCTTCGAAATCAAATTGTGTCTTCATATTTTATTTGTTTTAATTGTTTTTTTTTACTTAAAATTCATCAGTGTTTAGTGAGAACTCAATTGTTTAATAAATCATTTCGCGACCAAACTGAAGTATATTCGAAGGAAGGTAAGTAGAAGGCAGTGCAGTAAAATTTCCTGTTTAAACCTCACTGGAGCGGTGCGTGCGGGAATACAGAATGAGGCGGGACGAACTAAGCGTTCGAACTGTATTTTATTCTTAACTATTTTCTGGTTAGTTTAGTTGGATCTCGAGACTCGTATGTACGAGAAAGAATGGCGTCGGAATTTTTATGCGAATTTTTCCTTTTTTTCTTTTTAAATAAGTATAAGGTGTTGAAGTGCCTGAAGGAGGTTTTAAGGCCGGCTACAATCTAGTTTTGAACCACAGCGTCCCTGTCCGTGTAGCCAACAAAAAATCCTTCATATTATTTTATTTACAGTTCAAATAGTTCACTTAACAAGAAAGGAGGAACTCTAACCATTATGCAGTCACCTGAGATAGTTTCGACTGTTTTACATGAAGCAAAGTCGATTGCAAGAGAAAGACTCGGCGCCGAACGGAATTAGAATTTAAAATATATCGGTCGTCTCATGGACGAGAGGGATGGAAATATTAAATGACGTGTTTTTTTCCAATTGGCCGTCGCAGCAGAGACGGGTATAAAAACGGGACGTGACTCGCGAGCACAACGCATTCAGATAAAGAATTAACTTCGCTTCTTCGCCGGCTATGTAGTGGATTTATGGTTCTACGAGGGTGTGTGTGTGGATGTTACTTTCTCCCTCTTATTATTAAGTATGTTGTTTGCGAATTACTTTTGTGTTGTGTTGAGGGTTCCGTACCCTAAGGGTAACCAACGGAACCCTGTTGCTAAGACTTCGCTGCCCGTCCATACGTGTGTCTGTCGGTCATAAGTAGGCAGGCGAAATTATCACAGTATGGTTATTTATGTTGCCGAAAATGAGAATAAATAAAAAAGGGGTTGGTCATTCTAAAACGTGATTATTTTTCTGCTCTAACTTGTTGTAGCCTACAAACCGATTTTTATGCACATCGAAAAAATTCCAGATCAAAACTCTCTGACATATGTTAAAACAGTTTTTTTTATTTATTTTCTTCTATTTGTATAGTATATACTTATAACAATACAAAGAATATAAAAACACACTAAAAAGGTCGTACGTCGCCATACATTTTATAAAAAGAGTGTTTTTATTATTACAAACTTATTTTTCGCGGTTGGTGCAATAGCTGTGTCTAGGAATCGAACCGCAATGTTAAGTTTGTCAATTAAACTAGTATGTTTTTAGTACTGTTCCGTGGCCGTTTTTTCAAATTATACATAGGTTCAAGTATTATGTGGTGATGTATTTAAGGGCACCGAATACTCCTTGCTCTTAATTGTTTTTGTGTTTTATTATATTTATATTAAAGCCGACTAATAAATGATTTTGCTATATTCCTGTACCATAATTGAAATAACAATTCTCCTATAATATCTGATAGTCTTTAAAATTAGTCCACACGTCACGCGACACATTGTTCATATTTCCACGCGTACGGCGGGCTGACACAACCGGATTTCCGGTAATGAGGATTGCGGTGGCCATTTATTAAGGGAAATATTTCAAATGTAATTGTTTTTGCTTGGTTTAGTTTCTAGTTACCGTATATTGATGTTACTTTGGGTAAGGATTTAATTTACTTAATTTATGTTCGAATACTAATTAGTTTTGAATAATTAAATTTCTCAATAGTGGCGATAACAGTTATCCCCAGAAAGAATTCCTTGTTGACTACGTCTTCGTATCACCTTAGAAAATGTTTGTATCGGAAAATGAAAGTGGAAATAAAAAATTAGAAATTTTTTTTTCACATTTTGAGATTTTCCTTTTCAAATACGTAGTCGAAAAATGTTCGTGCTACCAGAAGAGTTCTGTAATTTCTTTGAGTTCCTTTTTTTTCTTTATTTCATTTCTTTGAGTCATGCGGAAGCAATATTTAATAAATAATTCAATCTTATCTTGAGATAGACTACCTTCCGCTACGATTTGTGTTAAAGAGCCGATATATTTTATCGAAACTGCATTAACGTACGTTGTCGGACGAAATTATAGCACACTGCAGTGCTTCGCTTTAAATAACAGAAGTATATCCGTGAATATGGCCGCGCTGGGTTATTCCAACCGCGACTATGGCACAGCCGTCTATCACTGAAACAGAATTCGCTCTATGTACCTCTACTTATAACATTATTGTTTCGTGGCTTTTGAATTCTATATATCATGGAATACCACCGCCACCGTCATTGTATTTTAAGCCCTATGGCAAATTGCACAAAGTCTACATTTGTGTTTATTAAATTAAATAAGCTGTCAATATCTATCGGTGTTTCAATAAAATAAAAGATTATTAGATATTTTATATTATCTTTATTTATTTGCAACCGTATTAGAATACCGAAAATCAGTTCAGTCTTTTAATCTCTATAATACATTTTTTTGTAAAGATCTTTGCGTCTACCAGCGTTCTTCTTACTTTATTTTCCACCTGACTGCGGCGAAGCCAAAACTATTCATTCGATTTAGATAAATAAGGCGCCAATCGATTCGTTATTATGGCCCGGGGGTAATATATACTATATTTTTGCCAACTTCAACAAAATAAGCAGTCGATTTTACCTAGTTAACCCTGTTTTAATAGTTTTAATACCTTTTAAAGCGCGTGTTTTGAATATTGTTTTCCGTAGCCGGGTTACAGTTTTTCAACCTTTTTCTTGTAAATGGACCAAATATCAAAAAGGATAAATCTGTACAATCAATTAAGAAAACCAACTCCTTTACGGTTGTATAGGAGTTGTTTAGTTTTGTTGGTTAAGAAAAACAATTAGTAGTTTATCGTTCTTCCTTCAATTGACTTGTTTCATCAAGCTAACTATTAATTAAAAGAAATAAAACGTCCTTTGAGAGCCTACCTATTTTTCCGTTTATTGACAACTGTAATAAAAAACTAAAACAAAAAACAATCATACAATAAATATAAAAAGGTAAATATTATAATATGAAGGAGGTTCATCAACACTCACCGTCAAAGCAATAGAATATCTCGGGGTCTTCGGACAGACAGTGAAAGGCACTCGCCACCAATACTTGGCTGTTCCCTCATACTTCTGCTCTTATATCCTTTAGTTTTTTGTTCCAGACTTGACTTCTGTTATACATTTGCACACAGACGCGAGGTTTTTACGGAGCGGATCCGCTTGTAAATGTTGATTGTGCTCATTTTCATTTGAATCTCTTTAACAGCTTATAAATTTATTTAGCTTATAAGTTTCTTTAATATTTGTTTAACTTAGGTTTTAGGTATTTTGATTGTAATAGTTTAATTATTATTAGTTATTACATCGTTCAGTATCTGGCTCTAGAGTACAAATAACTTGGTAGTGGTACCCGATGTATATATACCAGTATTAAAGTCTTCTAACTAGAGATATAATTTTATTTAGGTTAAGGATCACCAACAGATGAATACATTCAGACTATATCTTAGTGCTAACATAAAAGGAGATTATATAAATGTACATCTACTTATAGGCGACCACAGCCAATAATTATTAGCTTATAAGTGACGATATTTGTATTTTTTTCATATTTGCGTTTCCATATGCATATACGCGGAAGTGGTGCGCAACAGTTTTAGTGTCTTTCGTCACTTTTATTCCACACTTTGGCTTCTACCTCAATTCAGCCACTCTCGTCGCGCCCTGCATCTGAATTCACAATAATAACTACACCAATCCAAACTGAATCCTCTTTCAAGGCAAACAGAGTCGTTTTTTCGTTAAAGTGAATATATCTGCAATGTTTTTACTTTTCATTGCGACGGAATATGATGCAGAAATGTAAGATGTAAGGACAATTGAGTGGAGAGGGGTGCGCAAATGTGTACAGCGCACAGTTCTTTGTTTCGAATGTGGATTTTTTTTAAATGCTCTTTTTGGTTTCTATGCGACATATGCTTTCGTAGAACTTGAACATTTGTGCCTGCATATTCTAAGAGCAACCAACGGTTGTACGCTACAAAATAATATGCTTCGAACATTTTATCAAACACGAGAGGGACAAGACTTACGGCAGATGGTAAGCGTCATAGTTACAGTACCTGTTGCAGCCCCACCCATAACATTAACGTGTATTGTGAAAAAAAAAAAAGAACTATTATAAGTCTGAAAATAGGAGGGGCAACAAGATAGGCCATTTGCTACGACATGACGCATTTCTACGAATTATCATAGAGGGAAAGATCGAAGGAAAGCGTGGTAGAGAATAAGTGACATGCAACAGATAAAGACGAAGGCTAATGTTATGTCGTACCAAGAGGTCAAAGAGATGACTAACGATAGAACGGCTTGGCAATAGCTCCACAGATAAGAGCCTAGCTCTTAAATATTTATTTATTTATTTATTTATTAAGAAACACCAACAGTATACATATTAAGAAATATTAAGGAAACACTCTTAATCAAACAAGTTCTGATATGTAAACCCATTACAGGTGTTTACAACATTCGCCATTATGAGTGGTGGTAATACAAAAAAGGGTTAAAAACACAAAAAAACTTTACAAATACCTATCTGTAAAACTAAATTAATTAAAATTGTAAAAATAAAAATATAATAACTAAAAAAACGATTTAAATGGTTTTAATGTTAGTAAAAATATTTATACCTTTACTTGTTAAGTAACATGCCTTAATATTAAGTCTAAATAAGTCTAATAATAATAATATGGCTATAATCAAGCAATAACAGTAGTAAATAAGGATATACAAAAAAAAAAATGCTTATGGGTAGTGCCAGAACATTAATCATTTGAGTTAATATTATTCAAAAAATTGACAATTTTATACCTGAATACATTAAATGAATCGTGAAAGATATCAAGATCAGTTAAGGATGCATTAAGTTCGTTGTATGTACGACATATTCTTAGAAGAGGAGAGTTATACCCTAAGTTGGTTTTAGCATAAGTTATATGAAGAGATTTTAAAATTCTTTGGCGCGGATAACGGTAAGGAACATTTAATGGAATATCATTCAAGATTGAGGGACAATCGATAACGCTGTGAAGTAGTTTGTAAAGAAATGAAAGGTCTCGTATTTTCCTTCTGTCGCGCAAGCTGTCCATTTTAAAGAAAGATAGGCGATTTGTATATGGACTTCTATGCGAGATTCCTGGACTTGAAAAAGCTAAAAATCTTGTAAAGGCTCGCTGAATGCTTTCTATGCGTTGAGAATGCACAATGTAGAAAGGATTCCACACCACGCTGGAGAATTCCAAACAACTGCGTACAAAAGAATTGTACAGTACTATTTTAGTGCGATTTGATTTAAATTGTTTGGTATTCCGTCTAATGAAGCCTAGCTGTTGGCCCGCCCTTCTAACCACCGAGTCAATATGAGCTCCAAAAGATAATTTGCTATCAATTAAAACTCCCAAGTCACGCATTTCCGTCACTTCACGCAGAGATATATCGTTTAGGGTATAAGACGAATTTAGTGTTTTTTTCTTACGTGTGTATTTGATATAAAAACATTTTTGTACGTTAAGATGCATTTGGTTTATATCACACCATACTTTTATATTATTGATATCACTCTGTATAAGTTTTATGTCTGCGTAACTGTTTACTGATTTATAAATTTTAAGATCATCGGCAAATAATTTATAATTGCAATGTTTTATATGTGAAGTGATATCATTGATAAATATTGAAAAGAGAATGGGGCCCAGATGAGATCCTTGAGGAACTCCTGACTCTGCAAGATATCGATCTGATTCAAATCCATTGGCAAATACTATTTGTTCTCTATTAGTGAGGTAGGACCGAAACCAATTTAGAAAGGATCCATGAAAACCAATGAGTTCAAGTTTTTTAAGTAATAAAAAATGGTTTACTTTATCAAACGCACTGCTAAAATCAGTATACACGGCATCAATTTGATGTCCTCTATCTAATTCTTGAGACAATTCAGAGACAAAGTCAACCAGATTTGTTTCTACAGAGCGGCCTTTCATAAAACCATGTTGCTGTTCTGAAAGGAGGTGACAAGAATGACGTGAGACTACTGGATATATAAGCATTTCAAACAATTTGGAAAAGCATGACAATATTGAAATTGGTCTGTAATTACTTACTTCATCTAAGTTGCCTTTTTTATGAAGAGGTATAATTTTGGCTTTTTTCCATTCGTCAGGAAATTCACCCGAAGACAAAGAGCGATTAATTATTAGTGTCAAAGGCAGCGCCAGAGAAGGGCCACAGCGCTTGAGTAAGAGGGGTGGGATGCGGTCAGGACCTGGTCCTTTGAAGTCATCAATTTGTTTGATAGCCTTCAAAACTTCGCTTTCAGTAAAGCTTGCTTTACCGATGCAATTATGATTTCGATTATCGTGGAGTATGTTGTTCAGGTCACCTCCGATCAGTGCGGTCGAAGTAAAAGCAAGTGAAAATTTTGTTGCTAAGAGATTAGCTATGTCTCTCCCAGTGCTAGCAATGATGTTTCCCATACGCATTTCTGCCGGAAGCGAAGACCGTGTCTTACGTTTATCTTTTATATAGCGCCAGAACTCTTTTGGATTATTTGCAATACTCTCTTCAGTTTTTACGAGGTAATTAGTATGTAGAGTGTCAGCCAACCTATGACTACGATCTCTTAAAATATTAAATTCAATTAAGTCGCGAGGATTTTTATACTTACGGTATCTAATCCTAAGTTTATCTTTTTCTGCAAGAAGTTTTACCAACGATTTATTAAACCATGGGGGAAATATTTTCTTATTAAATTTGTGTCTAGGAACAAATTCATTAATACATGTTCTTATTATTGAGTAAAAGGATGAAGTCATTTCGTTTACTGTTGTGCAGTCTTTAAAAACGTCATTCCAATAAGTATTTTTTAGGTGTAAGGAAATACTATTATAGTCTGCTTTATGAAAGTTGTATTCGGTAGATGATTTGGGGTGTAAATATAGGTCGCGGCACGAAACTCTAGCGCTGACCGTTATTGCGCAGAAGTAAAAAATAAGGTGTCTTGGCGGGGTACAGGGGTGAAGGGCGAGCGTGCGTTGCGCCGATTGGCTCTCCAGTCGTACTCCGTCCCCCGTGCCGATACGACGCTCCGCGCACTTCCAGTGTACAGTCGCGTTCTGAATTGTTTTGTTGTCATCGTTAATTTTTGTTGTTGTTTTTTGTTAAGTTTGTTTTGTTGATTTGTTTGTTGTGTTTGTTAGTTTATTCACTGTTTGATTAAGTTTGAACAGTTTTTAAACAGTGAAAATGCCGAGGCCGAGAAGGAATACTGTTTTGAAAAGACAGGCACGGAAAATGGTGTTTGACGTGCATTGTTTTCTGAAAAGGGAATCGAATGATTTCATTAATTCCCTGAAACAAATTCAAAGTGAAATTGGCGAAGCTGCGAGTATTTTACTCGATTCTGACCGCAGCACTGTAGATATAAGTGAAATAAAACAAACTGCAGAAGTTATTCAGGCGGGAAATATAAAATTAAATAGTATAATTAGTGACTTACAGAAAATTCAGAAAAGGACAGCTGAATCTACAAAGACGTCCATAGCAACGGTAAGGAAAATCTCCACTGAAGCCAATAATTCCGACTTATTATCAGTATTTAGAACACCAGGCAAAAAACGCTCCAGATCAAAACCGGTCACAGATATTGATAACTTTGATCAAGGATTAATAAAGAGGTGCATACATAACTTTCATAGGACAAATAATGAACTTCCCACCGTCGGAAAGTTGAGAAAGAAGCTAGAGGAAGATATAAATTTCAAAGGCTCAGAACGAAGTCTTCGACGAATAATTAAGAGTTTAGGGTTTCGGTGGAAAAATACTGAAAACAATCGAAAAGTACTGATTGAAAGTTCAAATATACGTTTACTACGTATCGAATACTTACGCAAAATAAAACAATATCGCCAAGAGGGAAGGCCCATCGTATATACAGATGAATCTTACGTAGATTCATCGCACTCTGCTCCAAAAGCCTGGACCGATGGTACTACAAAAGGTCTCAAAAAACCTATCTCCAAAGGACAGCGGGTGGTCATTGTCCACGCAGGATCAGAGGCTGGGTTCATACCGAACGCACTGTTAACTTTTAAAGCTGGTGCGAAATCAGGCGACTACCACGACAATATGAACTACGACAACTACGAAAAATGGCTGAGGACACAGTTATTGCCGAACTTACCGCCTAATTCTGTCGTGGTAGTCGACAACGCATCATACCATAATAAACAATGGGACCTTGCACCCACTTCTAATTCCAAAAAAGCTGACATGCAGGGTTGGCTTACTGAAAAGGGCATACAATATGAGGAAACTCTACTAAAACCTCAACTATACAATTTAATACGGGCTAACAAAGATAGATTTAAAACATTTTCAATTGACAGGATACTAGCAGAGCAAGGACATCAAGTGCTAAGACTGCCACCATACCACCCAGATCTAAATCCAATCGAAATGGCATGGTCTGACATAAAGCAATATGTAGGCAGTAAAAATGTGAAGTGGAGTGTTGCTAAATGTATAGAACTAATTCAAGAAAAAGTTTTGCTGATGGGTGCTTGGGATTGGGGAAAGTTATGCCAAAAGGTAAAGGACATAGAAGAGCAATATGTCAAGAGTGACCATGTCGTGGATTTGGTTACAGAAGAATTCATCATTCGCGTTGATGGTGACAGTTCAGAGGATAGCCTTGGTGAGTCTGATGACGATGACGCTGTTAGTGCCGACGACCGAAGCAGCCCTGAGCCGGGGCCCTCAGTAAGCAAAAGGCCCTGTTGGGATACTATTGAAGGTGTAAGACCATTGTCTGATTCGGACTAGATATCGGAAAGGAGAATGCGGTGTCTGATGTCCACACCCTGCCGAACTCGCAGGTTTCTTCTATCCTGAGAAGAAACTTCAGTAGGTTCTTATGTAATTCGGACTTAATATAATTTTTTTTATTATTTGGTATTTAATATAAAAATTTACAAATCCGATAGTGTATTTATTTTTCTACTCCCCATAAACTTGTTAAAAATTATATTGTAGGTAACATGAAGTAATATTTGCGTGCGTGACAGTACCCATACGCAGTTAAGTTCCACATTTTGTTCACCGCTAGACTTACTATTTGACTTTACATTAAAACATTATTTTGCTGTTTTTAACTAAGCAATTAAATTACTAATTTGTATTGCGTGCGCGATGGTACCCATGCGCAGCTATCCCCTCCACGTTTCGCTCAGCGCTAGAGTTTCGTGCCGCGACCTGTACTTGAAGTCGCTGTACGGTATTGTAAGTAGTATAGGTGGGTGTTTATTATCGAGTTTGCTTATGTAATCCATAGGGGAAGTTAAAGAAATATCTGTTATTGTGCTAATGGCTAGATCCAATGTTCTGTCATCCTCGTTGCGTGTGTCATTAAATTGGTACATATTGGATATAGAAATAAAGTCGACTAAAGCATTGCCTAATGAGCTGTTATGGTTGCATGGTGTAGTGAAATTGTTACATTTAGTCCATTTAATAAATGGTAAATTGAAATCTCCGAGCAGGACTACCTCATCTACTTGATTTATAACATTGTTGGCATTGTCCAAAAATATATTTAAATTATCCAGTTTAACAGGAGGCGGGATGTAGACAGTACAGATGGCAACTTTTCTAACGTTTTTGCCTGCACTCATCTCCACAACTACCCAAACATCTTCGCAACTTGATTCCCAGGCTGTCAAGCGAGTTGATACAAATTTGCGCGAGACTGCTATCAACACCCCTCCTCCGTCTTTCTTTTCATTAGAAGAGCCAGAGCACACACGATCACGTCGATACACTACATATCTAGAATCTATGATTTCGCTACTGTAAACGCTAGAGTTAAGCCAAGTTTCCGAGAAAGCCAAAATGTCATACGAACTTAATAGTACCCTATTTAAAATATCATTCGTTTTTGTTCTCATTCCACGTACGTTTTGATAGTAAATAGTAGCCATTTTTGTTAAATACACCGAAATCGTTGAATATTAAAAAATAGAACGTTAAAGGTTAAAAATGAGATTAACGGGTCATCATAAAGAAAAGACTGTCCATAGTACGTATTTGGAGGGCTGGGTTAGTCTCGTCCTTTCTTACATAGATCCGGCCGTCACGGACCCAGACAAACTTATACCCTAACTCTTTCGCCTTACTTCTGACAGCAGCATGAAGTGACTTATTTGCGGGGCTCAAGTGTTCGGATACAAACACGGGAACACGGGCGCCGCCGATTCCTAAATGTTCCGAATTTAACTTGTCGCGGGCGTTACGCTTGTTGAACCTCTGAACCGCGGCAAGTAGGTTGTCACGCAATAGTCGGGTTCGCAGCTTCAAGATTATCGAGCGAGGTCTTTCACTCTCTTTGTTTAACTTAGCCACTCTCGATGCATGGACGATATCAGCTTCCCCTATAGAGCAATCTGTCTTCTTGGACAGCTGTTCAATAATTTTAAGAACGTTTTCGGAGCGGTTTTCTGGTATCCCATTTATTTCTACGTTGCACTCGCGTTGGTGTTGCTCCATTTGATTAAGTCGGCCAGTAAAATCCTTTTCTAGTTCGTTTACTTTGCATTTTAGTTCGCCATTACTTTTACTGAGCCGATCTATAACTGCCGATTTCTCCTCCAGGTTTTTTTTTAGCTCTTCATACCCAGCATTGAAAAACATCAGGGACTGCTCAAAGGATGAAACTTTCTCAGAGACATTTCGCAGTTCATTAGTTAGCGCTCTCATTGCCAGTGTAATTTCTTCTCTTATAATCGTGCGGATATCTTTGTCACACCTGCTTTTATCACTGGGGTCGACACTTTCATTGGGAGAATCCCCAGACGACTCACGGCGAGGCTTGGTCTTAGAGACGTTACGCTGGGTAATATTATCTGGGTTGCTTGGTGCTTGAACTGCCTGAGCTCCAGATCTGATAGGCGTGTTATCGGTTTTTGGTTGTTTGCTGGAACAACCAGGACACTTCCAATTCTTTTTCCTATCCGAAGTGAATGCGTTGAACCGTTTTACAGTAATACTGCAACATTCCAAATCAAACTTGAAGTTACAAGTCGAGCAAATCATTAATTCTTTGGTCTTAATTTGATTATGACATCCTGCACAAGTTGAAGACATATTGGCGCCGTATATATATTTGGTGTGAGAGCGCCTACAAGATGGCAGTCGAGGCGATCGCGCTCGACGCTCGACCAATCGACACAGTAACGACACAGGCCGCGATGCGTTTCCTGCTAGCGTAGTGTCAACACAGTGCACGTTCACGCGCGCTGCGCCGGTGCCGACAAGCGAAATTGTTTTGGTTAATATTTTCAACACACACCAAATAATGAATAATTAAATATGCACGATTAGTCAATTGCACTGTACTAATGCTAATAAAGTACTTTAATTGTATCGGGAACAACTTTAAACACTACTACGCTATTATTATTTACGAGACAAACAAAAACGTCCACCACCTTCTGCGGGTATCTATCTATGTATATAAATATGCGGGTATGTATCTAAATAGATGATTGTGTGTGTGCCATGCTCGTCATCTGCAGATTCGTTAGTAAGTTATTTTGTTTCTTATCCCCTAGAGCGTAATCCAAAGTGGCGCTGCATCGTAAACGCAGTCTGAGGCACTAGTAGATCCGCCCGAAGACCTAACGCAATTTACTAAATTCTAATTAAACTCTCCTTTCGGACTAGAAACAAAGAATATTAGCAAAGAGGCAGCAAATAAAGTTACAGTACAACTGAACAAACACAGCAATACAATTAGGCAAAATATATACGGTGCTAAGTGGTGTGGACCAATTCATTGCGTATTTCCGTATATGGTTGCCAATTAAGTCGCTACTCGTGCGGTGTCAGGCTGATGCTACACACTACAGTCGGCTGAGACAGTCAGTCAAATCTAGTTGAATTTTTTTTTTTTTAAACTTGTGCGTTCGTGGGACGGTCAGGATCTGAGAAACGAAGTACAAATACGATTTATCGAAATTATCACGCGTTTAGTAATGAGGAACCGGCCGCCTAAGAGAGAGACCACCTCGATATTTGAAGATTTTCAGTCAAAATTTATTTTTTTTAAATCGTCACCTAACAGAAAAGCTTTAGAAGCGTTAAATAGGTATAAATGTTCTACCAGTCAACGGCGCCAATTCTGTTGTTCAAAAATTCTAAACTTAACTAATTTGACAGGTCTTAAAATATTGCCATCCTTATTTAACCCCGCACACGAGAAAGGGGCAGCAAGACTTTACACCTGTCAAATTAGTTAAGTTTAGTAATTTTGAACAACAGAATTGACACAAATTTCTTTCCAATAACAAAAAGACTTTGTTCCAAAACGTTTCATTCTGAAATTAAACTGAAAACAAAAACCCGCGTGAATATACGCTCTAGGAAGGAACAATGGTGAATTTGACACCAGAATGTAAAGCAGGCGGGAAGGGTACCGCAGGGGCTTCGATATCTCGTTCGCGCCACACGGGGGTATATTGTCTCGGTTATGGATGTGGTTCTACTGCGCTCGTTACGGGTTCCGATCTACTGACTCGGGTTACTGTTTCAACCACCGAAGGATCGATGTTTGGTATTTTTTTTCTAGTCTATGAATTGGTTCATTGATTCATCTGCACTAATATTATAAAGGAAAAAAGATTGTTAACGTCAGCGTTGGTCTGGTGGTTAGTGTATCTGACTGCTATGCTTGGGCCTCAGGTTCGATTCCCAATTTGTGTTTGTTTTGTAACCGGTTGTTTGGTATGTATTAGTATTCGCAAGAAGAAGTTATATAAGTATTCTGTATTTTTTTAGTAGGTTACTCTTCGTGCATTGCTTACTGCTCAGTTGTCCATCTTGACTCGTAGCTCGTTTACTATTTCTACATTCATCAATATCCGTCTAAACACAAAATCATCTTTATTTGACTAGGCTTTACAAGTAAGAACTTTCAAATCATCAGAATCTACCAACGGGTCGTTTTTGGCTGCAAAGAATCCGGCAACACATTCAGCAATTAATATTTGCACATCGGTTCCAACATCTATCTATAATATAAAACTGAATCGCTGAATATGTTGGTAAGTGCAAATCTCGAGAGCAGCAGAACCGATTGCGCTAATTCTTTTTTAGAATATTCCTTGAAGTGCGATGGTTTTTACGGCGAGAAAAAAAATTAAAAATTGCCTGAAAAAGTTTAAAAACGGTTTATACAAACAGTTTATTTGATTTTTTTGATAAATTTGTACCCGTGCAATGCCGGGGCGGGCCGCTAGTTATTAAAATATACATCCTCTTTACATCATGTTTCCTAATACGTATTTAACTAGCGCGGTCTCCACGTGACCATATTTCACGCAAGTCCAAAATAAACACGTGACAATGGCCCCTATTGTTATGCTGGGATTAGCTACTGGCTGTAAACCTGAGATTTACGATTAGAACTTATTTATTGTTAGACCAATAACTGAAGGTAAAGGTAGTCTCGAGGGCGCTCTTCACATTGTTATGTCTCAAGTGTTGTTCTACATTTTGATAATAGCGTATGTCCTGGTCCACTTTTGTCTCAGAGAAAATTTATTTATTAACACAAAGCAGATTAAACTATTTACAAAAAACAGAACTAAACCTACCTACTTATACATAAAAGATCATGCGGGAGCTGGCCAAGAATGCTAGCAGCATTGCCACGCTGGATAGCAATGCTGATTCTCTGAGCTAAAAAGCTGAAGAGCATCCGGGCCCCAGGGACCCTTATTATAGAGTAATCCACAATTGTAAGGAATACATCATACTTGTTTGGGTACTTATAAGAATTCGTTTTTTAAATATATTTTTTTTTCGTAATATTACCATCGATGGTTCTTGGTTACTAACCTTACAGAGTTCACTTCACAATATTCTTTAATTGAAACACAATAAAGTTGATAGTCTAACGGCCGAATACTGTGCCGGTAGCAAGTACATTTTGCGACGACGTATTTGAAAACGTAGCTCGCGAAATGTCAGATTATCAAACTAATTTTAGTTCCACTTATCACCGCCGCAGCGCTGTTCATTTATCAATACAAAAATAGTCGAAGGCGATACGAAAACGTTGTCGCATTTTATTCATGCTCGTGCTACTGAGAAGACATTCCAAGTTCAAAAGTCCACATAGTCATTTGAAGTGTCCTCAAAAAAATGTGAAATTGTAACATTTAAATTGGAAGCCACTCAAAATTAATGTGGAATCAGAATTAACTGGAGTTTTAGTATTAAATCATAATAATAGCTACAACACGTTTATGGGACCTATAGACCAATAGTTGGTAAGTCCTTATCGGAAGTGAAGCACGTTAACACTTCAATAAGATAGAGCATAAATAAACCGAGCAAACTGAATTTATTACAATCCGATTAACTATCCACTGGTACGTACCTTTTACTTATCATTTCTCGGTCTTCGACTTGAGACTCCTCCGTCCCTATCTAAAATTTGACTGCAGAGCGGGACAGATAGTTACGACTGTAACGGGAAGTAAAGGAGTGTCGGGAAGGAGGCCAGTGACATTATCGCGGCAATCAAATAGTCGTTAACACTTGCCCTGTGATGTGATGGGTTGTTTACTACACTTGACTCGCTTAAATTATGGACTATTACGGTACACCACATTTAAGGTATCATGGAGTAAGGTATCATAGGGAAGTTTAATGTATCTTTCGACTTACGACTTTCTCAACAAAAGTATTTTACCTTGGATAATAATAAGAGGTCTCAGAGCACATCCTACTTTAAATTTGTGCATCAGTAGCACATAAGACATTTTAATCATAATAAGAGCTGAAAAAATCCTCTACAATCAAGTCACGGTACATTATCCCTTCATGAATTTAATCTAACATTATAATTACTTCATCTACTCTCCAAAGCAATGGCCTAAAACTCATTTCGCGTGCGTACAAACACACGCACCGGCGATCGCAAACATGAATATTTAAAGGTGTATCAAAGTGGCCGGTAAACGGGATCCAATATCGGCACAAACAAAGGCTTACAAGAGTTCAGGTCACGCCCTCAGCGCTGCATATTCAACGAGAGCTGACGCTGTGGCGAGGAAGCCAGGACACCCGATGGGTTTACTTTAAATTACTATTTTGATACTGTTTTAGTGTTCCATTCTGCTTTTCTTTAATGCGTTTGAAATTTACGTAGTTTTAGCCGTTGTTTGGAATACATATTAATTATGTAATTTCAAGGTAATCAAATCGAATCAAATAACATTTGCCTAGTATGAGAGCCACTTTTAGATTAACTTAAATAATTACGTAGTAATTTTAAAATTGTAAAGTAAAAAATAAAACTGACAATATTTCAATCGTATCCTTTCTCTAGCCAATTTTCCTAGAAAATACATCAATACGAATTCGGTGATTTATAAGGAAACATTAAATATTCACATGTCTTTAGCTCAGATCTAAGTCTGAAGCATTTTTAAAGGACTCGTTATAAAACAACCTTATTTATATGTAGTAGGCGGTCACCTGTGTTATATGTGACGGTTCACTTCATACATTTGCATTGTTTCAGCGTTCAGTGTTACACCTACGAGCGTTTATTGCTTTTTTAATCGCTTCATAAGCCATTTAGTATCTGTAGCAGGTAATAATGAACAGTATTGTGGATAGTGTTATGCACGGAATATTTAAAGGAAATTGAGCCCCATGCTTAAAAGAAAATATTTTATAGCCAAAAAAACTTTTTAAAACAGTTACTACAGTACAGAACAGAGGAATCCATAATGTGTTATGTGATTACAATTTCAAGTGTGAATTAAAAAAAATAAAAACAAGAAATTAACTTCATACATTTTTATACGAAGGGCTAAAATTCTGATTATATACGAGGTAGTTTTACTCCCGGGCTTGATCGATTAAGTTTGCCATGTAATAATAATTAGCTTTTTTATAGCACTAAGGTGGCAAACAAGCCCACCTGTTGGTAAGCTATCACCGTAGTCTATGGACGCGTGCAACACTAGGGTATCACTCGCGCGTTGGCGACCCTAAATAGATAAATAAATGTAGTGCCAGGTAACAGATTTTTTGAACTTTCCTTTTTTGTCCTAGAGCATAATATGCTATTTTAAGCCCGCTCTGGTACGCTACAATGACGGACTTTTTGAGCAAGAGGAGTGAAACTTATCTTTATAACTAGCGCTCGTTAAACTAACAGCACATAATAACTACAAGAATAATAATTATTCTTCTTTAGTACAATTGATGATTCACCCGCCAGGTACCACGCTTTGTATCTGTAAACCTTGTTATCACTGTATCGAGATCATTGCTATCAGTAAGTGTCACATCGATAAATTCTGCAGATTATGGAAAACCCTGCGACTTGAAAATTAGAAATCAGTATTTAAGATCTTTACCTCTGAATAATAAGAATTGGTAGATTTATCGACATTAATAAGTGCCTTATTAGGGCCTTACCTAATGTTTTTTTTTTCCTACAGGAAATACAATTAGGTACCTTAGTGAGCAGTTAAGCAGTGAGTTGGTAACACAGACTTACATAAGTGCGTTATTAGGGCCTCAACTAAATAAAAGCTTTGATAGATTTTGAAACTAATAAATTATAAAATTTTGGGTTATTTTACTATACCGATATCATTTATTCAAAGCAAACAATTTGCAAGTATCGATATTCTAAACGATACGGAATCCAAAAATACTTTTCTTAAATACACTTGACTTAATTTATCTCAAACACTATCTAAAAATCTCCCATTGCTTGTTTATAAGAATCGACTGGAATATTTCAAATCCAGTCTGCATTCGTTATTGTGTTTAGTTGAAAATGGCATCGTATCTATGTTTCATTATTTTGACCCTAGTTTTGGTGATAACTACAAATGGGGAAGACCTGCAAGTGGGGACCAGTGTTAATATGGAGCTGGCTTATCAGGAGCAAGTGAAACTCTCCGGCATACCACTGAAGACAAGGACAAAGAATGTCTTCTTCACGCACGAAACAGGGAAAGTTATCAAGGTAAGATACAGTGATTACCTAGTCAGTTACAAAGAATCCATACAAACTCGTATACTCGTAAGTATCATCACGCCAAGATCCTCACGGTGGTGTAGGCAGAGAGTATACGGCGGCATTTCACTAGAGACTTGCACATTGAAAATATTTTTTACCTTATGTTTTTTATGGGGGCGCCATAAAAAACATAGGTAAATGTAAACACAGGTAACTTGAGGTTAGGCAACATAAAGGCATTATTTTATCAAAGTTGGCCTTCCTTTTTTAAGTCCGAAAATATTCCACGTGTACGGTGGCCATAATAAGTTGTTTATGAATGAATATTTTACGTAATCACAAATAGTATGTACCTTACAGGGCGTGTCAGCGATAGACCTGGACAGATCCGAGGCCAGGGCTACGATCACGGCTGGTGGTGTGGGCTCCACCTTCGTTAACGTCAAGCTGAGGAGTGACCGAGGAGATGGACTCAACTATAATGTGCAGATATTTATTTAAGCAACACCAAATAATGTAATAAATATTTTGGGTTCTTTATAATATCTCTATATCATCTATATATGAAAAGTAACATACGTGACAACGATGTTTTATTAGGAATATGTTCAGATTTTTTTATACCACTAAGGTGGCACACAAGCATACGGCCCACCTGACGGTAAGCAGTCACCGTAGCCTATAGCCGCTAGCAATACCAGGGATATCGCTAACGAGTTGCCAACCCTGTTTTTGATGAGTACTCACTGTGCCAGCGGCATTACTACTAGCCCAGCGTATCCTCGTGGAGCACTGGCAACCTTACTTACCGCAGAAACACAACACTACATCAAAAAGTTGTGTTATATTTTGACTTCTGTCTTCTCTAAGGATGTAGTCGTGTGGGGATAGGGAAAGCCCACGATTGATGACTACCTGTCTTTTAAGTTTTTATTAAAATTACAATCAGTAAGGTGGGAAAGGTATTCTTGTATTATTGATAAAGAGCCTCTGCTATTGGCTAGATATGTGCCTATTTCCCTGGCCATCTGGTGTCAGTAATAAAAAGGGAATATATGTCAGTTATATATCATTGGAGTATTGCTCTCGCGAGACAACTAATGTGCTTTATTGCGGTCTAATGTGTGTCGCCGTAATGTATTGCATTCACGCCGCACTGGGAAAAAACGAAACTTATGTTTATGAAAAATCACTAGCGAAAATCTTTTCCATATTTCATAAGATGCTTAGCTGAGATTTTTGACAAAATTATTGGCGTCTTCTTAAGCATATTATATTTTCAGCCTTAGTTAGTTTAATTCATGATAGATCAAGGATTACTAAGTCAAGAGCTACGGAAATGACCAAACTTAGAATTACTACCTCACTAATAATATATTATACTGTATATATTTTCGTATATTCTAATGCGTTATCTATTGTATGATTGATTGCTGTTATCGATTTGTGTTCTTAAGGGGGTTATGAAATTATTTTGGTTTTTTAATAATCCGGCCTTCCACTAAGCGGATTTGCATAGTGTACATTTTAAAATAATGATCATAGAGATTTTACGAATTTACGATTTTAATTTTATATTTATAATATTTAATAATATTTTAATTAATGGACGATTTTATTGTTATTTCAGTAATATTATTGTTCTATTTCCTATAAATTAATTATTCTATCACCTTTAAATATTAATACGAGTATTGTAAGCGGTTCCCTCAACTTCCTCCCAGCAATTGGTAAACACAATCGGCGACAGTTTATATAGTTTTTAATCGTTTTATAACATTAATAGTAAATTAGCACTAGTTTACAATCATTGTTACTGAACAGAATCACAGAGTACACAACCAACGTTTTCACCGAATAACAGACCTAGAACCGCAACCATTTTTTTTGTCACTCCGCACATCAGTGGGCGCTCGCCTACAAATATTGTTTTCAATTTATTACTTTTAAAAGTTGTCTGCCGCGGCCGCATATTACCATTTGAGATATCAATTCACATTTAAATCCCCTACCCGTAGAATATGAAAAAGTGATCCAAAGTTGTCAGCACCAATTTGTTCGGACCAGCGGGACTTTATCAAGTGCTGGACACATTCGGGCGAGGGACCCGATTCTCATTAGTTTAATATAAATACTATTTAATTGTTACATTATATTATATTTAGATTACAGATTAAGCACTAAATAAACATTGAGCTACATTGTTTCTCATAGAGCTAATTCATTTCA
This sequence comes from Falcaria lacertinaria, assembly GCA_951449985.1. Taxonomy (NCBI): domain Eukaryota; kingdom Metazoa; phylum Arthropoda; class Insecta; order Lepidoptera; family Drepanidae; genus Falcaria; species Falcaria lacertinaria. Next base: position 11,626,682 of record OX602113.1, on the reverse strand, counting down.
CTATATTCATGGTAGACAGACACACTTTGGTCATATTTCTTCCTAAGTGGGATTAATTGAATTGATTCAGGTTTTACTTTGCGGAAATTCATATTTATAGAATACAAAATATATTATAATTTGCTTTGTCCGCTTAAATGAGTGTGATACGGTCGAACGGCCTGCGCCCAGGCACGACGGTCGGATCCTGTGACGCTGCTCCAGCATCCAGACCTCGATGTGACATCACGCTGCTCGACCAACGCAGCGGCACCCTGATGATGGGACGTGGAAGTCCTGAAACACCTGCGGAAGAAACCACGCCTGAGCTCACATCTGGGCGCAGGTCGTTCGACCGTATCACATTCATTTAAGCGGACAAAGCAAATGATAATATATTTTGTATTCTATAAGTGGGATTAACCCTAAAATACAAACATGTCATAACATCTAGTTCCTCACGGTAGGCACTAGGCAGGGAGTACAGGGCGCCATTTCTCTTTTGCACTAAATTCATCATCATGATTACCCTAAAATGGGTAAATAAATACTATTTTTGTATGTTCACTTGTTCCTTGTCTGGAATGGATTGAGACATCTGACTAGTGCACAAGAGATAGCAACACATTCGTCTAAGATCTATTAGGAGCGGCCCATTCGTTTCGCGCTTGAATAATTATAAAACTCCAAAGGGTACCACATTAGCATACAGTGTGACATAATATAAGTACAGTAGGGGGGAAGTTATCACACTCGGCGATCTCTTTCAGGCAGCCGTGGGATGAAACGAAAGAACTACCTAATCTTACTATTATTCTATTCACAAATTTCCAATGGAAGTAGCTTATAAGCTGGATTAACGTATAGGATTTTTATCCAGATACTTTAATTTTGAAATTGGAATTGGAATTAATTCCACGCGTACGAAGTCGCAGGTACAGTGGTAGTAAATATTTGTATATAGATTTCGCAAATCTGAGTAGAGGATCCAAATGTCTACTAATCCGAGAATGGTGCCCTTGTTCGACTTTATCAAACGTTGGACACATTAGCGGCAGATGTGACCGGGGTGGATTCTAAAGTTTTTTTCCCGTTTCCCTGCCTGTTGGAATTGATGGCACTTCCATCTATTATTTCAGTTTTGACAAGTTACTTGTGATGTATAATGCTACTTCGTGTGTTTTGTGTGATTTAATGGGAATGTCATATTGAAGTTACTACTTTCTATTTTCAACCGATTTCATAAAAGGTGGAGGTTCTCGATTCGACTGTATGTTTTTTTTATCAATATAATTTCGTTACGTATTAAAAATGTGTGAAGGTGCGGAACCTTCTGATTAAAGGTAAATTTATTTGCACGTTTAGGACATATTATTTTGGGCATTTAGCCCTTTAAAATATGTATTAATTAATTAATGTATTTATTTATTTAATTAATTGGAACGGCTTCAAGCCAATTATGCTAATTAATAGTTAAACCAGTCATACACTCAACTCGCAGATAAGACACTATTCCTGAGCAACATTAATTGAATATAATATTCTGAGGCAAAAATGGGGGCAATCACTAAGTTCACATATAGGCACATAACTAACCTAAATTTAAAACACCGCGGACTTCTTATGTCGTTAAAATTATAGTTAAGAAACTCTCGTCTAATACACCTTTAAAAAAAACAATCTAAATCGGTTCATCCGTTCCAAATGCCACACACACACACACATACACACACACACACACACACAAAGACACGTCAAACTTATAGCAGCCCGTCGTTGTTGCGTCGGGGGTTAAAAGCCAATGAAATGCAATGATAGAAAGAGAATCTAAGCGGACATCGTCTAAAGTAACTTCAACATAACAATTGAAGGTTCCAATAAATATTCACGGAGCTCCCACCAATCCCTTCTCGAGGTAAATAAAAATCAAAAGTTCACCAACTTCCCGCAATCGACTAAGCAGATCAAGTAGTACTAAGTTGGCAATACAAAGCTGATTTACAAGTTGGCCCGCGAAATTGTATGCCAAACGCGGAATGAACTGGTTACTGCAATATTCATAGCGAAACTTTGCTTAAATAATTTCATTGTGAGGTTGAGCTTAAGAACTGAGAATGGTTGTCATAGTAAACGACTCTTTAGCATAAGATTCCGTTTTAACGACACGATTTTCATACAAAATTTAGTTTCATTTTGGGTGTCGCAATACGAACCTCCTTAGTTTTAACATCACAGAACATTGGACCAATTTTTGTCATGCAAGTAATATAAAACGAGTATATAAAATGGTCCCATTAAAAGCGACAGAAACTTTAGAAATATTATTATTTATGTAGGAATGGTGGACTGCTACGAAATACGTCGTCACTGCTTCATTTACTTTACTAAATAGTATGTTATTGACATTGAATAAGAGCAATGCCCTTATCATATTCTCCTGTTAGTATTTTTTTATATCACTAAGGTGGTAAACAAGCATACGGCCCGCCCGATGGTAAGCGGTCACCGTAGCCTATGGACGCTTGCAACACCAGGGGTATCACTCGCGCGTTGCCGACCCTTCAGAAATCTCTTCACACCCTTCTTGAAGAACCCCACGCTGTACTCCTTTGTTTCACGGATAAGGTTCATATTATAACTGACTTACGAATATTCTAGACAACAGCTCCCGAATAGCAAAACGCGGATCGTATGAAAAGAAGGATACAGTTGGGTTAAGCCAACTCACAGATGTGATGAAAATTGTTAGGGTAGGCTACCAAGGGCGGTATTCCGGCGGTGTATCCATTACTTTTATTTTACGATGTGATAACATCGAGCACTTGTGTACCAAGTTCGGAAAACGGCTGTTGTATTGTGTTTTAAGCCCCGCAGTGCCGTTACGGGTGTAAACTTTTCATAATATATGTGTATCTTTCTCATTATGAGTAAGAAGTTTTATTGTTGATTAGGAAGGAGAAGAGTCAGGGCCTCACGATGCCAGATCCCTTTAATCCCTATCATTGGATAACAAAACAAGCCACTAACATTATTTTTTATATCACTAGGTGACAAACAAGCATACTGTACGGCTGATGGTTAGCGATTACTGTGGCCTATGGTCGCTTGCAATACCCTTTTTTTGTACTCGCGCGTTCTCCACTCTAAAATAACACCATCTCACAGTTATAATGGTTGATGAAAAAAACAATACAGATGATAAAAAAGCATTGGAAGGCCATGGTCTAACTTCCTAGATCAAATCAACAAGGAACTCAGTGATGGCCAGGTGAAGAAGAGAAGAAGAATATGTATGACAACTTGATGAATATAGAAGTAGTAAAGCGGTGTCGAGGGCGAATGACGCTCTATACTCAACCCCGTGAAGGACTTATCATGATGATATGTGCATGTATGATAATAGCAGAACAAGAGCACAAACCTAACTAATTTCGTGTTATGAGCCGGGTGTTAACGACTAGCGTGCATTTCTCCTAAATGGGGGTGCATGCAACTGCGACCAGTCGGCCATCTTGTCGTTCAGTTAGTTCGACTCTGCGCCCGCTCAACAACAACTACGCGGCGCATAGTCTATATTATTGTACCTACTTATTCCATCTTTCTCATAATATTTAAATTTATCTCCAAAAATTAGTTGTCCTTTCAAAATACCACGATCGCGTCCATGACCAAAGAATGCCTACAAGCATCTTCACCGGAACTGCAAAAAAATATTAAATAATTAGTTTGTCCTCTTAAAACAAAGTACATATTTAAAGTAATAGTGTATTTTGGTTCGAATGGTTGTATAGGTGGACCCTTACTCCCAGGGTTTGAATACAGATTGCAACAGCAAAGGCATCAAAAATATAAGGAAGGACATAATAGGTATGCTTGTCAGTAACCAGCGAGGGAGGAGTTTGCACTGACGCAACCCATTTTAACAAAATAGCGTGGAATCAAATTAGGCTAGATAGGTTTTTTTTTCAGATTTATCCAACCACTTGAAATTCAAATACACTGAATACATATGTGTTATAATACAGAACATACTACATCGTTCGATTTTTGAAAGAAATGTTTACATAATTAACCAACGACAGTAGGTATGTGAGGATGGATGTAAGAGTAAGTAAAGGAGGGAGGCGTAATAACAAAACATGAAGTAATAGCAACTCCGCCTCTTTCCAGCAAGTCAAGTGTTCCGCATAATTAAATAGTGATTAAGGACTGGCTGTTCTGATTGCAAGACTAGCTCGCATTTATTTTTAAATATTTATTTTTCAGTTTTAATGTTAACTATTAGTTTTAATTCAAATATTAAATGTGAGGTTATATATTGGAACTTTTCTCCGTTGTTTTTATGAAGTATAAATAAATAGTTTCAAATAAATTTCACCTCTGAAAGGTAATCTATACTCTTTTAATTTAGTTTACTTTACCACTAGGTTATGAAACGAGCAAGATCTTGTGTGAGGCCTCGTGTTGCAAGCGTCCATAGGCTACGGTGACCGCTTATCATCAGGTGGGTTGTATGCTTACGTAGCACCTAAGTCATAAATTAAAAAAAGCCACAACGACCCGGTCTCCTATTAGGGACATTCTCAAAACAAGTGTGGTAAATGCTGACTCGCGATGAATGATTCGACGCCGCAACGCGAGTCGCTTCTCGCATTAACCCCAAACTGGGCTAATTAATTAAATACACCTCTTTGCCCTGTTTCGAGCGAGTTGCTTTATTGATCCTTATTTTTAAAAGGAACCATCTTAATGTATGAACCATATTTAATGTATTGCGGTAATATCAGGCACCTCCAGATGGTAGTCACCGATACTTAATACATGTTACATAATATCTTTATGCTAAGTCCTTTCCCCTTTGACTTACACGCCTCATTCGCTTCTTTTCCATTCGTAAATATCTTCATACATGCCCGCCGGTTCCTAATTCTCCTTTCCATCATGAGTACTTTGTCAATTTGACCTAAAATGTTAGAGTTTAACCTTCCGCAGATTCTGCAACTCATATTATCATTGTATATTTTAATCGGTATGTAGAAAATTTTATCGCTACTTAATATCACTGACAGATGAGGACTGGTGTGAATGAATAATAATTTAAAACCACAGGAGTGTAGGACAATGGCATATCGATTAAACAGCCTAATAGGCCCTGAACGCTCAACAATGTAGTGTTGCGAGCTCTCGTGTGAAGCGCCCTTTACTGTAGGGTCTCGAGAGCCCAATAATAGCAATAGGCCTAAACACTTTCCCCTCTCTTACACACAACTTACGCACATGAAAGAGAGAATGTGATAGAGCATACACCTCGATAATGCTTACGGAATCTTTGTTGATTCGATATCTTTGGAGTGTTATAATAACAATATTGTATGTTGTCATTAGGGTAACGGTTATTCGATACTATTGTTATGTATGCTTCTAGCGGTTTATTAATTGTTACGTGGGCTAAACACGTATATTTTGTGGGAATAAAAATATATTGACAAGGCTCGTTTTACTAAATATTTAGCGCCTCTTGAAACTCTTGGTAAAGTGAAGAGTACTGGTAGCTGCAGGGAATATATGGGTGTGAAGGAAGCGGAAGAATACACAGGCTATCTATGACATATCTCACAAAACCTTTAGGCATTTGACTCACATAATGTACCATTAGTCATATATAGACAACTTACAAACCTCAGTAGGTGAGAACATCATAATCGCGATGTCACATTCAGAAGAGTACAGTCTGTTTTTTCAGCTGTGCATGAAGGATATAGTTTGGGTTATATCTGAAGATAAAAACAAATAAATAACTACTGCCACATAAGATATTATACTTACTAAAATGGCAAGTAAGTCAAGATTACTGCGGCATAGTTGTTAAACAGAATCACATCATTATATCCAGTAACTTTATACACGGCTGTAAACACTGGAATATCTCTATAATGTTTTTCGCTGTATTAAAGTCTATCAAGTGTGAGCTGTTTGTGTTGTTAGGGTTCCGCTCCTGCAGAACAGAGTGAAATATTGATATAACTTGTGAACAAAGAGGCGAAGATATTAAGAGTGTTTTGCGTAATTTACATAAGTTGAAAGCTCACCAATGTCTACCAAGCCCAGATTTGATAGCGCGTTACATAATATTATTTGTATAAATAATATATCCCATATTATTAGTGTGTAATAATAATATTAGTATTCGATATCTAATATTTATACGTCACGCTAAATGCGTTCACAACGTATAAATTAAAAATAAGTTTCTCACTGATCTATTCACGCATAGTCGAACCCGATCAATGATGCACATAGGGTTAGGGGCTCAGTAAGGATTTTGTAAATTCCACCCCTAGGGCGGAGGACAAGGGCATGAATTAATATATGTAATTCAATAATATTGGTAAGGTATATCCTTGAATATTTGTGCTTAGGCTTTCGCCTAAAAATAACTCTCTGCCTCTAATAGTCGAGGCACAATATCTGACACTACGTGTACAATCAATATTTGAAATTAAAACCTAATTATTTTTATTTAAATTCCCATATTTACCAACAAACTCTATGGATCTCTAAAATGTAACGACATCACGAAGATGTCTAGCTTCAGATAAACATGATAAAGGAGGCAGCTTATTAAAAAAAACAGAGGAGACAGGTAAACGAGTAAATGGCTGATAAGTGTCGTTTGAGACAAAGACAACGATAACAAAGGCCGTATCGTTCTTTTTCAGTTTCAGGCGAGTGAAGGTAGCTCTCAGAAGGTATGGGACAGAGGCGTAACAAGCTTGACTATTTTGTAGTTGCTTTAACGACGGACCTTAATAAAGAAGTTTAAAATGTCGATACCGCTTCTGGGTTTTTCTGTTGAAGTTCTACTTAGTTTTTGAGTACTTGTACATTTTTAAAAACTGTTATGTTTAATAATTCATTGAAGAACTTAACCGTATAGTAACACAAAGAACATTCAGATCTCATACAACATTAAATTCTCTAATTTCGTATTCTTGGTTTGATTTCACTATAATGTGGATGATTTAAAGTTCTTTTAAAGAAAATATCTCTTATTCGTTACAAAAAATATTGTGTATTATGTGTGTATTGCGTTGCGTTAAATTTGTAATTAATTTTCGAGCACTTTTAATAATTCCTTTCACCGGAGTAAATTTTAATTAAATTAAAAAATAAACGAACATTCTGCATGTCTTGCTTCCAGCGCTCTTTGTCGCTCACTTCATTTGCATGTCTCATGGCGTAGTGCTACTAGTCATTTCAATAAATTACTGTCCAGAAGTATCGTACACAAAGAATACCCAGTCGCTTTCCCCACACCGTAACTGTAATGTGTTCTCAATCTGGCGCAATGAAAGTCGTCTCAGAGAGACCTTGTAATTTCCATTCCACGATTGGAACTCGGGACCGACACCTGTGACTGCGTTTGTCATCCCACTGACAGATTCCCCCTCCTCGCCCCAGGTTTTTGTGTAAACATCAAATATGTAAGGAATTATTCATCTGAACCGTCCTGGCATTTTATGTCCGCGGTTTACGACACTTTTAAGTGCTGCTGTACTGTCTCGGTTCTACAAATTTACTTGACCACTTTTATTTGCGTTTCTTCCTCTCAACTGTATTGAAGGAATTGTTTGTATTTCTTCCTTTCTTGTATTCCTTCAGATGTGAAAAAGTATTCTCAAATTTATTGTTACACATTCTATGTTTTTTTAATTTTCAAGCGAGAGTTCTTAGCTATATATTGAGTGACAACGAATGAAGAAAGGCAACCTCGATTTTTCACTTTTTACTTAAAGAATTGTAAATAAATAATTGTGAATCATTATCAGATCAGTCAAAGGACGTCCACTTTACACACACAGGTAATCAACGTTTTTCAGTTAACAAATATAGCGGAACATATGTCCTCCTGAACGCCTTAGGTTTTATAATTACAGCTCATACAATTAAGCAACACCAATAAAATTAAGTCATATTACTAAAGAGTTGCACGTTTTTCCTCGGGGCCTCATTGTGTATTCATGGGCGCGCGTCCCGGCCACAAATATGTCGCTAACTAGTACAATTATAGCTGAGCCTTGGAAGGGGTTGCTTGCCATTTTCATGGGCTCACAGCTGTCGGTGGTGAGAGATTGTGCTACGTGGGGGGCACGATTGTTTTTGATATATTTGTAGAAAAAAATAGATTTTTTATGAGGAATATGATGTATTCAATAAAATCAAAACAGTCGATTTTTTTTATACTAGAATGTGAAGTAGACTTTTTTTTATAGTAGAAAGGTAAACTCTCCTGCGTTTTGTCGCATCGCACATGCTTTACCATATCAAATAGTGTATATGTTACGGTAAGAGTGAATAATTGAAGATTATTAATAATTATCTATTATTATTAATAATTACCGAAAGTCGAGGTTAAAGTGATAAATTAATCACATTTGTCGGTTTTTATTAATAATTTTACCCTAGTAATGATAAATGTAATAAGTGGCCAAGAGTTGCGGGGCGGGCGGTGTAAAAAAAACAACCAACGTCGGCTAAGGCGGGTGCTCCGCTACGCTTCGCACCCGCCTTAGCCTTCTAACCTATCACGGCCATGTCGGACTACAATGTTACAAACGGTGTAACTTTTACCAATGTGTCGTAAATTATTACTAATTACTACTAAAAGTAATAAATTTCGATCGTTTATTCACATTTACCAAAACATGTGGTTATTATTAATAATTTTGTAAAAATATTAATAATTTTCATTTAATCAGATTTACCGTAACATATATACTTCGTTGACTATTCCATTAACTCATTTATTCGCTTCACACATTCATACATTAATTTGTCATAAATGGTAGGTACAACATCGTATGCCAATATTTGATAACTATCAAATGAGTTACTGTAGCTTAGAATCGCTCACTATCACCGGGACCATCACATGTATTGAACTATAAGCCTATTGATGGAGACTATTACATTGAGACCAAACACGATCATATTGTATTACTGTAAGTAGTTCAGGAGTTAGGTATCCTGTAGATACCAGACGATGCTGCAGCATCAGATCAAATTTACCATATCATTGTATTTATTAAGACCTTTGCAATGAACCCAAGCACGATATATTTGTCGTAACTTGACAAAGAGTTGGATATCCTATAGGTTCCAGATGATGATGCAGCATCAGTTCAAGGTCAACATGTCATTGTATTCATTGACCTTTGCAATGACCCCAAGCCCCAAGCATATATTTGCTCTAAGTTGGTAAGGAGTTGAGAGTGCTGGTCTCCAAACGGCTTTTCACACTCTTGATTAAGTCGCCTTTCATCCGTTTAGGCGCTACGATGCCACAGACAGACACACACACACACAGATACACAATAAAAATGTTAATAAATGAATAGTAACAAATTCTAGGTCGATGTATTTCGATCTCTATTAAATAATTCTTAGTGAAGTCAAAGGCAATTGCAATGAGCACATAAAATAAAGCGCACTTTCAGAATCACAGTAACACTTTATATTGATATATACAGTTATTACCAAATTAGCCGGTTAATTCCACAAACAACGCCACCCAGATCCATTATTAATTGAACAACTTGGTGTATTAAAGCTTGTAAGCAACTGGGAAAGTGTAGAAACGGCTGGAATGGACTCTGGACTATCGTTGCCCCTTTCACTTGGGCGAAACTCCACTAGGTCCGTTCAATAATAAATGAGACGACCTTACTTCGCGCCTTTACCGACACTAACTTTTCACGTGGAAAAACTTTGAAACGATCACATCTCAACTATTCCTTCAGTCTAAAATCAACTTTAGAGTCGAAGTTGAAAGTAGCTGTTGGTGTAGCAACTATGCTAGGGAAGGCTTGAGGCAAACTTACCACTGAATTAGACATGTTTTAAAAGCTTAATGCACTTATTAGGTGAGCCGGTGCATGCTGCAGATGGCACCATTTGTTACAATGAACTTCCAAATAAAAACACTAGCATACTCAGTTCGAATCATTAAGTTCACTATTAAATATATATACCACAAGCTTTCTTAGCCACAAGCTTTCTTGTAAAAAGAAAGAACCATAGTGAACAACAAAGCTACTCACGAGGTCACAATGCAGGAAATTTTATGTCCAGTCGGTTTTTTTTTTTTGTTGTTCCCGTTTTATCTTTTACATTTTATATTGATGTGTATTTTCCAGGTATAAACATTTTAGAACGTTATTTAAAAAACAAAAAAATGTGTCATGATTTTGGTGGTTATATATTTTTGGACTCGGGCATCTAGGTTCAAAACCACGAGAATGTTTTAAAATAATTCGCTCAACTGTACTTGTATATTTCAACCTTTTGATGGGAGCGACTACCCTCACTTTTCTAGCCCGGGCCTTTCATAATTATTCACGGAAACTCGTTATAATTTGAAGCGCTTACTAATTAGACGGGTCGGAGCCGCGTATTATGTTGTGATGCACGCCAAACATTGTACGCATTACGAGTATTACATGGGTTTCCGAGGTACGGTTCATTATTTGGTTATGTACACTCTTTATTTCGTTTTTGTTGAATTTTTTTGACTAAAATGCTTTGCAATTAATTTGTACAAGCTCGAATTTTTTTAACCGTCACGAAACGACTTTACCTTGAATATTCGTAGTTATAAAAACGTGTAGCTAAAAATAACGGTGGGTTATACCTGATCGTAAGTAATTTATCATTGTCTTTAGATTCTTGCAGCCCTGCCCCTTTCATTTATCAGGGCCACTGCTTAAAATTTTGTTACACTAAGGTGTGAGCAAGCGTCAGGCCCGCTTGATGGGAAGCGGTCACCGTAGCCTTTAACCGCTTGCATAGCTGGGGTATCACTAGCTAGTGGCCACCATTATTGTTGCTGAAAGGACTTACTATGCCTAACAGCCAGCACAGCGCATTCCCTGGTTAAGTATGGAAAGTGTAAGTCACAAGTAAAATGGCGCTCTATCGTCTCTGCCTACCTCAGTGGTATGGACTTGTCACTCTCCTAAAGTATTCCAAGTACTCGATAAGCGTAAGACGATCTGTTTACACAACATTGATCTTAACTAATCCTAATCCGAATCGATGTCTAAAGAAGGAAGTCCAACAAAGGAACAGAAGTGGTCCCACAGATATGTATAAACAAATATTGACACTGGCAATGATAACCCGGCTTATGTTAGATTTAATGGGTTTGTTAATACTGCTGTAATATGCATTAAGACCTATTTGAGTTCCGTTTAAGCTAAATGCAAATATTTGATAAGGACCCCAAGGACGGGACGCTATGAATTTATGTTTAAGTTGCTAAATAGGAGGACAATTTGAGCCTTCAAATAAGTACCAGTTATCTGTACTTTTTGTATTCTGTGCAATTTATTTTATTGATGGCTTACTCTGTGGTCTGAGACAAGCCTACAGTATAGATCTTCTAAACCATAGAGAATTGCTGAAGAACATAGAAAATAGTCTCCAGATTTTTCTTCAGTTATATATATATTTAATTCTGTAATTGATAGAAATAGTTGTTGTGTGTGAGTAGAAAATATTGTTTTCTTTCTAATTCTTAATTCTATATAAGTTCCAATTCTAGAATTAGATTTGTTAAACAGTTTAATAATATAACTTAGTGCATTATTAATACGAGCTGAAATGAATAAATACATGAGCTGAGCTTAAAAGGTAAAGCAAATTAGCACAGATGTTTGAAATTCTGATGTGCTTATGTATGAATAATCAATTGCAGGGGAAAAGCGATTAATGACAATTTTATTCTTAAAGTCTAGGAATAATTACGCTTTCTTCTTTAAGAAGTCTCATATATATCCAGTAATTTCCATAACTTAAACACATATTTCAATAGAATATATGACAGTAAAAGCCGTTCTTTTGCAACAAGAGAGCCATTGCTTCGTATAATCAGGTACTCGTAACTATGGCTTAAGTATTGTGTAAAGTTTACATTTTAATAAGTACTTTAGTTTCATAAGATAACAAATGTAATGAGATATCCGGATACTGTTTAGCTGATAAAAGAAGGGTGCGAAGAAATTTCTGCAGGGTTGGCAACGCGCGATTGACGCCTCTAGTGTTGCAAGCGTCCATTAGCTGCAATAACCGCTTACCATCAAGCGGGGCGTATGCTTGCTTAACACCTTATATGGGAAAAATAGAGAGGCAATATATATTACCTACTTAAAATTTTGCATCGGGGATTACAATGTTTTGCGCCAGATAAAAATCGCTTACATGTTCTATCTCACACCATATAAAGTAAACGTCACACCTTAATGCCTATTCTTGAAGATGACAATATAATTTACATAAGCCAAGGCTCAACGAGACAAGGCGCTTAAGTAATGAACTGGGTTATATAGGGATCATTTCCTGAATTGTGTATTATTTCAGATTTACATATGATAATAATATGCGCCGGTGACCAAGGCAGGGTAATCATTGTAATGGGACATTTCAACGCTTTATTGGATATCAGAATTTTTATTCTTAAGTTGTTAATGGTTTCTCACTAAAGCCTTTTTGAGTCACGCAATGACTACGAAAATAAATTATCTTTACCTATAAATTCATATTATAGTCGTTAACTACGTAATAGTATACTCATTTATAATGCCTTTATAAGAAGCATTTGACGTAGCGAGATCCTTTAAAAGTTCAGCTATTAGAACACTCAAAGAAAAAATCCAAATGACAAATTACAACAAGTTAAAGTTTGAAACGAAACCAATTTCCGATTGAATTGAGTCGGATTGTAAGCGAGCGGCTCAAGCGGCCATTTCTCATCGGTGCCTTGATTGCGTGGATCGTGCGCACCTGAGAGTCGAGAAAAATATGAGTCCACTAATGAAACGCTAAGTAGGATTTACATCTGTCGCCTGCTTGATTGATGTTTCGAATTCAGGGCCCGAGACAACTTGTAACGAGTTTTTCTTGGTTTAAATTGTATTTTTGCTAAATTGCCTTTTCTAAATCTACGACACTGAGGCTATTTTAGCGAAAGTAACTTATCCAGAGTACCTGAGTTTCCTTTCACATTATCTAGCGGACGTCAAAGGGTAGATACGTAGATAGATTTCCATCCAGCGTCCGTATTTCCAGTCTCCAGAAAACTAGATTTCTTGAAAGATGTACAGTACTTTTAAAAGAAAATATGTTTTTTTAAATGCAAGGCGTTGAAGATTTAAGTCATTTGCCTGGTGGTATGTGTTAATCCCGTCTATGAATCTGATGCAGCTTCCTTTTATTGTAGGGTACCACGTGGCATCGCTCATCATCTCGAAGCCTTAGTTCAGAAGTACTCTTTACACAGTAATTGCAATTTGAATTGTGAACGGATCTATAGCAAATGAAAGCTCATATTCTTTAATCAAGAAGGATTGGTTATATAAACAACAAAAACAAACACCTTATATTTTAGATCTTAACAATCCGAGAACGACTATTGTTCTGTTAAAAAATAATATAATTTTAACAAGCAAATTTATTCAGTAGACTGGATGGGAGCAAAATATTGTCAATAATTTAAATTTGCGGCTATAAGCCGCGGATACGGCAGCTAGAGGAAGGCCTCTCCATAATTAGAGCCAACGATATTGCGATAATTAATACAGATGTCTGTTGAGTTGCTCGTGCTGGAATACATAAGATACTCTCTCCCTGGTAACGTTGCCTTTGTTTATTCGGTCACTTCGCTCACCCAGTTGTAACCGAATAAACAATTATACATAGCTGTGCCCGTGGCTTCGCACGCGTGGTAAAGTGTATAAATCTACAAATTTATCATACAAACTTTCATCCCCTATTTCACCCCCTTAGTGGCGGTATTTGCAAAAATCCATCCTTAGTGGATGCATACGTCATAAAAGGTACCTACTGTGAAAAAGTAGGTCCCTAGACTCAGCCGCTTAGGCTGTGCGTTGATATGTTAGTCAGTGAGTCAGTTTCTTCTTTGTATTATATATAGATTAATGTTAGAACAGAAGCCATCAGTAGTTTATTAGTTTGCATACAGCGTTTTAGAATCGACTAGTCAAAATGATAACCGTTCTCACTCAAGCCTTAATAAAGCTTTTGAATGTCTACTTCACCACAAAATATGCACTAACCTTGCATGCATGCATTTTTTTTCTCTTTACATTGTTACACGTAGAAAAGTACAATTCATGGAGGTTTTTTGTTTTTTTTTTATACCACTACGGTGGCAAGCATTCGGCCCTGATGGTAAGCAGTCACCGTAGCCTATAGCCGCTAGCAATACCAGGGGTATCACTAACAGGGTGCCAACCGTGTTGTTGATGAGGACCCACTGTGCTAGCAGCAATACTACTAGCCCAGGGTATCCTCGTGGAGCACTGGCAACCTTACTTACCGCAGAAACACAACACTACATCAAGTAGTGTTATTTCACTGCTTAGAGGCTGCAATTTTTTTTTTATACCTTTAAGGTGGCAAACAAGCATACGGCCCACCTGATGGTAAGCGGTTACCGCAGCCTATGGACGCTTGCAACACCAGGGGTATCACTCGCGCGTTGCCGACACTGACCGACCTAATTATTTGTAACTTAACTTTTTACGATTATATATTATGTATTTCGATCCTTTTCATTCTCGCTTTATTTGTACCTACTTAATTCATGTACACTTCTCATAATATTTGAATATTCTATATACGTTACATATACACCAACATTTTAATAAAAAGTCTAGACTAGTAAATTGGTTGCATTTTTGAATGGAGACGCTCCATCGGGTACAGACATGTTAAGCATACACGTTTTAAGGGAAATTGCACGCTACGTGACACTTAGTGCTTGAAGACAATATTATTATTATAAGTTCAGCACTTGATGAATAATATAGGCAAAATATAAAAAAAAGCGTCAAAGTTTTAACTACCTAGAAAGGGTAATAATTATTTTGTCACATCACTACATAGTATAAAACAAAGTCGCTTCCCGCTGTCCGTCTGTCCCTATATATATAGATTAATAAGATTTAAGATTCAATAGGAAGGTTATCGTGTATAATTAGGTATGTGTGTTTTGTAGGTAGTTCTATGGCTAACGCTGGCCGGGCGAAGCCGGGGTGGGTCGCTAGTCATACGATAATTATGTTTCCCATCATCAATCATAGCTCACAAAAAAACTGCTCACTAAAACAAACGCTTGCAAAATTCAGAAATAGTCTCATGGAGCTGCAACTCGCAATTCAAATGTTATGCGAATGAATTAAGGTTTGTTTTAAATCGGACGAGGGCTAGTGTTGAAACAGCGCTCTACATGGAAAAATTAAAACGTCCCTGTGTTTTATCTAAAGCGCAATGAATAGCAAATGCAGCGCTCGGTTATTTCATGTGAGATAAGTTCAAATTTAAATTCGATTTTACATAAAAAGGAAGATTTTGGAATAAATGAGGCTGCACTGGAAATGCGGTTGCAGTCCGTTTGGGTAATACTATTAGTGGACGGATTATTCCGTTTTTTATTAGTAAAAGAGTTCATATTAAAATGTACACTATGATAATAGCATTTGATATGACATACATACATCTTATCATCACGCCAAATCCTTCACAGTGTAAGCAGAGAGTATAGAATAACCTCTTTTACATTCATCTACAATCTCTTCATATATGTCCTACAAACAGGTATCAAAAAATATTACCCGTATTTGCATTGCCACTGGTTATTTAGTTCGATAATCCATATTTTATCGTCCTAATTTTAGTTAAAATTTAAAATTTAGTTAATACCTTGAACATAAAAATTTAAACATTAATAAGCAAATTGTTAACCGCTGTCTTATGAATAAAACGTCCAAGATTCCATAAATAACAGCTAAGACCTCCCATGGTTATCTTTTGAGCACCGTCTTGTTATAAAGTAACGTAAATTGAATTTTATTGCTTTACACTTAAGGTTGTGGCACACTAAAGAGAATCAGCCTTTGTCTACTATAAAATATATTATAATACACAATCTACTAATATATAATGGAATATATATCTATTATTGTATAAAAGGAAGCCTGTAAATTTATAGTCACAGTTTACACTTATTAACCACTTTAGTGTTATACAAGCATTTGCGGTCATAAAATGGAGAATTTCACTTTGAAGACGTAAATATTGTAGACTTAAAACTGTTTATTCGATTGAAATAAGTCTGCAATGGAAATTCGAGGTGCGAAGTGACTAAAAAATAAACAACGCTTACGAAAGCGGCACACAAAGAAAATGTATTAGTAGAGTACCTATTTATTAGTATACCCTACTTTCTGGTTGCTTCTTTGTTTGTCTAGCGCTCAATTACGTGTAAGGTACGACATATTAATAATAGGTGGTCTTTAATCATGGCCCCTAAGGTCAAACGATTGAACGTTTGGACTGAGACTTAAACTTTTTAACTACATATGATCTCTGTTCGATGCTAACTTGAGTGAAAAAGTAAATTATTCTGCTTAAAATAAAGTTAATCTATTTGAAATTGGAATGTTGCAAAGAGGAAAGACAGGAGCCCGTATGGGCACAGCATGTCTTCGGTAATAAGTATTGATTATACTGTAAGAACTGGATTTTTCAGCGAAAATATTTTTTTTATATAAGAGTAGGTCCATTGCATCTACTCTGGTCCACGTAATTAACCACAGGATAGCTGGCCATAAGATTGCATAGTGCTATTTTGTGAGAAAACCACCTTATAAAATGTTCCTATTGCACCGCTCGCAGGGCAAGCAATGAAAACAGCGGATAAGATAACGCTATGAAATGCCTTGTTAAAATTCGTTGGGAGTCCTCAGGGTAACATTTTTTACTCCCTTTTTGTCGGTATAATTTTTTTGCTCGAAATAAATTCTCTTTACATACAGCTTGTTAAGTTTAAGATTTGTCATTTGCCTTTTGCTTGATTCTGGTATTCGGGCTTCCTTATCTTTTCATGCAATGTATTCACTAAAAATAAAATATACAAAATAATGTCACAATAGAAAATTAATTACTTTCATGTTAGACAGGTTTCTCCAATCATGTTTGGTGGTCAAAATACTTGGAACAAAAACGAATAATGTCTGCCAAGTCTGGCAGTAGACGCAGAGCGCTTGTATAATATTCATTACCAGTGACAATTTAGAGGAACTCGGGTACGACTAGTGGATGTGGGCTAAGGAAAGAGTGGAGGACATTACAGTATATAGTGGTCTCTCTGTTTTTATAAACGTTTCAAGCAATAAAATTCATCCTGTGATGTTCACAAGTATTGGTGATCATTGACGCTCAAGCATTTTAATGGTTTTAATCTTCGTATTTAATACCTTCCTAGACGCACTACTTCTTCATCTTTTGACTTGTACCAAAATCAAGTTAACTTTGTTCTCGTGTGCAAATTTAATCATATTTTATATAAAAAATGAACAGAACAGCTTTGGCACGTTTGCATTGCATGTTTTATTAACAATGGACTGACCTGGGTTATATTTCACAGTGATTTTCTGTCTGGATGTATAAAGCCTGTTTTCATAGCATCTGTATTGATTCAACGTCATAAACCTATGTTTTTATTATAATTTTAATTTTCAAATCATTCAGAATGATGTAAATTTTATAACAGATGAAAAAGCAGATTGCCCAATCTGCTTTACAAGCACAGGTATACAATTTCATAACAAATAAAGAAAATTTCAGTGTGGATAATTTCACAACATTTGAAAAAGCACTCTACGCTTTATACCGATGACGGCATAAAACACTAATTTATTTATTATATTCTTCGAAAAAAAATATTTTTATCAAAAACAACAAACTTATCTGATTTATAACTATAAATATGTATAATGCAACTACAAATAAATTCTCATCAATATTTCGCAAACATTTTTAAATTATAAAACTTTACCTTGAAATAAAGTTTGCACACGTCTAATATCTCTGACATTAGCTCAGAAGGTTAACCAAAATATTGGAACACGAATTCTTTGCTCATTTCTACAAAATGAGTCACTCGTTTTTCAAATAATACTTTATAATCTGACACAAATACTGAGTCAGCCAAAATAACACGTCCTTAGAGATTTGTAAGGGAGGTCAAAAGGTATTCTCCGTCAAATTATCCATCGATCTTATCAAATAAACTATCACTTATCGTGATTGGCTGTTACGAGATTGCCGACTATCGGGGCTTTGGCGGGTTGAAGTCTTTGTAAGATTCAATGCAATTACAATAGTAGTAGTTACATTTGGATTGAAAGATAAATAATTAGAGTAAGTAACTTTATAGTAACCTTTTAGAACATTTACAAAATGAAAAAGACCTAAAACAAATTGGAATAAAATACTGTAAATATTCTTTCAAACTTGAAAACGAAATATTCCATTCAAAATCCCATATAAAAAAGTTACCTTTGTAATAATTTAGCACAATTACTGAAACTCGTCTTAATTCAATTTGGTAGAACGGTATTTAGAATAAATATTTTTCCATAGACCGTAGCTCTTAGGGTTAGGCAGTGGCCCTATTGTCAGCTCGTTGTCCAAATATAGGAAATTCATTTTGTCTTTAGTATTAGGTAGCCATTTCACTGGAATGTCAGTCTCTGCATCTGGTGTAGGATTCCTGAAAAAAATAAACTTCAAAACTCTATTCTTTTACCTACCTACTTCTCAAAATATCCATATCACATTTTTATAATTGATTATAAAATTATATTGAAATTTTCAAGTATCAAGAGCATAACAAAGAAATCTTCAAAGAATTATTTTTTTAAAGAAAAAAAACTTTTTTTTTATATCACTAAGGTGGTAAGCAAGCATATAGTCCGCCGGATGGTAAACGGTTACTGTACCCTATGGGCGCTTGCAACACCTATTCGAGCGTTGCCAACCCCGAGTAACATTATAGATACAAAAAACTAACCCATATTTAGCGAAGTTGGTGAACATTTTAGTCATCCAATCAATCATAAGCTGATCTTCTTTGTTGATTCGGTACGGCCAAACAAGTGCTTTGAATAAATACAAGATGTCGTCTCCATGGCATGCCCCTGGCTCCTTGGTAAAGCCTGAATGATGTTTCACCATGTTCCTCCCGCCATCATATTGGAAGTAGTAATTATAAATGGGTGCATTTCCTGTATTTAAATACAATTCCGATTCTAAAATCACGGGTATTTCAAAGAAAACGTCCCCATATAGACTTGACAAATTCATTAGTGATTTTTTACTAATGTGCTCATTGTCGAAATAGAATTGTCGTATTTCTTCTTCAACTTGGAATTTCTCATTTTCATATTTGAATTTTAAGTCGGTCGGCAGAATGCTGTGAGTGTTCAATTCTTCTAGTGTACTCTCATTTTCTTCTGAGATTATGAAAAGGCCTTCTCTGTCAGTAGTACCGTATATTATTGATATGTTTTTATGGTGCGTTGTTAGTAAGTTATAAGGTAAATCAGTTAAAATTGCTTCTTCACCAGGAATTTCTTTCTCGACACATGGCAATATCATCAGGTCTTTTATTAAAAGTCTTGTAATAGGGTACTTTTCTGAATATGAAGCTAGTTTTTTATATGGTAATTTTGATAATACTTCGTATATCTCTAGTGGTTCTTTAATATCGTATCCTAATTCCTTAGATACGACACGAGCAATTTCTAACGGATCATGATTGATAGCCCAATGTGTCAAAGCTGATCCACTCTGTACTATTGCTCTGTTGATTAAACCGTCTGTGGCTTTCGAAGCTAATAGCAAGGAGACCGACGTTCCTCCAGCGCTTTCACCAAACAAAGTTATATTATCAGGATCTCCTCCAAAAGCTGCAATATTTTTTTTGACCCACCTTAATGCTGCCAGTTGGTCTTTGAGTCCAGCATTCCCAGGAGCTTCTTTGATGCCTAAACACAGAAAACCAAAAGCACCAAGTCTGTAGTTGAACGTTACAATTATAACATCATGTTTTACCAAAAAATCTGCTCCGAACATCATTTTTCCACCATTGCCTACAACAAAAGCTCCACCATGAATGTATACCATAACTGGCAGAAGTGTCTTAGCTTTAGCTGGAACGTAAACGTTTATCTTTAGACAATCTTCTTGACCAATAACTCCATGAGATGTGAATTGAGGACACTGATAGTGTTCATCGACTGCTTTGTACACTCCTGACCAACTAGGTGGTGGTAATGGTGCCTAAAATAAAAAAAAATGTTAAGTATGATTTTGGACAAGATATGTTTTAGTGAGGTAAGAACTAAGATAAGTAAGGGAGCATTGAAAGAAATTACTAAAAGCACACAATATATAAGAAGTTATTTTGGTACATGTTATAATATCGATTTAAAAAAAAAAAAACTTAACCAGAGATCTAAACCAAAAATATGTATCTCATTTACTCATCATGCTTATAAATTAAATGTTTAAGACATGTTTTTGTACGTTTAAGACCTGACTAAAAAGAATATCCAAATAATTGTACATAGCAGCACTAACACTACATTGATAATACAAATTAAAGTAGAATTTCACAATAATCAGTATAAAGAGACTGACCTGAAACCGGTTGAAACTGTTGGTACTGGCGTAAGGTATCCCGACATACTCATAAAACGATCCATCTGTACTTATTTTACCACTCAGAATGCCTTGCGCTATTTTAACTTCGGGTGCAGGTTGATCCACTAAATTTATTGCTAATAGTGAAAACAAGATTAAGTTTTTTTTATATTTCATACTTTCCAAATTTATTGGAGTTCTTACAATCACAAAATTAAGACTACTTGGTGTAATATAATATTTGGTATGATTGTGCAAATAATGTACATATTCAGATATGCCATTTAATCTTATCTGTTATCGCCAAAGATTATGTTGTTAGGAGTATAGGAGTAGGAGTATTTAAATGTCGAATCCACAATGTTCGTTTGCAATTAGTACACCACAATTCATGAAAACATAAAATGCAATATTTTAGGGTCTGACAAATAAACCAAATGATACGTAAATTTATTTAATAATAATGGTAAGTATTACGATATTTCTTGTAAATATTTTTCCATAGAGAAAATTTCTTTGCATGTGGTATGGGACCTAATTTGGTTTCCGAGTCTATGTATAGAAAATTGAATTTGTCTTTAGAACTGGGTATCCATTTTACTGGAACTTCATTATCACCGTCAGGAGTTGGGTTTCTGAAATAAAAATTATAACCGTCAAGCTGCTTTTCTTTTGTTTGGTTTGTATAATAAAAGGTACACATAATATATTCGGTAAGTACATACCCAAACTTCGCAAAGTTAGTCCACATCTTAGTCATCCAGTTGATTATCTTCAGATCTTTCTTCCACATTGGAAAAGGCCATATGTGCGCGTTGAATAAATAAGCAATATCATCCGCATGACACGCCCCAGGCTCAAATAGATACCCAGCATGGAATTTGGCCATATTTCTACCGCCATCGTACTGAAAATAGTACTGATATATCGGTCCCTTATTTTTATTCAACCAAATCTCAGCTTCTATAATTGCTGGCATTTCGAAATAAAGGTCACCTTGAAGACTCGCCAGCTTCAAAATCGTCTTCTTACTGATGAGTTCATTTTTAAAATATAATTTCCTTACTCTGTGGTCAACTTCTTTAAATTCTTCTTCAGAATTAAATTTCAAATCAGATGTGAGCACACTGCGTTTGTTCCAATTCTCAAGCGACGTTTCATCTTCTGCAGATACTATATAGAGGCCTTCTCTATTGTTACTTCCATATATAATTGATACATTTTTAGATCGATTAGTTATTAAATTATAAGGTAAATCGGTTATAATAGCCTCAACACCTGGAATATCTTTTTCAACACACGGCAATAACATTTGATCGTTTAATATAAGTGTCGTAGCCGTTTCCCTCTCTAAGTATACCATCAGTTCTTTGTAGGGTAGTTGTGATAAAGTGTTGTAAATTTCTAGAGGCGTTTTAATATCGTAACCGAGTTCTTTAACTACGGTTTGAGCTATGTCTAGGGGTTTCTGGTTGACAGCCCAATGTGTCAAGGCTGACCCACTCTGAACTATGGCTCTATGGAACAACCCATCGGTCAGGTTAGTAAGTAAAAGCAAAGAAACCGAAGTGGCGCCAGCGCTCTCACCAAATAAAGTTATATTATCAGGATCACCTCCAAATGCGGCAATATTTTTCTTGACCCACTTCAATGCTGCTAATTGATCTTTAAGGCCAGCATTACCAGGAGCTTCCTTTATGCCTAAGCAGAGGAATCCAAATATATTAAGTCTGTAATTAAATGTGACTAGTATAACGTCTTGTTTCACCAGATAGTCCGGGCCGTACATCAATTTGCCACCACTTCCAAAAACAAACGCTCCACCGTGGATGTAGACCATAACCGGCAACGGTTTTTTAGTTTTAGCCGGAACGTAAATGTTAATTTTTAAACAATCTTCTTCACCAATGATGCCGAGTAGAGTTGATTGAGGACATTGATAATGCTCTTCTACTGCTTTATAAACTCCTGACCAGTAAGGTGGTGGCAGTGGGGCCTGAAATGTTTAATATAATATCATGTTACTGTGAAGTCTTTACTTTTATTAAAAATCTATGAGAAAGCCTCTCAAACGGATTTTTATATTTTATAGTTTAATAATTTTCATTGTATTCGAACCTCACTTATTTTGAAATATATATTATACAAAGAACCTATATAACACCTATATAAAATCATTATTAATTAAGCAATTATGATTAAACTTACCTGAAATCTATTGAAAATATTTGCCGTGGCGTAAGGAATTCCGACGTATGCAAAATACGATCCATCTGCGCTGATTTTACCACTCAAAATCCCTTGCTCAATTCTCACTTCAGGTGCCGGCTGGTCAACTATATTCATTGCGAATAAAGTAAACAGCACTAAATATTTATTGAACTTCATTTTTAATTACATATCCAAAGGTAACTTGGCACTATACAATGTCATAGTCAATTTGAGTTATGAATGAATTGTGGGTTCGGTACGTTGATAATAAATATTATCTTATCGCTTTTGAAACCGGAATTATTTCTACACAATTCTGACCTTGTATATATTTTTTTCTAATTGTACTGTTTCAATTTTTAAGATTTTGGACATCTTATTAATGCAAAGAAAACTGGCAAAGATGAAATACAACTACTCTCTGATTCTGAAGTTCAGTCAATTTTAAAACAATAGGAAAAAAATGTGTTTCACTAATAGCTATGAAATATATTTTTACACCTTCTCGTATGAACCTCTAAAGGGCAGGTAGGCAGGATATGACATCACTATCGACCCATTCGATCGCCGATCTTCGGCACATTCCTACCCCGAACAAATCCAATACAAGAAAAGTCATCAATCTATTCTAACGTAACCTAAGACCTATGACGTCATCGTCGCAAGGTCTTCGAAGTAACTATCAATTAACCGGTCTTATTGCGGTTTCGATTCTTGTGCTCGCATCAAATTACATTGTTTGGTGTCTAGTGTGCAAATTAAAACGAGTTTATACAATAAATAATATGAAGTATTTTAAGTCTGTAAAGGTTAAAAATTTACATAATAAGCGAACCAAAACTACTATGTATGTGGAGGAACTAATTTATTATTTTTCTGCGATATTTCTCATACATGTCCTTCCACAATTTATATGCTTCGGGATTTGGTAACGGACCCATTTTGAGCTCGTCTGTTATGTGTAAGAATTTGAGACTATCCCGGGTGCTCGGTTCCCATTCTACCCGCATATCATCTGGCTTAGGGGTGGGGTTCCTGTAACAACATATTGTTTATAATCACACTGACTAGGAACACACCTTATCTTGTCCATTAGTATTTTAATCTGATTTCGATTGATTGATATTTCTTTAACAAAAAACTTATTTATTTTAATAGATTTTCTAAGTATTAGATGTTATATTGTACAATATACAAACACACCCGTATTTCGCAAAATTGGTCCAGAGTGTAGTCATCCACTCGATCATGTTCCTGTCTTTGTTATTGATAGGGAAGGGCCACAGGGTGCCCTTAAATAAATACAACACTTCATCCGCATGACATGCCCCGCTTTCCTTCCGATAACCTGTCAAGTATTTCAAGAAGTTCCTACCACCGGCATAGTCGAAGTAATAATTATAAATCGGCGCTTCAATGTTATTTAACAAAAGCTCCGATTCAATAATTGCAGGAGCTTCAAAATACAATTGCGTATTCAGATCTGATACGATCATATGTGTGTCTAAGCCTATGCTGCTATTTCCAAAGTAAAATTCTTTTGCGTTCATAGATACTTCTGCCGCTTCTTGTTCAGAAGTAAATTCCAAATCAGAAGCAAATATATATTTCCCATCTCTCTCCTTGAGCGATTCTTCTGTGTCCTTGACTAATAAAAATAGGCCTTCCTTGCTCGTGGTACCGTATATCACAGATATATTTTTAGGATTCTTAGTTAATAAGTTATATGGCAAGTCTTTGATAACTGCTTCTTCACCTTCAATCTCATGTTCAACACATGGCATGTGTAGCAACTGCGTGTCAAAATAAATGCCTATTGGTTTCTTTGGCTGCGATGTAATTAGACTTTCGTATGATATTCTAGAGAATATATTATATATTTCTTTTGGATCATCAGTTTCATAACCAAGATCCTTGGCAACTAGGCTCGCCACCCACACAGGTTGCCTGTTCGTAGACCAACTTGAAACAGATGATCCACTTTGAATGATTGCCTTATTAAACAAGCCATTTGTTGCTTCACTAGCTAACAGTATAGAAACTGAAGTAGCACCAGCACTTTGACCAAAAAGCGTTACGTTATCAGGGTCTCCGCCAAACGCGGCTATATTTTTCTTGACCCATCTCAGCGCTGCTATCTGATCTTTTAAACCGGCATTTCCAGGAGCTTCCTTGATACCTAAGCATAGGAACCCAAGCGCACCTAGTCTGTAGTTAAACGTAACGAGAATGACGTTACGATTGACTATAAAATCTGGGGCGTACAAGAGTTTCCCTCCACTGCCTATTGCAAATGCTCCTCCATGTATATAGACCATAACTGGGAATTTTCTGTCCTCGTTAGTTGGTATATACACGTTGATTGTCAAACAGTCTTCTGAACCAATCACTCCGACTAAAAACTTTTGTGGACATTGATATATTTCATCAACTGCTTTGAAAACTCCTTGCCATGATCGAGGCGGGAGTGGTGCCTGTTAGATTAAAAAAAAAAAAAGTGGTTGTATTTCTCCTTTTGTATACGAGTAAGGTAGGCGTGTGAAATTGTTTGCGACCTTCTAATTAAGTTAATACCTATACATAAACATGTTAGTCCTTAATATGAAGGTACTTAGTAATAATTAGGGGAACCAAGTTTTTTGCTTGGTGAGATTTATTAGATATTATATGAATTAGTAACTTATGTACTTAGCTATTAACTTGTATAAGCTATGCGACTATATACATAATACTGTTAGCTGATCATAATAAACAGTTACCTATAACATAAACCAAGTATAAAGTCTTAATATTGGATGAAACTAAACATAGACCCGAAAATAACAAGTTACCTTGAACCTCGTACTACTATTACTAGTGGCGTACGGTATTCCAACGTATTCGAAAAACGACCCATCCGTACTGACTTTACCGCTCAAAGTTCCTTGCGCGATTGTCACTTCGGGCGCCGGCTGATCGACCAAGTTTATGGCAAATAGTGAAAACAGCACCAATTTCTTTCCGTACTTCATTTTTAGTTTCAAATTAAATATATACACATTATACTTGATATTACACGACAAAATTATAACTAAAAGCGTAATGTTTGCATAACAAGAACATAGAAAGCATGTTTCACATTCCGGTAAATATTAGGTACGCGAGTGTTGTGTACACGCTCCGGCCTTCAACTGGCCGACATTTACAGCATGACACGCGAGTAAAAGAGACAGATATAGTATTATATGATGTTGTGGGCTGTCATCTGGAATGGTGATTAAGTTCTGAGGTATAGTAAATATCTAGATTAAAGCAATTGCGATAACAATGAATTTATTTATCGTTAGTAATTTTATTATAATTTTTCGTTGTAAGTAGAAAGAACCACTCAGTTCAAATAAAAAGGTATGATGAAAATTTGCTAACAACGATATGACGGCGGTTTTTTAACATGTGCATAGGCAAGGCGTAGTTGCATTGTATTTGTTGTGGTAGTGTGCGTGTAGTTGTGTATACGTACACTGCAAGGTATTGTTCTACCCGGCGTATAGAAGAATTATATAAAGATACTTATTGAATGAGATAGCATTTTAATATGTACGAGTAAGCATTGGCATAATTGGTAAGGTGCGAGTGATACCCCTGGTGTTGCAAGCGTTCATAGGCTAGGGTGACCGCTTACCATGGCCTGATGGTGATGGATGGACCGTATGCATGTTTGGCACCTTAGTAGCATAAAATAAAAAATGCGAAGGGCAAACCAAAGAATTGTAACTTTAAGGTGTGTCCTCAAGGCTTTTTACTTAAAAATCCAAAAATTAGGTTAACTTACGCAAAGAAATGAAAAAATATAACGAGCAATAAAGCCATTTAAATTGAAGATGTCCCCAGCAGACCAGTTTCCCTTCGTGTCTCGTGTTCATGTCTAAAATTTATTTGAATAAATTACTCAAAAGGCGCTAACTGTTGAATTTTAACCCGCTCCTGTGCGTGCCGGCGCAGCGAGAACACCCAACGACAAACACTGAATCTTAATTATTTTTTTCTAATAATTTGAATAAATTAGCTTAATACAATTTTAAAAGCAGTGAATTTACATCACGTTTTGCACAGTCAAAAAACATTTTCTTTATTATATTGTAGATACACATACATATATACATGTCATCACGCCAAGTCACTTACGAGGTAAGAAGAGAATATAGCTAGACAAGTGGACAGAGACAAGACATTGGAATAAATTGATGGTTAGTGTTTGAATGAAGGTTGGTATGAGAAAAGGGATAACAATCTATTATAGGTGGATAGGAAATTAAATAGAAATAACTCATGCAAAAAAGAAATTTCGAAAGTTTCTGTACTTGTTTTACACTATGTACATCATCAAAACATAGACCTACTTTCAATAATGCTGGGTAATTTTAAACCGTACGCTGTCAGTGTATAGAGTGCCATTTCGCACTTGACTTGCACACCTCGTTTGCGTCTTCTACATTCATCAATATTTCCTAAATGCTCTCTCGTTTCGTATACTCTTTATCTTTACATCATTCAGTACTATGGAGATTGTTTAAGAAGTTGGACCTTAGTCTTCTATGGTTTTTTATACCATTCAGATGGCACACAAATATACGGCCCACCTGATGGTAAGCAGACACAGCCTCCGCTAGCAATACCAGGGGTATCACTCACGTGTTGCCAACCATGTTGTTGATGAGGAATGACTGTGCTAGCAGCATTACTAATAGCGCAACGTGGAGCTCGTCCAATCACCTAACCTGGTCGCATAAAGTCATTTACTTTACGTTTATAATACGACTTATATAGCCATACAAATTTTATTTTAACTTAGCTAACCGTTTCTACATTAGCAATTCCTCCACTTCCAAAAATTACAAAGTACTTCGGAACAAAAATATAAAGCATATATTAAAAGCAAAACTTCCAGCCAAACCTTTCCATATTGGCGATAATGAATGCGAGACTGTTAAGTCGCAAGCCGATTGGTCCTCGAATTGGCTTGAATCATTTGCATGTCAGTCGGAATCTCAGTCAGAAATTATTGGGGACTTAAAACTTATCTACGGAGAGTTAAAGGACTTTACTATGACAGATAAATTTATGATTGTAATGACAAATTTTTGTATCACAATTTCTTCTTATGTAGCTAAATCATTCACACCTTCTTATTATATTATGCCTTTTTGTACCTACAATGGCGGTGGAACTCGCAATCTTCAAACAAGTTCATTTATTCTGCCAGGTCAGTGTCTTCACCAAGGCCGTCCGGCTTTACAACAGCAGGACTACACTGTAAAAGAATAAACTAGTTTAATTAGCAAAGATCTTCAGTAAAGTGGAGGTACTGCCATAGCAATTTCGTTTTGGAACAAGAGATTCGGAATACGACTTTTGAAAAATTATTTTACCGTCTTTCCAAGTTTAATTTTTTATTGGCTCACGGAGCCGTACTTCCGAAAGTCATTTACTCACTAAATTGAAGTCTATTATAGCGAAAGTTGTCTATCTGCTTACCTTTTTCTAGCAGACAGTGAGGCTCTGACAGGTCCTCTCACGCGAGCTGAATGTCCGCGCCCCGGCGATTCGTCAACGTCACATCTTCCGAGATAAAACGCCATTTTGTAATATCTCGCTAGATTTATGATGCCGCTGAGCTATCGCCACACACTTTACTCGATTATTTTACGCTACAACATCCTACCGGGGTGAAGCATTTTTCTAGGTTGAAAATATCTAACAATGTGGAAGATTTTTCGTTGGACAGCACTTGCCATAGACGGACGGATATGTTACGTTCCGTTTTTTATTTTACTTTATCAGGTGCCTTATTTTTAGTAATTAATCTTATTTCCGAAAGATTGCTTGCCTAATCTTGAGTATTAAAAATAAGAAATACGAATCTGTTCGAAAAAATATCGGTTTGGTTATTGGCTCAAGATCCATCCTATATAACATCTACCATACAGATTTGCTACTGCAACACCTATTTAGAAAACTCTTCTCCGCTTCTCAAGAGTAGTGTTATTTTGGTATTACATGGCATCTAAACAAAAAATAAAGAACAAATAACTCGCCAATGTTTACTTTTAAAATTATCACCTTATACATATCGATAATGTTTAAGTAAACATTGGTGCCAATTCTGTTGTTCAAAATTACTATACTTAACAAATTTGACAGGTCTAAAAATATTGCCATCCTTATTTAACCCCACACATGAGAAAGGGATTTAAGCAAGACTTTAAGACCTGTAAAATTAGTTAAGTTTTGACATTTTGAACCATTGCGCAGGACAGTATTATTGAAGGAACAATTGAAAACGTTTAAGTGCATTGCTCGCGAAATAAATAAATGAAATGTGAAGGAGGAGTCGCGGCCATCGATCAACGTCCCTACAAGATAAAATTACGTCGCCAACGTTAGATTTATTGTTGTCTTAGGTTAACTGGAGTGTGGCATGCGTTCTAAGCTCTGCTGTTGATATATTGTTTTTAAGGCCTTCTGGCTCTGCAAAAATATTATTCGGATGTGAAAGATGTCATAATATATGCCTCGTGTATGCTTGGAAGGATTTTGGATGAGATGTGTGGGAAAATGTGGACTAGCTGACCCACCCGGCTTCGCACGTATGTATAAAATAGGCTTGAGCTAGCAGCGATTCAACTTGCGAAATAAGGTCTTTCCTTCCAACATGACACCTGTTTTAAACTTAATAAGATTAATCAATACATAGGTTGCTTGATGTGATAGAAGTCAGTAACTGTTAATTTGGTAACTAAAAAATTTCTAGTTTAACCATGAACAGTTCAGGCACAAGGGATATAAAATAACTTTAGCCCCGTTTGTTTTAATTGCACAAATATTAACGTTTTGTACCTAGCATCGTACAGAAGTTAGTACCGGCTTGTGGGTTAAGGAGGGTCCTCACTTGGTTGGAAACGATAATTTATACAATAAACTTATGTATGGGAAATTTCATTACAATATGACTGAGGTGGACATTTGCTACTGCCGATGCGGATCGATCTTTATAATTAATTAGCACTACTCGAATGTTCGTGGTTTTTTTATACCACTAAGATGGCACACAAACATACGGCCCACCTTATGGTAAGCAGTCACCAATGCCTATAGCCGCTAGCAATACCGGGGATATCAATAACGAGTTGCCAACCAGGTTATTGATGAGGACTCACTTTGCTAGCAGCACTGCATGACTACATACATCGTGGTCAGTAAGTTATCCAACCCATATATTAGAACTAGTTACGTTCAAGCAATTGAGAGAGCACCTGTCTCAGTCAGAACTAGTTAATGGAACATATTTTTATTGCAATCGTATTATAAGGAAATCTGACAGCTGTCAAAAATAATTACCGACATTATCACGTATTTTTTCACCCGAGAGATCCTGTCTTGTAAACAACTACGATGGACTCATCTTTTATTTTTGCTTTAGTTTCTTCATTCTGGGATCGTCTTCGATTACTACGGAATGAGATTCCCTGGCTGATGAGTGAGCATCTTGACTCAGCTATCCTCAGTCATTGGCTCTCAGTGTACTGTAAATAACTTTGTTGACGTACTTACCTATTATTATTACTTCAATATTATTGTTTCATAGGCGATATATTTTATGCGACTTAAATAAGCAATATATTTTTTGATAACCCAACCCGTATGTGGCCAGCCGATTACTGTAGCGTGAGTACTCAGCTCTACAAGCCCACGTCGAAATGAAACGAATTTCGGGCATTTTTTAAAGTGGTACGTGTTAAAGTGGGAGCGGGCCGTAGTTTATTGCAGTACTTGTGTGATTCTGTGTAATGTTTTGTTCTTGCAGCTAGGTATGGATGTTTGTAATTTTTGTGGTGAAATTTCGTGACGATAATTTGTTACGCTTGAAAGCGCCACTAATCAGTGTCCATGTGCAAATGGCCAGTGTGGGACCTGACTATGCTTGATCGATTATTGGAGTAATACCTTGGTACTATTAATTGTCCAGAACTAAAATACTGGATTCGACTAAGTTAATCCGGGAAATATCCGATTTTTTATTTCCAGTTGTAAATAGACAAAATGAACTCAAAAGTAAATTATCTTTATGTTATTGCAAACACATCTAGTCTTTGTAAATGTCTTTTTTTTAATATGTTCAATATTGTTAAACCAAAACGAGGTATAATCGACAAGACTTTCATGCCTTTTCTCTACAATCGATACTTTACCAAGTTCCGGGATCCAAGCGGAGCAATGGCTAAGACAGAAATATAAACGTCCGAGGAGATCCTTTAAGACTTTGTCCCGCGGACGGCTCCCGCGTTGAGACCCAGTTGTCTTGACACGATTAATGTCCTTTACTAATATCCTTTGGCCACTTGTATCTTTAAAGACTTTATCTTTTTATTTATTTACGTCTTATTAACATTTTTTGAGTCTAGAACGGGTGCAGATGCCTAGAAACCATGTTGTTGATGAGGTTCACTGTGCTAGCAGCATTACTACTAGCCCAGCGTATTGTCGTGGAGCACTGGCACCCTTACTTACCGCAGAAACACAACACTACATCAAGTAGTGATATTTCACTGCGGTCTTCTGTAAGGTGGAGGTACAGTTCCCATCGGGCGGCTCCAATTTAAACGGGAAATACCAAATCGCCCTACCTCTCTTTTTAAAAGCTCATGGTGTGATTAATCACTGTACTGAAGCTTAGAAAATCTCATTTGTACAGGCTGGGATTCGAACCTGGGCCCATCAGATGACAGGCCGGTGCTTCAATCACAAGGCCACCAGGGCTTCGTGATGGCCTTGTGGTTGAAGCAACGGCTGGTAAAACCCACAGAGGATCAGAAATTCGCCCTGACTCTCTTTTCAAAATGGTGCAGTATAATTAGTATATTTAAATTTATTAATTATCAAAAATAGTCAACGTAATTCATATTCATTAATCACATTTATCCGTACGTGACGTATGTCCTTCAGTTTGACTCATTAGGCTGACGTCACAAGCCCGCACTCGTTCGTTAAATTAATTATGAGTTTAGAACATTATTTCGCTACGTACATCTTTGTAGAGTCAGCTTTATGTGTAGAGATTTTGAATTAGGGTTATAACATAGCCTACTAATCTGGGGAACACAGTTTAAAAAAGCTTTGCATATATTTATTGGTCACATAAAATATTTTTCAGTATAATATCCTGGATATTGAGCATATATAGGATAGTAGGTACTGTTGGGACTGAGATTGGGAAAAAGTTCTAACGTGATTCGGGATTGCATGTGCTTATCTACCGTATACTAGGGTAAAGTCACTTTACAGAACACTCGAAAGCATGAAATATGAATCAAAAGGAGTAAAAGTCAGTTGAAAAGAGCAACATAATTACGACGGACACTTCCAAAGGCTTCCCAGTCAGTCTGCGACTTCATTATTTCGTAGCAAATGAAGGCTCCCATTCACTCGCTCCGTGATAAGGATGCAACTTGTAAGCAAAACCGTTTCCCGCATACTTCACTAGAGAAATACAAAAATATTTGCATATTTAGCTTTTATACTCACTTCAACCAAGTTACTTGGATGTTATGTTGTCTTAGCATTAAGCTTGTGAATTAATTCCCAAGCTAATTGAGTTGCCGGGAAGAAGATGCACATTTTCATAGTTCTTTGTTAAGGAAAAACCGCTGGGTTCAGACACGTGGTACTTCACATGTTTTGAGCATGCAAAAGGTTTTTTTAGGGGTTCCGTTCCTTATAATGAAAAAAGGAACCCTTACAGGATCACTTTGTTGTCCGTATGTCTGTCTGTCTGTCATAATTTTTTCTCAAGAACGCGTGGAGCTATCAAATTGAAAATAATATGAAATACCCGGGTCTATGGTCTCTTTCGGCTGTGAAATAATCAAACCTGTAAGTCAATACGAAGAAAAGATATGACCGTTTATGTCGCAAATTTCCGCATATTTTGCGATTTCACAACGGAATCAAAAATTCAAAACATACAGGGTAATCGTTGGCCGCCACTTTCAGATTTAGACCAAATCTCTATGGAACATGGATGATGTCCTTTGTCTTAAATTTATTAAAGAGTAATTACTAAGAATGTGGCCATTACACTTTTCTTACCGTCTCTATAAAGGGAAGACACTTTGTTCTTGTGTTCTTTGCTTCGGAGCACTCACTGTACCATATGCACTAGTACTGCCCTAGACTGACTCAAAAGATTTTATTCTTTTCAATCTTCTCACTATATCCATGTTATCAAGAAGCTGGATAGCCTCGACGTTCACATGATGATGAAGTCTTTGTTCATGAGCTTCGGCAAACTTCTTCATGACACTAGTGACTAGATCCACTTTTAGGTCCCGTGCCGGTAGCAGGAACATTGTCGACAAAGTTTTCGTATCGCCTTCGACTATTTTTGTATTGGAAAATGAACAACGCTGCGGCGGTGAAAAGTGGAACTAAAAATTAGTATGACAATTTTGACGTTTCGCGAGTTACGTTTTCGAATACGTTGTCGACAATGTTCCTGCTACCGGCACCGGTGGAGGTCGTCATTTCTGACGTACCTTTAACGCAAAATTATGCAAATGGTGAATGACACTAACGTTATATTATCACACTAAATTTCATCACGTCGATTTCAGAATAGGCAAGGAGTAAAGAAGGCCATTTACTTGATTTGCATATATTTTGCTTCTTCTACAACTGCACTATGTTCAACCACACGATTCCTTTATGGTGGTTTTTATTAAATATGTTTTAAATAATACGTTATGTAATTAAACATAAATTATATTACAAAGAGAATACCCAATGATTGAAACAGGAAAGGATGCAGGAGCTTTTGTTTTAAGTCGTAACAATGATAATTCGCGGCATTTCAAAGCTTTTTACATCATAATTTTTCTGTACTATTTTAAAGGTAATATTATAAATTATGGAAGTCCCATCTCATACACGAGTGGAGGTGGACATAATACTATAGCTCTACTCTCTAATGTGAGGTCGTTACTTCAAGCTGTAGCCTACAGCAGTAATTTAAAGCAGTGTACGACGTCCATGGACGCATTGAACTGTCGACAATTTGCAGTTGGTATTAACAAGAAGCGCATTGTGGTGGACAATGGAGGCTTAACGCAAACCCGCTTATCTATTGTTAGCGCCGTCGGTCGCATGTCGCCCTGCTGGAATAACATCGATAGTTTCATTCAAACCATAGGGATAGCGTACATATAGTTATGGTACGAAATCTATACGAATTGTTATATTCAAGAGGGGAGAGAGGCCTCTGCCCAGCAGTGGGACAGCAATGGCTAGCTAGATAGATAGATAGATATTCAAGAGGAATTTTTAAATTCAAACTCAAAATCATCGTTATAAGCCTTTACAAATAAGTAGTTTTAAATTGTCAGAATCAATCACAGGAGCCGAAGTCATTTTTTTTTAGAAGTATAGTAAGAAAGTTGGCAATTACACTTTTTCAAATAAAATATGTAATTTTCATTTCAATTAGGTCACTTGAATACTCGTATAACACAAAAAAACGCTACCATAGTGGAAGA